>JAFIDM010000004.1:1006833-1030450 GCA_023159025.1 Thereuonema tuberculata
CTACAGAATGAACTGCCCTACAGAATGAACTGCACTACAGAATGAACCCCAGCCTCATCTGCTATTAATTTAGGTATCACGCGAAGTTATAAATAATACTTTTTTGTTTTAAATATTACAAGATAACATTATTATTAATGTGATAGTATATTAATGTTTTAGTTAAGGATACTTTCTGCAGCAAACAGAATTTACGCTGTGCTAAAAATCATTGTTACAATGACAGCCTGACGAGAATAAAATAAAGAGAAACTGACAAAATCTATTTGCAATTGGCTTCTAGAATAATCAGAGCAAAATCTGGAGCTAAACTGAGACGAAAACAAATGGCTTCTTGAAAACATTTCAAGTCAATAAATAAAAATCCTTAGGAAACAAAAGAAGACAATAACTTTTCATAATTAAAAGGACAAGGGATTAAGGGGATTAGCCTAGGATTACAGCCCGTTCTCTGTTTAAGACCTCATCTGATTGGTTCTCCCATACAGACGGACCTGGATGAAATTGATGCTGCGAATGCGTCCTATTTGTATAAAAACCCCGTCCGATGTCTGAACTTGTGATGCATCCTTTGAACAGCGACTGGAAGGAGTTCAAAGAAGGGCATATAAATAAAGAACATATTTATAACATTGTAAGGAAATCAGTGGAACCGTTTTAGGCGGGAAATAAAGGCGGGTCTTAAAAAGAGAATCGTCCAAATTTTACGGAATTAAGCGCAGACGTGTCTTTTACTTTTTGATGAAAGAAAAAGAAATTCGAGTGGATTGATAAGAATTCGGGTATTTTCAAATTCTACTATTTACTGAATACAAAACAAATTTAGCATTTTAGGGAAAAAAAAAATAAGTAAATAAATAAATCTTAACTTAAGTTGTCTGAATGGGATTAACTTAATCCTACTTAACCGCGCGCTAATTAATAAAATAAATAAAAGAGGATTAAAATTCAATGTTTTAAAAAACGAAGTATTTAATAGAAATACACTGTTGAGATTCCAATGTGGGAATTTTGGCTACGTGAGATTAGCGAGACCTGAAACGGGTCTTTGTAGGAAAGCTTATTTCGAAAGGGTTTTGCTACAAAAACTAACTCTCATCTGGCTAACTGCGATCTTGAGGCTATGTCGTAACTCCTGTCGCTCTGCCCTTCATGCGTTGTGGGTAAATTTGTGGATAAGTAAAATGACAAGACTGAAGAAACACCGCTTTTTGTTTCTATTTCTAAATTAGAAGAACGTTAGTAGTAGTGAGAAATGTCACTCAATTCCTAGATGTGCTAATCTCACGTTCGTTACTCTCGCGACACCGGAATTTTTGGCGGCCTTTCGCCTTGATTTTTCACCAAAAAAAGATTTCAAATTTACAAGTTAGATTTTCCCTAAATAGGCAGACTAAATTTTATTGGGTCCCCATACCAACACACAGACTGAATGATCTGAGAAGCTTAGCAGATACTAGCTGTAACCGTATTTACATTCAATCAGGTTGGTTTCAAAGGACGCGACATCATCTTCCTTTCCTCTAGCATTGAAATCAATTTTGTTCCTCCTGTTCGCATCTCAAACCTTCAATTACTTCGTAACGGAAGGTGAATGGATGAAAGGAAGACCAAGGACGGAATAGCAATGTCTGATTAATCTGACTTCATCGAAACGCGACGAGCGTTCGTTCAGACCGACAACGAATCCCAAGTGCTGATTACGAGATCATCTGCATATTAGTGTTGTCCAACAAACAGGCGCTACTCCAGAGACGTCTCCTGAAGTCATTCAGACCGCGTTTTGTCCGCATGGACGAATTTTCGGTTGCCTTTCTGTAGTTCTTTGAAATTAGAAGCGAAAACGGAACCTCTGCAATTCATTCAGATTGTAAACAAATCTCCCAGGTATATCTTGAGGCTCTCGTAGTAATTTCACGGAGATTTAGACAAGGAAAATTCGCTCCCATTTTTCAAAAACACTGTTTGTTTTCAAATGGCTCTGAATTTCTGTTTAACATCAAAATGAACATCCGATTTGAATAAATTTTATGAAAACTATAAAATGAAATTGCTTGGTCCGCATTGATAGAATTACGGCACAAAGGGGAGGACAGTTGGTCCCTCAGCATCGGGGCCCGGCCGTCAACGGTCCCACGGCTGAGATCTTAACCGAAAAAAAAAATTATACGAATTAGTTTTTCACTTCTAGACTTTTTTCCTAATTAAGTCTACATTTTCTATAATCAATTTTTCTGTTTTAACCATCATCATATTCTGCATTACAAGGTTGCATTGAGCGAATTTCTTTCTAAACTTTTAAGTAATGCCAGAAAAAAGTAGATGTTGATGTTAAATTAATTTACCCTAAAATAATAATAATAACTGTGTTTAAAAGGGAGAAATAGGAAATCGTGTGATGCTTTCGCGATATTTTTGGCTAAGAATATACGATTTTTGACCATAACATGAGAGAGCTCGTTACTGCATTTGTACCTAGGCCCTGAATTTGATATGGGCGCCCTGATTATGGCCTAAATTTATTTATTTTCGGCTTTTCATGCCTATAAGACGTAAGGACTGTAAATTTAATTTAAACGACCAACGAAAATTTAAAATTATTTTACTGTAACAATCTTTATTTACATAATTATAAATAATAATTTATTCGAGATGGCTGAGTAGCTGTCGCTGAGGAGAAATCAACAAGCTCGAAACATTCGACCCCAGAGTCTCAGCTCGACTCAAAAGGCATTATTACTTAAATAATAATTTAATTATAATAAATAAATAAATAAAGTAATTGTTATTAAAAAAAAATAACTCCATACTGACTTTTGCAGTAAGGTTATATACAGTACATTCATACTGTTCAGCAAATAGCTCGGCGAGGAAAGATAAATAGGTAATCTGTGCATCTGCGTGAGGGTGTTATTTTATAAATTCACATTCTGATTAAACAGAAAAGAATTGTTGCAGAATATATTCCCTCAGCACAACCCATTCTTGTAAATGCATTGTTATACCGTCATTTCTGATGAATAAAAATGGTACCATACATAAGAATTACGATGGCCTTCTCAGGGTTTTTGTTCCTTTTTTTCTCTCTTTGTTCTACCAATGTTTTTATTGATCAGTATCTTTACTTTATCTGAAGGTACAAGCTCTTACAACTTTTATTTCTTAAGAAAACATTGTTTCCATTCAGTTGTAATCATGTTTACATTTTTTAAATTTGTTCGACTTTTTTTTTTTCCTCCAGCTCACTCCAAGGAAGAAAACAGAAACAAATCGATCAAAATCCTATCAGGAAGAGAGGGAAACAAAATAGGACCTGGAGACTGCCAATGTCACCAGATCTACATCAAAAATCTCGGCCAAATTTTCATCCACAAACAATTCCAATTCCAAAAAAAAAAAAAGGTTTAAATGGCGTCAATTATCGAATATTCTCGTAGAAAAAAAATAAAATATAGAAATGTAGAAATGTAAAGAGTCATTGTGCATATTGAACGATTCATTATGTTACAATGATTCTACATCACTGCAAAATATTTATTTATATGGTTTTTCTAAAACAGAAAAGGATAAGAGCGCTATTTAATATTTTTTTATATACATTTACGAGTTGTTTATTTTGATATTAATTTCAAATGCTCACACCAGGTGAAGGCATTACAATTGTAAAAACGAACACGAGATGGCAATACTGTCAGTTTCACCTCATTTACATACAGCTACGATTGGTGGATGAGAGTTATATAAACCCACTGTTCCACTGGATCGATCACTTGGTCGATGACTTGCAGGCAAGTCGAAACGTTGTGTTTCTTTTATCTTTTGTATTTTTTAAAAAAAAGCTTTTTAAAATATTTCTGCGTTCGGCCTAAATTTTAACCATTTTTAATTAATTTTCGCACGTTAAATAACTGTAAATATATAAAAAAAAAATAATGGGATCAAATTCAAAGTTTAATTTGGAAGGAATGTGAACCTTCCTAAAATAAATCACAGATAAAAAGCCTAATTGAAGTATTTAAAAAATTAAAAAAGGCCAACACACATTAATAATTGTTAAATTTTAAGACATTAAAAAATTAACATAAACACACTCGCCTGCGAGCCGTTGGCAAGTGATTTCTTACAAGATTGCAAACAGCTTATATATAAGCAAGTTGATCAATAGAAAAACTGAAAAGTGGGGTGATGTAATCCGGCCTGACATCTGACGGACAGGAACGGAACTTCATGAACAGCAAAACAAATGATCATCTGGAAACTGGAGAAGGTGAATTACAACTTGGAGCAAACAAATCAAACAGGAAAAGGTCTAACATGCTTCCATTTTTATTTTATTTTTTTTAAATTTAAAAAATAAGTTTTAGACAATTTCCTGCTGTGCGATACCCATAGATTAATCTACAGTCATTCCCTTACGATGCTTCGCTCCTACGACAGTGCAACTGCCGCCATTTTGCACTGATTCGGTGTTAAGATATTTTTGCGATACAACGCTACCGCTCATTTTGGAGTCAATTTGTGCTTACAAAACACAGCACACGCGTTGCATGTCCTTATTCGTTCTGTTATTAAGTGAATGTTAAACTGTCTATAACTTACTTTTTTTTTTTTTTTTTTTTTTTTTTTTTTCGTGTAAAATATAAAATAACCTAACCTTTGCAGTTCTACGTCGGACTCAATTCGGTATCTTTGATTTTTACTGCCAGAGAGTAAAAAGTAAAAGAGTATTTCGCAAACAGGCGATTTTTAAAAAAAAATCCAATCTTTTCAGTCCAATCTTTTTCAGCATTTCTTTCTTAAAAAGATTCTTAAAAGCCATTTTAAAATATTTGTCATCAGCCCTTTTAAATATTTCTAAACAGTTCCTTATGGAAAGCCAATTTAAAATATTTATAAACAGCCTTTTAAAATATTTATGAGGTCACTGTGTACATCGTGAATTTATTAATTCATATTTACTGTTTTTAATTATATTTAATTTATAATTACATTTATTACTTTTCATAATTAATATTTATAAAAAATCTGCAATATCGTAGGCCTGCTAAGCTTGCAAAAAGTTTTAAGTTTCTGTCGCCCAGTTGTCCATTGCTCAGTTGTCCGTTGCCCAATGTGAATCGCCCAGTTGTCGAGTACCGATTTTCGGACCTCTTTAGCACAAGCTGATTCTCAGAGAGATAATGGTCTAACAATGATTTTAGAAACGCTTTACAAGAAAATTAGATTAATGTGTCTAATCGCGGAATAATACAAACATTCATTCCTCAGTTTTTAGCGGCCCCTTTTGTACAGCTTGCCTGTAAAACAAAAAAAACAAAAAAAAAACACTCTGTAGTGGCCAAACGGTTAGAGATACAGTAAAACCCCGTTATTACGCTCCCGCTTATAGCACTATCCCGTTCTTTACGCTCCTTTTATACTGTCCCTAGAATTTTCTATACTTATACTTGTATACTTTTACCCTCTTATAATGCTTCAAATCCCGCTTGTAGCGCTTTTTTATATCGGAAATTTTGTATCGAAAAGAAATGTAACACTGTAAAGATTCTTTTTTTTTTTCCCTGGTAGGAGGGAATCTTTGAACTCTGTGAACTGTGATACAGTTGTGCAAAATGTCAAAGCGGAAATCCCTTTCTATAAATGAAAAATTGCAAATTCTCCGTAAGTACGACGAGAAATCTGCTCCGAAAATATATTAGTATTGTTCCTAGTGGTGTATCAATTGACGTTAATAGTTACCTGAAGCGCATTGAAAATGTTCTAATTCATAACAGTAGCACACACACACGCAAACCACAATAATCAAAGATCTTTTTAGTAGACAATAAGCTCATATTTGCATTAGGCCTATTTCTATTGCAGAACCATGTATGTTGCCTGTAAAATGATGTCCAAATCTTTCCCAATCTCTTAATCATTTCCCGTCTATAGCGCTATCCCGCTTATTACGCTTGTAGGTCATGGTCCCTTGACGAGCGTAATAACGGGGTTTTACTGTATTAGAATGAAACCTTCAACATTGTGTTCAGTATCCAAACGTAGGTCAATACACGTCCAAAATATCAGACCTGTAGGACCACTCCCTGACCCCCTAAGGAGGGTTTGCTAATAATGGGTTGCTACCATCCAAGAAACCTGGGATTGTTTTAATTTCCTTATTATTATAAATGTGGTTGTTTCGAATGCAAAAGGCACAATTGTTGCGTTTACTGTGATTGTTGTGCCTACTACGATCTGACCGCTTACGATAAAATTTTGTTTATAAAATTGTGCCTATTGTGGGGTCACTTTGCTTTTGACACTGTCTAAAAGCATTAATTACCTTGTATATTTATTATATGTCGGAGTTCAATTGAATAACCTTAATCCCCCTTTATGGAATTCGTCATTTGTGGGGAAAGAGTACAGAGTATTTTCTTGTAAACCTCAGAACATTTTGACATAGTTTATCGCTGGTATTTTTTAAGAAATCAATGGTTAACGTTAAGCATCTTTGTCGGTAAGTTCGTGGGACTGACGAAGATCGGCAACGAAAAAAAAGGTGAGAAACTAATGGAAACAACTTATGATTCAACCGCTTCTTGTTTATTCTTTGTCTAATATTTAAAAAAATATTTAAAAATATTAAGGTAATTAATTGTTTTATTTCTCAGTGAAACATTTTAAAAAGAAAAGTGATTCAGAAAAGTTTTAAACTATAATTCGTTCTATTTGTTGCCGATCATTCATTTTTAATTCGTTTTATTGCAATCAGATGCTAACAGCGCGAAAGGCTGTAAAAACATTCCTCATGGAGTTAGAAACAAAATAAATAAAAAAATCTCTGCTTTATTTTATAAAAAGCTGTTTTAAAAAAGGATTTAAAACTCATCCTAAAATATCCGAACAGACAATAAATGATTTTTTAAATTTGAATATTAGTTTCCATTTGACGAAAGCTGTTATAAAACTTAAGTTAATGTTTTTGTATTTGATTTCAGAAACATTTTAGTGTAGGCTGGAATTTTGGCTGAAAACGAACAATTGGTCCTAAATTTATGTTGCTTGGATTAAAGTTATACGATTCGACCTTGAATGGCTGCGAACAAGAAACCCTTGTTTTTAACAAATCATTGTAACTATATATAACGTCATTAAAAAAAAAGTTCGTATCTCGACGTCTTTCTCAATGAAGTATCGAACTCACGAGATCCTGGCATAGACGGTCTTTCACAAGCAAATATAAAAATAGGTACAAGATAATAATAATAATAAAAAAAAAGACGAACTGGGTCTGGGAATTGCAAAAACAATGAGATCATTAATGTCAGGCCTTTGTAACACGAACAGCAGCATTTATAAACCAAGACTAAAGAAAGAAGCAGAAATAGAGCTCGAAAAGAAAATAAATAACCAATTTTTGCAAGGACTTGTCTTTTTCGCTGACTTGCTCCTGGCTTGGTTAAAGTTTGCCTAGGCAAGATTTAGACTGAAAATGACTTTTTTACTGAAATATTTGATAAATAATGGCACGGAAACCGAATCACCACAATAAACACGTGCAGTCAGTCAACTAACGATAATTTCGTCCGTGTATGTTTCTTCCGTAGGTCAGCTAGGATTGGCGTAGGTGTCTCGGGTCTGCTGGAAATCGCGCAAGATCAAATGCGATTTGTGGTTCATTTATATCTGATTTGTGTGCAGTGGCTGTGTCCTTAATCAGTACAGGATTTAATTCAACTCGTATGTAACGTCGCAGACGATTCAGTTCAATCTCAAGAAACCAATCCATTAATATCAACCATCTTCAAAATTGTTTTTGTTGTAAATGTTATTTTCAAAAATAAACTCTGATCAATACTGAAATGTTATTTACTGAGTTACGTATAATTACTATCGTACAAAAAGGATTTCTTTTTTTGGTATTATTTTATTTTAAAATAAAAGCATTTCTAATTTAAACATATTTTTGAAATATTTTTTAATGTTATTTAATTCTCTTAAATTTTACAAAATGTACTGTCTATTATATTAAGGGCAACCTTGGACGACGCAAATTCCCACTTGGCCGATTATTTTGTGTGATAATTTTGAGCCAATGTCGATCAAAAAACAATGAGTCCTAATCATTTTTTAATCTAAATTAATTGGTAGTTTATGGAAACTTGACCCCCCCCCCCTGCCGTCCGCGAATATTCCGGAAATTGTTGCTGCTTTTCCCTAAATTACTTTTCTACACATTGTCAAATAGATTAAAGACAAAAAAAATACATTGTTGTTATTACTACAGAATTGAAATGGATTATTCAATACTTCAAGTGAATATACAAATGTCCATGTTTGTTCTTCTACATCTTCTGATACATTCCAATGCTACAAGTGTTCTACTTGCAGATACTTTAGTTTATTGCTAAGATCTTACTTGTAAATCAAAATGGAAATTTGTGACTAATTAATCCTTAGAAAATGGAAATTGTGATTATTTCTTCAATAATCTACTAAAAATATTTTTTTTAAAAAAATCCTTATATACAGGAATTTGTAATGAATTAGTTATCATTAATAAAGACGGGATTTTTATGAACTAAAAATCTTCGATCAGGCACGCACTTAAAAAAAAAATATCTAAAATTTGGCCTAAAATAAAACCAAAATACAACCTCAAAATGCGTGTCTATCCAACCAAAAAAAAAAAAAAAAAAAACCAGATGACAACTTTCAACAAAGGGGAAGAAAACAAATAAAAGAGACTTAACTAACTTTATATAACTAACTAACTACATATATAAACTCGGTTCATGGCGTCAGGTGTCGCCTTTCGAAAGAATCTGCAAGAAGTCTATTCCAGGTCTTCCGGTCAAGGGTCCATTCCTCTTCCAGACTTCTAATCTTCATTGCTTTTTTAATATCGTCCATCCAAGCTTTTCGTGGTCTTCCTCGTTTCCTTATTTGATTTGCTTTGTAACTAACTAACTAACTTTCCTTTATATGACCAAAAAAAAAAGCGGTTTTTTTTTTTTTTGTGGTTTTGTTTTTATTTTTTGCTTTATAATATGTAATAAAATACGCTGTAAAACAAAACAAAAAACAGTATTTACATTTATATATTTATTACACTATTAATTTATATATTGCTTCCTATTTCCTCGTGATTCCAACATAAACCGCACATAACCAATCCTATCTTCTTCGTAAATCCAACACAAATAAGTCCAATTTGTTCTCATTTATGGGAATTAATTGCTTCCTGTGATGTATTCATCAATAGGATATTTTTATAGTTGTACTAGCCGGATACTGTCGCTTCGTTCCGGAACCCTTGCATATATAGCAAAAAAAAAAAACTTTATTTATTTAGCAAATTAATATTGAGATCGGTGAATATACCACGTCCCAGCCTGTTGTGGCCTTCTCCGCTTAACTCAGGTGTATTGCGGGTTGGCGCCACACACTTCATGGTCAGTTTGCCAGATTATTCCCTATCCCGTGGGAATTTCGAAAAATTTGACCTTATTCCTTGTCTACATCATAAAGGGAACCTCTGTGCAAAATTTCAGCTTTCTAAGTCCAAGGGTTTGGTGTGGGCGCTAATGAGTTAGTCAGTGAGTGAGTCAGGACTTTTCATTTTATCTAAGCTTATGTAGATTTTCATGTATTTTGTTTTAACTTAAAATGACTGTTAGGCCCAACACAAGACTCAACAAAACAAACAAATGTTTGTTTTAACCTCATTGATTAGTTCTTTATAGATTATACTTGGATTATATTTGGATATTTGGAAGAATTTTCAATTCTTATTATCCGAAATTCGTTCTTTACATATTATTCATGGTGTTTCGGTATCATGCTTATTTATGAAAATATGATCTACATTAATTTTCGTATTGAATTGTACAGTTGTTTCTTGTTGTTCCGAAAAGACAATTTTTGAAACCATTATTGCACATAAGTTTTGGTATTTCTGTACTGCATTGTTTTTATTCATTTTGAAAAAAATCTTGAAAAGGTTTGTGAATGACTGATATATCGTTCGATAGAACTTTCAAATACCAACATTTTCTCAATATAATGTTCTCTTCCAACTTTTATATTTTTCGTTTAAATTGAGAAAAAGTCAAAATTTGACCCTTTTGGCGCCATCTTGAAAGCCAGAAAAGTTTTTCGAAAGATTTTTGTAGTATTTTGTTTGTCTTAAAATTACATTTTATCCATTTGCATGACCAATCTATGTCTTATGGTTTGTGGTCGACAGACAGAATAACGTTTTTATAATATAAGATATGGTTTCTCTTTTGAAGGCATTGGAATTACTTTATTAGCTTCTTGAAATCCGTGTTTTTTATTTCTACTAAAGCGGCGAATAGATCTTCTTCAAACGCATCGTGCATATAATCTGACAGATGAGTCGTGACGAACGAGATTTCTCGAGATTCACGTATAGTCCGAGACAATAGGCTCTTCCGATGCTTCTCGAAAATTCGACACAGTGTTTTGCAAAGCAGCTCACGCAAAATTATACTGCAAATGGAATTACTTACAATGTATTATTTTGCGTTCGCTGCTTCGTAAAATAGTGTGTGTAGAGAAGTCTCGAAAGAGGCTATTGTCTCGGAGAAGTCTCGAAAGAGGCTATTGTGTCGGACTTTACGTGAATCGAGAAATACCATAAAAGGAATTACAGCAATATTTACTAAAACTTTCTTGATTTATGTTCCTTCATTTTGTAATCAGTGTTATATCCAAACCGATTGATGAAATAGATTAGCTTCTTATTTAGCTGCTTAACGTCATCACTCGAAGTCAGTCTCTAACAAAACTGACAGGTATAAAGGAACTTCCTCTAAAGTACGTTGTGACGTTGCCTCCTATTGGCTGAAGCTTGAGCGGAAAATCCTTTAGTTCCCAACAATCACGACGAGAAAGGAAGAAAATTTATATTAAAAAAAAAAGAAAATTCTTAACGCGGAATTAATGAATTTAAACAAAAAATTCGAATCCTATTTTTTTTGAAATGTAATTGTTAATTGTTTTTCTTGAAAATGACAAAAATTATTATTTTCAAATTTTAGTATTACTAAATTCAAACAGTATAAATTTTCTGATTTTTATTGTAAATTAGCTTTATTTATTTAAAATATCTAAATTGGATTAATATGGATTAGCTTCTTTTAATAATCATTCATTAAGAAAATTCTCATTGTTTATATTAACATAAATAGGATATAAATCCTTTGCTTTGAATCAATGTTTTTTAATTTGGAATTTTTTTATGGTCTTCTGTCGCCAAATTCTCGACAAAAACCCATTTGGTAACGATTTCAAATATTAAAGTTATAATCTGTCCAAAGAATAGTGGCCCCTGAACAAATCCTTCCTCCTCGCACCGCCACGCCACAAGCAATCACTCGACCGCCTATCCTACCATCGGCAATTCTTCTTCCTGTTTTATCTACTGGGCCTTTTTTCTACAAAACTACGTTTTTTTAAACTCTTACCTTTACTTACCTTTAAAGGTAAGTAAACTCTTACCTTTAAATATTAGAATTATTTAATTCTATATATTATTCCTTGCAAAAAAAAGTCCAAACACGATGCAATTGTGATACTTCTAAGCATTTTAATGGTCGTTTATATTTTTTATCCCACTGACCATTAAAAATGCTTAGAAGTATTAGAATTGCACCGTGTTTGGACTCTTTTTGCAAGGAATAATATATAGAATTTAATAATTGTAATAAAAATTAAGTAAAGGTAAAAGTTTAAAAAAAACGTAGTTTTGTAGAAAGAGGTCCAGTAGATGAAAAAGGAAGAAGAATTGCTGATGGTAGGATGGACGGTCGAGTGATTGCTTGTGGGCGTAGCGGTGCGAGGAGGAAGGATTTGTTCAGGGGCCACGATTCTTTGGACAGATTATAGATCCGATACTCGAATATGCTTACCAAATACCAAGAAGATCTATCCAAAGGTTCAAACGTTATTAGGGAGGGGGGATACACCCATACACACTTTGATGAGTTTACTCTCTTATTGGAAAAATAGGCTAAAACATACAATGAAACAAATGAGTGAAAACTGAATCATTGAATCATGAACTGAATCTGATTCATCAAACTTACGTTGTTTTCAGATTCTACGTAAAGTCTTATTGTTTTATTTTTGACTGATTCTTGCTTTTTTTTTTTTAAACTGTAACTGTAGTCCGTTCATTATATCTGTGAAAACACTTGATCAGTCAATCAATCATTATCACTTCCGTTCTTCACTAGAGTGATTGATTGGTCGCGTTTGGAATGTCGTTGTAAGTTACTTCCGGTGTTTATTTCCTATTTGTCCTCTCCCTACAATGTTTTATTTTTATTATTTTTTGTTGGTTTTTCAATATTAAGAATATTTTTTATTAATATTTATTTTCGATTTCATAAGAAGTTTGTTTTTAGTCGTCCATTTCTGTTATCGATGACGGCTGCTCTCTTTTCTTGCCCAGCGTTTCAAACAATGGGCTAGGCTTAAGCGAGGCTTCACTTATATTGAACACTGAATGAGATGAAATACCTGTTTTACGATAGAGATAGACGACGTCAAATAAAAAGTAACATTCCAAATGATTCCTCTCGATTGACCCTTCAAAGTTTTGTTGGCACAAACGAACAACCATCGCACCTTGTTCAAAACCGAAGTACAAGGAATAACTAATGCTCAATCGTTCACCATATATGGAGTTGTCACGTGTCTTCACAGACATAACGAATGGACTACAATGAATCGTATGCAGATGATAATATTATACAAGTATTCATATTTGTTAGTCGTAAGACAAATACAGTCACATTAGGACATTAAATAAATAAATAATTTTAGTGTAGTATAACTGTAGTCTTTACTTTAGCAATAGAGAAAAAGATTATGTAAGAATTGCTTTTGTGGGATAGTTTACTTTACGTCTTCTAGTAAGATCAAATACGTTAAAAAAAAAACAACTAAATCTACTGTTCATTTATTTCGGCAGGTTTTGGTTTCTTGGCTATTACCTTTTCACAGCATCTGAATATTTGATTTCAAATATGACCAATCAAAGTTATCAGTATTTTCAGAATAAATATAACGTTCTCAATGTTCTTATAAAGGGATCGTTCTGATAATATTCTTAATACACAGTCTGTCAATTCACTGGAAGATTTAGTCCTCGTTTCAGCCATAACAAAGATTCAGTCATTTAACAGTTCAAGAGGTAACCAAGGGTTTCCATGGTCTAAATTATAATTATAAGCCTTTCCAAACAAAAATTCAAAATTCCAGACAAGCACTATTAAATCTGGGCTTCAAGGAGGCCATTCCATAAGCTTTCAATAGTCTACGACTGGAAAATTTCTCACTGCTTGAAAAGCTTTCCAGAAAATTCCCTTTGAAAAAAATAACAAATTAATAGAATTAAAAGGAAAAATAAATAAAATGTCTTAAAATTCAAGAAAACCTTTAAGCACTTTCAAGTTAGCCTCTGTGGCTTCGTATCACTAGAAATACAAAACTAATAAATCCATTAATTATGCACGTGTTTAATTACTGTATAATGACTCAAAGTAACAATAAGTGGGGTGTCCCTTACTCTTTTATTAATAAAACTTCCTGTCACGTGATCTTTAATACCAATCTCTCAGAGAGAGAAAAGAAGAATTCCTAAGGTAAAAACAACTTAACTTCGTTAGCAAAACATTCGCTTGGAAGAGGAACTAATAACTGCTTCCATTGTTCACCAATTCTCTTACAAACTCTAATTACACGTTATATAATTTCCCCACGGAAGGCCGAGGCTACGCCCCTAATTCCTTAAAGCACTTAAATCATCAACTCCTCTTCTTATTCTAACCAAGAGAAGAATAAAACAATAACCGTTCATTTTAAAAAAAACTTCTTTCAAAAGAAGATTTTTTTTTTCCCCAACGAAACCACAAAACTATAAAATGTCAGTTTTAGATTTAGTAAAAAAAAACCTGCAATGTAAATGTGCTAAATAGATCTGATAAATAACATTTTAAATTATTAGACTGTTATAAAAAGAAATGCTAAATATATAATTAAAAGAATTTCTGAAATTAAAAGAAATTGTAAAGAAGTGCGTTATTGCAAACTTTAATAATAAGTAAATCTAGATTTCTCAATCTATAAATTCTGTTTTTGGAGGGAATTAAGCTAATAACATTGAATTATTCTAATATCTCTAATAAGATAGTCTAATATCTATCTTTTCCTTACGAAAGTTACTTAAAAAATTATATAATGTTATACAGTATCTATCATATTTGTCCTCGTATCTATCTTTATATGTAAACGTTAATTAAAGATCCGTAAACATATATTTCTCTTTCAAAACTCAATGAAAATGCCAACACAATCAGTCCCGCCAACTACAGTTGAAAGCGACAATCGCACGACACAAAATGTCGGCCATAACTGATGTGTCGTAAATGTTCTATTTCCAAATGATCGACAACCAATTAGAGTGAACCAAATGGAACACGTTAGTCGTGACGTCATGAACATTCTCCGCAACGGAAAGAGCGGGAAAAAGACTCAGAAATAAAAAATATCTGAGCAGTCATCGGTGATAGTTTGGGACGGACCGTTTCGTATTTTTCAGGGACTCATCAGCCAAACCCATTCACCAGATGAAATGCTCAGATAGTGCAAAAGTAATAAGGGTATCCACACCCGCTTCCGGCTGTGACTTCCCTTCAAAAAGAAAACACATTTAAAAACACATTCTCTCACCATTGAATGCTCAGATATTTTTTATTTCTGTGTCTTTTTCCCACTCTTTTCTATTAATTTGAGACACGTTCATTCTTTGATTCTCCGTAAAGTTCTTTGTCTTCAGTTCATCAATTAAAAAATTATCACCACAGTATAAGCTCATTTGTCGAAAGGAATTAAAAGTAATACAGGGTGTTCACAATTAAAGTTCACATTTCGAAAGGATGTAAATGGAGAACCTACTAGCTTCATACTTTACACGAGGACGTCCGTGATGATGGAATTTTGTCTGGCGAAAAAAAAATACTTCCAGAAGTGGCCGCTAGGGAGATATATGGCGCTGCAATACTGTAGTGATTATACTATTAATATGTGAAAACCGTAAGGATGTTTGTTTGTGTGTCATCCCAACTGCGCTACAGAAACAGTATTTACGCTGAAACAAAATACAAGGTGGCGCCACCAACATTTCTCAATACTACAAGATCAAGATTTTGTCTGCATAGTTAGGTTTTTCGTGAAGTTTCCAAGCGAAACTTCGAGATAACTGTAAAAAACTGTAAATACAATAACAAAATAATTACTTTGAGCATTAGTAATACTAAAAAGAAGAAAAAATAGTTTTAAATAATTACTTTAAAATGGTGAAAATTTGAGTGAGCATACGAACATACTAATCTAACAACCCAATTTGTAATAATATGATATAATGGTTATTAAATGTCTTTATTTATCTTTTATATTCTATGTTACAATATCGTGTGCATGCAGAATTCCTTTGGAAGGACGAAAACCTCTAAGAACAATGTTCCTTCCAAAATGAGATGAGAGTAACGTTTGCAGACACAAATAGATCGAATGCAGCAGGGTTTATACTTTTCATTCCTTTTAAAAAATGAGCTTAGAACATCTTTTTCAATCTCGTGTTTTTGAAAAATGTCACGGTATTTCAATAATGTGGCCTTTGTTTTACTTCCGTGAATATTTCACGGGTTGCAACTACTTACGTATGATTCGTTGTCAATGTCTGGATGCAACAGTTTTCACGCCACACATCACATCACCCTGACAAATGGTTGCTTCGGGCTGCTTTTACCGATGACATTATCTTACACCGTGGCCAGCATGTTCTACAGCGTGGCTATTGTTCGCGTGGAGTTCTGGTAACGACGATCGCTCGCTAGAAAAAAAAGTGCATTTCACATGGATCAGAAAATCGGTCGTAGTCTGTTTCCCATGATCACGAAATTCTCTCCGAGGTTGTCCACACGAACGATTTGAATGTCGATGGAACGACCAAATGGAATGGTCATTCAGGTGAAGTAGTACTCAGTGACGAGACCCAAGATCTTCTGCGAAAGCAAACGGCGGAAATAATTCATTGAAAACAAGCGTGGGTTCCTCCATGCTGATTGAACCCTTCAATACTTGTTCTCTCCCTTCCTTTTCAATAAGTCGGTGCCGATGCAGCAGTAAGTTACAACTCTCAGTATTTGTAAATGAGTCACACTTTATTCTAACAAATTGGAAGAAATTTAAACAAGAATTGTCTACGGATAATCTTGCTTAATTTCTCTGAATGTAATTTTATGATATTAAAAGCTTCAATAATTAACAAATTCAAATAAAAATATTTTCGCAGTTGATGCATAGATTATCACTCAATATCGTTCATCAACCTTTCTTCAAAACGTTTTCTGACGAATTCTGATGCATGGAATTAATGTATTTCAGTGCAAATACTGTATCCTATCGAATGATGAATTTATTATTGCAATAATAAGTTTATTTGTGATTTTCAGTACAACTGAACTATCAGCAGAGTAAAAAAAAAGCGAAATGAACGATGTCACCTGTTTTAATCCTTCACTATTCATTGTTGGATTCGCAGCAAGCAAGTTGAAAGCAAAACCATATCGTTCTATCCTGGTCGTCGAATAAAACGCATCGCAGGCAGCAGCAACAGATGTTCGCCAGTTTATTTTTCAATGTTCAGAAATTTTCAATCCTAAATTATTAATTAATATATTACCGGCAATTTTTATCTTTTTTGTTATATATCTTTTGATCAACATTTAAGTTACAATCAATTAACAACTGCACTATATCAATGTGTGGGTTTATTCAACCCATTGAGAAGAAGGCTAATGATCTGAGTAAAAATCTAATTGAACTCAAATAGAATGAAAGCAACTCGTCGTTATGGAAAAGTAATCAGGCAGACAACACAAAATACATTTTTTCTTTTATCATTTTCATTTATTTTATTCTGTATAAGATTACACAAGGAAATTTACAAAGAACTTACAATTGTGTTCTTATTTTAATGGAAATAGTAAGATTCCTAGACCTTTGGGTTTTACCAATCAATTCTCTTACAATTGACTTACGTATTAAAGCAATGAAAAGTTATTCCTTTTTCTTGTAATAAAGGCGTGTTGTCATATGGTCAAAATAGGCCTAACTGACCTTCCACTTCCAAGCAAAGACATTTTGAAACTCCTTGAATATACAGTAGAATATACAGTAGAACCTCATTATAACGGACCCTATTATAACGGACGTCACTTATAACGGACAGTTTTAAAAAAAAAATTGGCAGCCTACAATTAAGGTGAGCGAAGTGAAAGACCATTTAAATTTTGTTATTCAATACGTTGAACAATCGGCAAATGAAAATGTGTTGCATATTATGAACACTGTAGAGTAATTGTTAGTAAATCCAGTTCTGCACTTTTGTTGCTAAGATTCAGTTTCTGATTTGTGACGTCATTAGTGAATGATCTCTTAGTGTGGGAGTGGTGAGGATTATTAAATACCGATTAGGCTTATCATTTAAATTGCTTTTTAATTAACTGTTACATTGAGGTTTTAACAAATAACAATAATATTGTAGTTGGATGATATCTAAATATAACTTCCGTTTATAATCAAACCAAACTGATTGCGGATGTCCGGCAATTTTTCTTGTTTTTAAAATGAAAGACAAGCGTTAAAATATGAACAAGAATAAACAATTTATTAAGGAAACGAAAATTCACAATTGAAGTTGAAATGAGATCTTACTACTTTCGGAGTCGAAATTAAACCCATTGGACATCCAACTATCGGCTATTAGGGTCGTTGACGTTCTTCGTTTATTGTAATTTGATATCTTATTATTATGATATTAATAATAACGAAACTTTAATTTACAATATTACAGCCTGTAGAAATACGAATTCACCAAAAAACACTTTTCATTCAGTTTTAGGTCGTAAAAGTGAGTTTTATAAAACTCATTAATCAATTCAATGTGTAGACTTTCGTTCAATTTTTGCTACTCCTGGGATTCTTGGAAAGTTGTCTGGTTCGAAGCCTTGTTGGCAAAGGAAGTGACTGAGGTCAGACATTACAAGTGATCCTATCCCTTCACTCCACAGCAAAACAACGATCGTTTCAAGTCCGTAGATTTAAATTACTTTTTTTTTTTTAATGACTGAACTTATAATTTAGCTTCGAAAACTGCTTTGAATCATAAAAGCAAGCATTTAGCAATAGTCCAAACCTCCTATTAAAGAAAGAGGGCATAAATAGGAAATATATATAGAACGCGCAGTCCTTGTCTTGATTATCAAACTGCAGGCTGGTGGAACCGATAGAGATCAGAGATTTTTCCAATTCTCCTCCAGAAGGATCTTAGGGTTCACCCAGCCATCTGTATGTTTGATTTCTTACCCTGTGAGGGGTGGGTGTTAAAAAAGAACCTCAGCTTAGTCCCGTTGATCAGGAAACGCCTCCCGCGATCCCAACGGCCACAGGTCTGTAGTGGAAACAAAGAATAAATCCAACAGAACTTCCGTGTTAATTCATTTCGCAAAACTTTTACTTTTCTTAATGAAAGCCTTTCCGCCGCAATACACAAAGTCTACAACCACTAATGCCCGCGTCACACCAGCCTATTTTTTCAACATTGTTTTGCTACACTGACATCAGTGTGGGATTCCCCATCCTTGCTTTCCACCTTTTACGACGAAATATGCGCATATGATTGGTAGAGCGCTAGCCAATCAGAGTTGAGCTGAAAAGATTTTGGCGGTTACTCCAAAGCTTTTCCCAGTTACGAAAAGACGGCGTTTAATCTTTTTTAGAGGCTAAAATCGTGTTTCGGCAACGCAATTTAGGTAGAATTTGAAATGACTTTTATCAAGCTGTCAATCTGTTCGAAACTAATTGTAAATTGTATTCAAGCATCTCTACTATTTAAGCGAAAGCGAACTGACAGCAGCGGGTCTCCCACAGGCCTTTCACGCAGCTCAAGAAGAAATGAAATCTCTTGAAATGAAATGAAATGAAGTTGATATCTGACGTGTTATTCTGACGCATAGAATTAATGTATTTCAGTAAAAATATTGTTTATTTTCGAAAAATAATCTCCTCACTGTGATATTTAATTCCTAATAGCCTTCGGATTCAATCGAAACGGTGGCCAAAATGGCGCTGGTCGGCTTCTTCGGGCTCGTAGCTGATCAGTTCTGATTGGAGCTCACTAATGAACATCACTGAAAACAACGTTCGAATAGAGCAGCTTCTAAATTTTTCCAATGATGGAATCAGTGATGAAAATGGTCAACAGAGGCAAATCACACAATCATAGAGCGTCAATGATGAAAACAATGTTGAAAAATAGGCTGGTGTGACGCGGGCATAATCAATGAAACAAGACACAGCTAACAATTTACAATTTTAATTAAATTCCTTATTATTTTATCACGTTCATAAACTTCATTGTTGTAATTATTCACAAATGAAATTTGGCAAAATTAATATAATTTATTAATTTATTAAAAAAAAAAAGCCTTTAAAATCCTTAAAATTTAAAATCGCTTGTTGCTTTGAATGATAAATTCAAATTTCCACTTCTCTTGATTTTTCTCAAATAGCTTCCTTGCTGATGGAGAAAGAAGTACTAAATACCGTGGACGTTTACTTAGATCTCGTCCTCTCCCTTTTTCTTTTTTTTTTCCCAGGTTTCGGCTACGATTATTACAAAGCGGTTTTTCGATGATTGTTACTGAAGCAAATTGGGATTTTCCTTTTTTTTTTTTAAAGCGACTTCTATGTCTACTTATTATAAATGAAATGGACATCAGTCGTGTAGTTGTCATTACCAGTTTTTATTTAATTGCAAAAATGTTTCGAGAAAAAAAAAATAAATAACCATTCACTTCATGTCAATAAAATTTCTTTTTTTATTAGTCGAGATGTTTTAGTCTGATAAAATGACGAACAGATATACGATGCTTCTGGCGAAGGTACTTACAAAATTTATTAAGTTCTAATCGTCAATCCTTGGCTAACTTTCAAAACAACGAATGTAAAGAAACGAGAGAAAACATGGATGAAATTCCAGTATAGGTTTTCTATTTCTAATTAATCCAAAGACTGGTTTTCCTCTGCAGTTGGTTGATAGCAGAGCTCCCTCTAGCGAGTCAAAGAATTGAAGCTCTGTTATTGGATTTCATTCAATGAAATTAAGCCCCGAGCGTTTTCTTTCATTGTCTTCGGTGTAATTAGGGCTCTCCTATTTCCTATTGGAAAAGATTCAAATTATCTGAACAGGCAGTTAGCCTTAGTTATTTTTTTTCCATGGTTTCCTACTTAAAAGAATTTAAAACATTGAATCAGTTGTAGGCATAAGATTTGCACAAACCTAGCAAAAAAGAAAAAAGAAAAGCCTTTCCGAATGTTTAGTTCTTATGTAATTAAAATGGCGTCGGTGCTTGGATAAAGGTTTCATCCCCGACAGTTGATTTTTAGCAACCGTTAGGAAGGAGTTATTTAGGATTCCCGTGTGTCTAAAACATCCAAACCGCGAGTCGGAATCTAACGATTAATGGACTCCACATGGCCAAGAGATTTGGAGAAAAATTCTAGTTCGATCCAGGTATGTGAACGATTGAGTCAGGAAAATAGTGGTACGAGACAAAATTGAGTCAATCTGCACTGAATTGACTACGATATTCTCGACCTCCGGCTACTAACCCGAACAGTGTAAAATGCAGGTTTAGACATTCTAAATGAACTTAATGCGGATATCCCTTAAATTTTATACTTACCATTACAAAAATTAATGAGTTTTGCGAGCCATTCAACAGTAATACAACAACCGTTGATAGATTGCAACGTGGTTTTGTGTTTCCCGAAAAACTGAATTGCTTTTTTTTTTTCGTGCACTTGGGTCCTAAGGATCAGCCAGCCCTTTATCAAAGGGATACCAGGTAGTTTTCCATATTCAAAAAAGGTTTTCGTTTATATAAGAATTTCACTTATTTTCCTAACTTCACATTTTTAACTCTTATTTTTTTTGCCACTCACTTTCACTATTAGGAGTGGTTTTTTCTAGATACAGAATAAATGAAATCGTTATTATTACAGTTGAACAATAATTTTCTTAAAGTAAATTTTAATAGTCAAAGAAATCAATAAATTAATAATAATTATAATAAAGATGCTACATTTCTTATTATCTATCCAAAAAATTCATTGTACCGTAAAACAGGATCATTTGAACCTTGTAGACGTGACTTGAACCCAAATTTACATACCCATTATTGAATTTGGAACCAGTTCAAATGCACGTGGCTCTCTATAGGCTGCCTAGCGAAATAAACATTTACAACAAATAACCAATTGTTGAGTTGTGGTAGTGGATTTAAACATATTTGTAATTTGGGTTCAAGTAACCGTTTTACTCAAAAAAATTAAAGTCAGATTACAACGAAAATGGACTTAAAAGTTGTTTTATCGGAAGAGGATTGATTGTGACAAAAATAAATAAATAAAATAAGTAAAAAAAGATTTTTGTGCTAAAGCATAAACTTAAGGGCGAACCATTAAAACCTACGGAGCTTATCTGCCGCGCAATGACAGCCGACTGTCCACGGGAAAAAGGTGAAATTTAGGAATTTTTTGCTCGACACCTACTGACCTGATCGACTTCAAATTTGGTTATGCTTTAGTTTAATGTATTTATTGTACAAGTAATATTTTTTTTTGTATCTGCCTATCCAGAACTATTTTTTCCGTGTGACTTGGCCTTTAACATTTCTAAAGCAGTGATCTAATAAAGATCAAAACGGCCGAGATAAGATTAGAAAAAAAAATGATCGGTTTGACTCCCTCATGAGACATGGTTGTTTCTTTTCACTGTCCTGCATGCTCCTGCGACATCAAAGAAACTGCCAAAATATTATGTCCTGAAAGTGACAGAGTTAACATTTGGGGCCGTAAATCGTAGGGCATTTCCCAATCTTCACAGTTGGGGACCCTAAAGCAAAAAAAAAATATAAAGAAATCTACCTCCAGGGCCTGGATTTAACAATATACATAAAAAGTTGGTCTGAAAAGTAGAATTTGCTTAAAAAAATAATAGAAATCAGGTCGCTGTATTCATTTTTAACAAAGATACGGCTAATTTAGGCTCCTTTTCGGCAGGCGTTTAGTGTCACGACGCGCGACGTCCGTTCAAGTGGGACATTTTACGCACTGTGGCGTGTCAGTTGTTGTCGCGTTCCGAAAGGCATGCCGTCCTGTCTTAGAGAACGCCAGCGACAAAAAGTCGCGCCAGTCTCTCTAAGTACACGGCATCTGATGGATCAATTGATGCAACGTCTATCGTCCGCTTTGTAGACATGCTGCCCTCTGCTTTTTCAGATCATTTCAGTCCAGTTGCGTAGAGGTTTACATCCAAGTAGGATTGTTGCGTCAATTGAAGTAATATATATATAACTCATTTTTCAAAAAAAAAAAAAAAGAACAACAACTTGGGATTCATCATCGGAGGAGTACAAAAACAGAAATCAAAAGAAAAATCAATGGTTGGAAATGTAAACTGTGTTCTACTCTCACTAAGTGGACAATTTTTGTTTTTGTTTTTTTTTTTACGGACGACAAATGCCGGGTGCTGTAACCCATGCGGTAAACTGTCGTCATGTGTAACCAGCGACACCAACGGAATTTTGAGTAATTTAGAAATAAACTAAAATGCAATATCACAAGACTTTGCTCTTTTTAATTAAAACATTAGACAAAACTATCATACAAATATCAAAACCCTGCAGTTTGTCTCCCATGATTGGTAATAATGTGAAAGTCCATGTGATACGTGGAGATAAAACAATCAGCGCAGGGAAATTGTCTTTCACCGAACATCAATAAGAAAAAGAGAAAAACAAAAACATGCAAATCAGCATTTTCATTGATTTCTAGTAATTCACCAAATTAAACTATATCCTGATTGAAAGAGAGACTGAGGTATTAAGACGTTGCTGACGTTCCTCGACTGAAGGGAATTGCTTTTTCCGGCCACCGTTGTTTACTGCGCACAGGGAGATAGCAATTACTTCTGCTTTCGTATCTGAGGATGCGATGTGTTCATCAGACAGCGTTAATTGCCTGTTGGCAAACCAGTAGCGGGGATGAGCGCGCGAGGGCCACGCGTGGGGGCAGTTTTCGTTGGCGGTAAAAGAGATTCCTACGTTTTATTTCAAGTATCTCGGCAGGAGTGAGTTCTTCCTATCTTTGAACCAAATGTCTTGTTGTTTCTGCGTCTACTCTTTTTGTTTTCTAGTTCTTGGAAGCAAATAACTGACAAACCTCTTTGCTTTTGACAAAGATAAATTGCTCTCAGCCAAGCAATCACTTACTAGAAAGGTTCTCCCCTTCCCCATTTTCTTTTTACGCTTTTTTTTTAACAATTGGATAAGTTGCCTATTCTTATTCTTTGGTTTTGTTTCCATTGTTTTTTTTTTTTCTTTGTTATAATTTTACGAAGACTGCTACCCTTCGATTTACTAGATGGTTACCCGTCGATTTACTAGATGGCTACCCGTCGATTTACTAGATGGCT
>JAFIDM010000004.1:1040450-1069057 GCA_023159025.1 Thereuonema tuberculata
AATTACAAGGGAAAGATACTGGGGTGGTTTCCCGTGGCCTTCCCCAGTTTATCTTAGTTGAATTTAAATTTGTCCTTAATTAGTATTAAGGTAATCAAGTGTGTTCCAAATACTTTAAAATGTTTGTCACTATTCATAAGAAAGGCTTACTTTTCGTTATGGTGGATTCTAACGTTTTTTTGTTTTTCTTTGGTTTACGATAGGCCTAGGAGTCTATTTATCAGACAAGGCGCTACTTTGTCTGATTGTTGACCATCTAAATAAATGCCAATCAAAATAGTTATGTTCCTTATTTCAGAAATAAAACTATGGGAAATGGTAAGAAGGGTCGTAACATTACTCAAATCAGATTTTTTTTTCATTAAATTACGCTTGTTTCCATACATAATATATTTCACTGAACGTGTCCTATCAGATATCGTTACCTATTTATTTATTTACTTATTTAATTAATTTTATTATTTTTTATCTGTTATTTGTTCACCCATAGTCATAAGCGGTCGTTCGGCTAAAGAAAGCTTTAAAAAATAACGGCTTATGTCTTAGTCACTCCTGGAAACTATGGAAAACCGAACAATTGAATATTCTGTTACTCCTTTACAATAAACAAGAGGCCTAATCGTAACTCGAACTTAATTCTGAAGACCACTTAGTAGTTTCAGGTAGAATAAAAGTAGTACAATAAAAGATACATAAACATTATAATAATGACCTAAATGAAATTTTTAAGGACGTGGATCAAATAAATCAGCGTTATTTCAATTCTCCCTTCATTCATAATACACAGACATCATACATTTAATATGATTTTTCTATTTAGTAAATAAAATTTTCATGACAGCCTCATTTTCTACCGGCGATATGTTTACTTTTCCTCTCATAATAAGGATTTGAATTTGATATTTCCATTTCTACACCCACAACCACCTGATGGGAAAGTAATTTGCAAAATATCATTTCGTGAATTTTTCTGATATGAAAAGCAGATTACGAAGGATTCGGGTGGGCCAAGTTAGGGAGAAAAAACAAATGGAGATACTGGATGAATCCAACTGATGACGGTTAAGAAACAGTCTGTCTTGGATGCCCAGTATAAATAAATACTAAAAACAGTAAATCTTTATATGTGCGTTCATGTTTTTAAGTGTGACGTTACTATGATTTCATTAAATTTGTTACTGCATGTATTTTTTTATTAAAATTATTTATAATTAATCCTTTCGTGTCTACTGGGGGATTAATTGATTGGCCTATTTTATTCTTAAATTACATTTTGATGATTTTTAATATGAGGGCGGTTGCTTTGTTGAATTATGATATCTTCTGAGTTTACTGATGAATCCAACTGATGACGGTTAAGAAACAGCCTGTCTTGGATGCCCAGTATAAATAAATACTAAAAACAGTAAATCTTTATTTATGTGCGTTTTTATTGTGATGCTGTTAGGATTTCTGCAATTGATTTTTATAAAAAATCGTCTCCAAATCGAACCAAAAAAAAACAAATGAAAGAAAACTGGCGGCCATATTCTAAATACTTCAAGATACACGTCTGTGCTGCAAAGTAGAGAATTTAATTTTTGTCCAGCCTACCTACAAAGTAAAGGAGAATTCGATCGTAAAATTCCCTGAATAGTCTATGAATCTAAAGTGGAAAATAATCTCATTTGCTTCAGCGCCGCGCCGTGAAGCTATTATTGCTTTCTACGTAATTCACTGGCACTTTTGAAAGACACGAGAAATGCAGTAAAATTACCGCGTTATATTTGCTATTTTTCACGTATAAATATCTTGAAAGGATCATTTCCAATGCATATTTTTGTGGTTACGTTGATTTATGGATTTTAGACCTAATAGATCTACGTCATCGCACACCAGGGGGCGCTGGGCTATTACTAGTTTCCGCATTATTAGAAAGATAATCCACATTAACGCGTTTCAGATAAACGAATGCCAGGGGCCTAAAAACACTCGTCAAATGAAACAAATGAAACAAACAGATTAGAAAACAAGCAAAGCACTTCGTGTTTGTTTTAAAACATTAACTGATTCATTTGACACAACTATCGATATTTATTATAATATTTTTTTTAATTCAAACCTCACTCTTTATATTAAACTCAACTTTTAAAATTGTTGAATTTTTTAATATAAGGCGCCAGATAAGGAACGTCTAAAACGAAAAATTAAAAGTAAACAGAAAAATCGAGAAATGACTGGAAACTTTTCAAATATCAACTTCACTTTGTAATGGTTGGTATAATTTTATTTTCCGGCGCCGATAACAAATACTGTAAAATACATCGGTGCGATTGTCCGTTTCAGTTTTTAGACCATTCTTAGAGGTTAACAATGGCTTGACGTTTGTTTTCTTTTAATATTAGGTCGCTACAACAATGGACAAAACTAATTAAAAAGATGATGATTTACATATAAAGAACGCATGATTATTCGGCACTTGAGAAAAGTCTACATGTAGTATCTATTTGATTTATGTAGACTTTAAATTAAATTTTAACAAGCATAATAAAAGATTATTTATAAAGAGAAACATACACAAATAGTCTAAAAATATAATTCATATAATAAAATTATTTTTTTAATATTAATATGTGAATTATATTTTTAGACTGTATGTGTGTTTCTTTTTAATTATGTAGACTTGATATATGGAATTAGGCAATATAGACAAACCCCAATAAAACTTGAAGATATTAAATATTTTTTTAATGTTGCAGGATAAGATAACTTTTAACAACAGAATGCAAGAATCAATTAACAAAGATCGATTTTTACCAACTGTTGAAATCTAGTTATGTTAGTACTAGTGGATAATCCAACAAAACTTATATACGTAGGTTTTAGAAAATAGTCGTTTGCTTGCGAGGAAAAAAAAAAATGATAATAAGCATTTCTTTCGTTCGTTGGATAGCGTCACCTTTTCGTACTAATTGCTGGTATCCTATTAAAAAAAAATCTGTGATTAATTATAGATTACTTAAATTTATATTACATAATTGCCGCAAAGTCCTTTTAAGGCCAGGACAAACGCTCCAAATCTGAGATAATTTTGTTGTGTATTATATTTATCAAACAAACATTTACTTAACGACTCTGGGAGGTTCTAAAAGTACTTCGATGAGAAAACAAGACCAAAAAAAGAAAAACTTCCTACATTTCCTTACTTTGATTTTTCTTAAGTGTTGCATCGGGAAGGTCATTTTTTAAAAAAACTTTTTTTTTTTTCCAAGAATATTTCAAGTAATGAAAAATTTTCGTAGAAAAAAAAATCAAACGCTTGATCATCAAAAATAAACTATCAAAGCGATATCCTGTGATAGCTGTAAGGGACCAGTGGCGGATCCAGGATTTTTCAAAGGGGGGGGGGCTAACTTTTCTGAAGGGCTGACTATATTTGTGAGTCTGAAGTGCACGCTAGTAGCCAGCTTTTTATTAGCAATTGAAATTGTCTTCGTGGCAATTATTATGTTTATCAGGCAGCAGCCTTTGGAAACCCATTTTATCCAGTCTATATTCATAGCTGAAGGGAGGGGCTATAGCCCCCACTAGCCCCCCCCCCCTCCCGTATCCGCCTATGTAAGGGACTCATCAGCTCTAATAAATGTACAGGCCTGCCATACGAGATTTAAAAATATGAAATACAATGGAATCTCTAAAAAAAAAAAAAAGGAAAACGAAAGAGACTGATGTACAACTAATATCGATGCATCAACAATAATTTTATTAATAAGTACTCGGGCTTTTCCTTAATTTAGGCGCCCATTTGATTCATTAGAGATCTTCATGTATGTTTTCTTAGCAATTTTTATTATTTCGAAAGTCCCATACAGTTTCCTTCGTTTGAATTTCAAATAAATTAAGGTTAACAAGCGCCCATATGGTCCTAGCATTAACACCGTGTGAGTGAAGGTACGAGAGCGCGAATCTACAGCTCTTTCTTTATAGTTCACCTAAAGATAGGAATAAAAATAGGGCTGAACAATCCAATATACGATACTCCGTTGTTTCATTCGTAAAAGCGAAGCGAATGTATGTCATCGAATGAAAGGTGATAATCGTCTTTTGCCGATATTAGACCCCCCGAAGCAACAGTGAGACAATCAATGAGAAACAGAACATGTTATTATTGGTTTTCTTACCTCCTTAACTTCGAGCAGCGTCGATTCTCGGCTGACTTCGAGAGGAATGAGGATACCATTGGGCATCAAACAATCGACCGTCACCGTGAGGGTGGTGGACTCCCTCGTCCAGAAGTTGAAGCTGTACGCGCTGGGAAGAGGAGCCATCGTGATTCACGTCACTGCCGACCCCCTACTAACATCATCAACACTAGAAAAGAAAAAAAAAAGGAAATTAGAAACTCATATTTCCTGGAATGATTTACAAGTGTCATTGGAGAAAAAAAAAATAGTTTTATTTTTAACATTAGAATAATAGTTTTCAAACTTTTACTGCTAATCAAAAGTGAAACTCTCCCATTAAATTTAGTTTATGGATGTATTTACTGATATTCATTTGTACATTTTCTTTTATTTATTTGCTTATTTACGACAGTAAATATAAATCACTAAACAACAAAATAAATCATAAAAAATAATCATTATAAAACTGAGAATGTAGGCCCTTTAATTAAATAATATTTAACAGAACGTTAAGAGCTATTGGTTTAAAACAAATACAGAGTGCTTGAAGACCTTCAATTATTTTGTTTTTTAACAAGATTATCATGAAAACAATAGTAATATGAAATACAGAAATTATAAGGAAAAATCCGAAAATATGTTCTAAACAATTGAAATTTGTTTTGAGTTTTGCCACTAGAAGAGACATTTGTGTGTTTAGTGAAAGTCACTGTCACTAATACTTTGGGAATAATTCGAAGATGATCTTATGCCATTCGATCGTGATAATGAAACAAAGATAAAAACATCGAACCAAGGACACTGAGGGAATAAAATGGATTATAAATTTCATGTGTAGAGGGTTTTGAGATTAAGTGTTTCCAAGGTTGATACAACAAGCTTTCATTCTCATTGTAGTCTTTTTAATAAATATTGAAAAAAAAAAAAGGCTTTCGATGGTATTAACGATCTTCAAAATTGTTTGTTAATTCTTCAATTTTTTTTTTGGTTTTTGCAGTACCAAACAATAGCTTTTTACAAAAAAATTGTTTACGAAATAACATTCCACTGTTTGAGAATCACTGCAACAAAACAATTAGTTTTCCGGGACAGTCCCGGTTTTCACTGTCCCGAGGGAGCAGCAACGTTAAGGTAAAAATTCAAAAAGTATTAAAAGAAGCCAAATAATTAATTCTTAGGATAAAGTAGGATTTCTTTTCTTCTTATTCTTAATGTAAACAGTGACAATATTAATTTGTGTAACATCTTTGTTTCTTCTTCTGCTTAAAGAGAAATGTCTCGGTTTCTCAGTTATAAAATCTGACAACTGTAAGAACAAAAGAAAATAGCATCGAAATTGTTAATATTTTAGAGTTTATTATTATTAGTATTTTATTTACGTTTACCGAAACGGTAAGATCTACAAACACCGTAATGTAATTTTTCAATGGAAAGATGTCGTAATACTGAAGTATCGGTGAAATAAACAAGGTAATTAATGCTTTTAGATACTATTGTCAAAAGCAAAGCGGCCCCATAATATGCACAATTGTATAAACAAAATAATTAAAAGCAAGAGCATATAAATGCAAGACCGTTCCTTTATGTTTTACAGGCAAGCTGTAATCTACGGGCCACTAATACAATGCTTAGTGCATCATTTGGATATGTTAAAGAATTTATGAGACAATACGTTTGTAAATATTAACAATGACGTCCTGTTGGCAATTGTTAGGATTGTTATGTATGAAGCATCAGTGTTATTACTGTGTTAATTGCTATCATTATTATTAACACTGCTATGGAAAACATTAATTTCGTGGGTCAGGGAGTGGTCCTACAGGTCTGATTTTTTTTTACGTGGTCACCTACTTTTCGATGCTGAACAGAATGGTGAAGGTTTCATTTTAATACCTCTCACCGTTTGTCCGCTACAGAGTGTGACATACAGTGTGACAGACAGAGAAAACAAAAGCAAGAGCTCTTCCCTATGTTAACTGTAACCGCTAAAAAGAAACATATAGGAAAGGCAGCTATTTTTCAATAATCAGCAATTATAATACAGACAATCAACTGAAATTTACATTCTTAAAATAAAACTTAACTTAAAACTAATCGTCAAAAATAAAAAAATTAAAAGGGGCCTTGTTCTGTTTGTAATGTTCCACAAAGACGCTAAAAGCTTGTTTTTGGTAGAATGTCAACTGGATTATCGCAGCAACTGAAACCCTAAGTAGAAACTCAAACAGTGAAACTTAATGTAATGTAAGCAAGAGGAAAATCGATTCGACCACCTTCCAATGACTTCAATCGATCATAAAAAGTCATTCTTCAAGTTAAAAACTTCAAAAAAAAAAAAGAAAAGAAAAAAAGATGCCTCTGCATCTGAGATGATTCACTGACAGAATGAGGGTCTTGCACATAAGAGCACTTTCTCACCCAGTTTAAAATTCACTTAGAAATGTTTAATTCATGGCTGCTTAAATAATCGGTTGCTTCATTTTTTGGTAATCTTTGGCAAAATTATTTTTAACACTAAAAAAAAAATGAAGAAGGGGTAAAGCCTTTGTTTTCCTCCCTCGAGACCTCCTACGAATGAACTCCTTCCGAGACTTGTTTATTCAACCTCCTAATTTAGTCAGGGTCAGTAATTGCCTTATGGTAAACAACCCCACGTGAGCATCTATTTAGGGCGGAACATCACAGATGGATAAGGTCCGTCTTAAAAAAAGAATCTCAAGTTCCATGTCAATAACAAAAGCTTATTTGATCCACAGAATTCAAAAGATCAAATTTCCCGCTGTATTGTGCAACTGAAAGTAAATTACAGACTCCGGAATTAAAGTTTTTTTCATTACTCATCCTTAAAATACTATCCTTTTAAATATTTGAATTTTTGACAAACAAATAAATTAGAAATCTGTTAGTTCCGAAAAACAGGAGGAAAGGAATATCAATTCACGGCTTGAAGTTATCGTCAATTGCCCCATACGGAACTGACGTACATACTTCAAACATTTAATAGTAGTAATATAATGAGCAGAAAATGATTTAGATTTCTTTGATCAAATAGATATAGTTTCAAGTGCTTCTTATTCGATTTTTTTTTTCTTCTTTTTAGTGGTTTAGTTTCTGAAGTAAAATTAGCAAAATTTATTTTACTTCGTTGTATAGGGGCGTGGGTTCGATCTCTGATTGTGGTCGAGAATTCTTTTATCCCCCGTTCTCAAGGAGCTAAGCAGGGATTGTTGCATACCGAAGGCTGAGGATCGCAGGAGCCTCTACATCTATCGCTGTCTATTTGTTAATTAAAGCATAGGAGAGTCCCAATTTTTTCCTCAAAAGGAAAGAGAAAAGATAATGTACACGTTGAGACTTTTTTATTGTGCTACATGCCGATCAATGCCAGGAACGTTATCGTACAAATATAAACATGAAGAACGTTGAAAAGGAATTCCCTATTACACATACTTCATACCAAAGTCAGGATTGAAAATTTTACCATATTTTTCCGCAATTTCGCAATTTATTATATAATTGCCACATTTAATAATTAATGTTAAAAAAACTTTTAAAAACCATGCTTTCTGTATTATATAATGATTAAAATATATAAGAATTATGTACATATAATTCAGAAATATGATATAAATGCCGCCGCCTACAGCCTAGGTAGTAACGGGGCACGGAAGGATGTGTTGCCTTGGCTGAATATATTAATACCAGTATATATAAGAATAGGAAAACAAAAGACAGCACCAGAATAATCAAACTGCCATTCTGAATCAATTATCGGGGGGAATTGGGGATGGCCGTTTCGTCCTTCCTGGGACTCATCAGCCCAATCCGCCTACTCCGATAAAAGACCCAGAACGGCAAGAACATAAGTGAAGGCCAGGAAGGACGAAACGGCCGTCCCGAATTCCCCCCGAATAATTGATTCAGAATGGCAATTTGTTTATTCCGGTGCTGTTTTTGTTTTCGTTTATTGCACAGCACGTTAAAGTTATTATTAATCGGTATATATATATATATAATTGTATATTTGTATATTATTGTATTGTCATCCAACATAGAATTTATAGATGATTGTGCGATGGGAAGTGCCTTAAAAATTGATTACAAGATTTGGAAACCAGACAGTGTGAATTAATAAAAGCGTGATTAAAAAAAAAATCCTTAAAGTGCTATTTGTCTGTATTAACTCAGAAATTATAGCCGGTAGTCCTGGTTAAATTGTAACACATTAATTTAACCAAAGAAACAAAATTTACATCATGACTATAGTTTCTATTGCACAGAGCAATCATTCTCAAGTTCAAGTTCAAATCTTCTGTATTATATTTTCATTCTAATTCATCTAAAAGTTTCTTAGGATCGTTGAACTCACCAACTAATATTTTATCTCTTTCTTATAAAGACGATAACACAGCTCCTACAGCCAGAATTCTCCATGCGATGTTGGAGTTTGTCTTATGAAAAATGTTTGTCTGATGAAAAATTCTTTGTATGAAACTACGAATGAAGTACGGAAGAATTGATATGAGGCAATTTTACATCGAAAAGCCTGATATTGTAGCCCATCGACACAGATATTGAAGGCAAATCAAACAGGTACGTTAGAAGGGAAAACAGTTATTTATCTGGATGAGATTTGGGTTAATGCTCACATTGGCAAAGTCCAACAATGGCACAGCGATCAGCCGTGGACGGAAAATACCATTCGGCAAAGGGCAGCGTCTTATTTTATGCCACGCTGGAAGCAGCAGCGGAGTTGTGTCTAAGAGTATGCTTTTGTTTCGATCTTGGACAAATTCAGTAAATTACCATGAGGAGATGAATGGCGACTGCTTCAAAGAGTGGTTTGAGAAACAATTACAGCCAAACAGTCCTTCCAATTGTAATGGATAATGCGTCCTATCACTCCGTGGAAATTGAAAAGGCCCCAACAAGCAACAACAGAAAAGCAGAAATGATTGGATGGTTAGCTCGTCAAGGAATCCCTCATGACATAAACATGTTGAAAGCAAAACTATACGACATTGTAAAGCATTACAAAATAGGCAGAAAGCAGCATGTGATCGGTACCTTAGCATCAGTTCACGGACACACACAGTATTACGATTACCACTGTACCATTGTGATCTCAATCCGATCGAGTTGATTTGGGTGCAAGTAAAGGAATATGTACGTGAGTATAATATTTACGTGAGTATACCTTTAAACTCAGTGATATTAAAAATCTCACCGCAGCAGCTGTACAAAATGTACAATATTTATCGTCAGATAATTGAATGGCAGTTTACAATCATGTATTGCAGGTAGAAGACGCCTACTGGCAATCAGATCATCTCATTGAGAATCGAGTGGAGCCCCTTCTCATCACTTCTTCGGATTCCAGTGACGAAAGTGATTTTGATGAGCTTCGAACCTCTTTCAGATTAACTTCTGTATTGGCTGTTTCTTAGAATTCACATCTTCAAATCAATCATCATCAATCAAATATATATATAATTGGCTAAATTCGTATGTCGGTCTGTCTGTCTGTAACTCGATATAATTAAGCTATTAAGATAGATCCAAGGGTTCTCAATGGTACCACTGAATCAAGGGCACTCAAATTGGATGAAATATTAGTTCATTTTGTCATTCCATGTTGTTTCCAGGGTCATTCCATGTCAGATCACCTGCTGAGTTCACCACACCATCACAGATTTTTATGAAAATTTATTTGCATATAAAGGGTCATAAGATAACACATTCTGCAAAATATGGGATTTTTTGGTTAAATATTTGCCGAGACATGAATTTTTGAAGTTTTTTTTTTTGTGCCACGCCCCTTTTTTGACGTATTTTCTTGAATATCTCATCTCCTAATCAATCAAATGGAACCAAATTTGTTTTCCCCTTGTATTTTTTTATGCTGAATCCAAAAATTCCAACGAAATTAGTCTAGGACTAATAGTTTTGTAGTAATCGAAAGCATGTAAGCATTTAGGAAAAAATTTAAATGGCTATGTGGGATAACATTTAAAAATTTGAGATTTTAACCCACTAAAAAAGGTCTAAAGTAACTAATGAAAAAAAATCAAAGATGGTGTTTTGCTCCTGAGCTTAGGAAAAAAAATCGCAAAGTTGGTACTCTTTTCGAATCGTGTAAATGAAATATCCAAAAATTATTACTTTGTCACTGCTTATTTATTTAGTAAATTCAAGTTATCCCTTGCTTTAGTCATAGCTCTGTAAGCAGTAACTCTCACTTATAACAGGTAATAACCCAGATAAAACCTATATTTTCAAACTGAATATAGTTTGAAAATATGGCGATTCAAACAGAAAATTCACCTACGGGTTTCCATCGCCGATGCTAGGCACCGTAGGCCTAATTATCCAAAATGTTATTGAAAAAATACAGGCCTTTTCATTAACTTCATTTCCTTTAATAAAAGTGTTTTACTGAGGTGTTACTTAAAATATTTTCAATAAAAATTAATTTTTTCTGACAATAAAAAATTAAAATACTAAATTCTGTTATTACACAGCGAGTTGTATTAATTTCAAAATTATTAACTAATAGTTATTCAGGACAAAATATTTAAAGCAACCATTTTTTTTTCCGAGCTTTCTTTTTAAAATACGGTTATTTCCGTATTTTTGGTTAATAGTTATTTACAAAAGAAATGATTTACCTATGTTTTACATTCCCAATAGAAAATGAGGTATGGTTTTAGAATAATCTGGATTTATTATTTTCTAATATAACAACATCGGGGTTGTGCCGTGGAGTGGTCAGAAGTGAACTCTATCGAAACGTAACAGGAAAAAAAAATGATATTTACATACCAAAATAAACAATTTATCCTAAAAAAAAACAAGTTTAAAATCAAATGACGAATGTCAAATTTCCTCTTTATAAATTATGTCTTTTTATATTTCTATCTTTTAAAATTGTTTGTTATCAATTTACCTGATCTCGTGGAGAATAGAAGAGAATAGTTATTATGATAGTAAAAAGAAAGAAGCCACATACCCATTTCTTTTTTCCCTATTATTGGGAGACGCGATTAAAGTGTTGGGACTCGAGGCAGATCAACAACAAATAACGTGGACCGGAGCTAATAGGTCTCTGACGTCAAAACAAAACTATAATTTGCTGTTGTCGGTCGTAACTTGGCAGCTTCTGGTCCGAAATCCACCAATTGTCAGTTACGCCCTACATACGCGGCATCCTTGGACTGGATCTATTAGGGTCTCTCCGTTCTCGCAGTCCGAGTCGAGATTCCGCAAAGACGGTTTTTGTGGCCTTGACAATGGGCCGAATACAGGGAAATTCACTCGAAAATATAGGAATCACGTCCTTTTAAGTACAATGCAGCTGTCGCATTATCAGTGCAGAGATAATCTCAAAGATGGAAACAATCAGGATTTTAAATCCTCGAGTCGAACTTCGATCAAAAAGAAGATGGAATTCCCTACCTCATTTAATCCATCCATGTAACGTCATTGGGCTGTTATATTTCGATTTATTTACAGAAATAGGGTACTTTTGTTTTGTTTTTTTGTATTTTCAATTTTTAGGAACCAAAAAGTTTATGAATGCAGAGTTTTTTTGTTTTGTTTTGTTTATGTTAATTTAGGTATTAAATTTCAGATTTGAATAAAAAATTTTAACGGCTTTCTTCATTTTAGATTTTTTTTTTTTTTTTTTAAATAGTTTAGGGTCAGTTCAAGTATTACATATTAAGTATTTTTTTATTCATTCCCCCCCCCCCCCATACACACACACACTAATTACAATATTTTTTATTTATTTTTTTATTTTTAAAAAATATTTAATGCAATTTCCTGATAATTACTTTCATATATTTTATTTAGGCTTTAGAAGAAGATGTAAAATTAAAAAAATGTTGTAAGTTCATTTAGAAAGGATATTAAATCTTTACTACGATTGTTGCCAAGAGATGGAAACATTATTTTTTTTCCTCAATAAATAATGCTTTTTGAAATTTGCAATGTTTTCCTCATCTCCATAATCTGAAGTACTAAATAGATCCTACTTGAACAGAAAATTTCAAAACATAAGTTTAATTCAAAGAATAAGTACAAGTACCATTTTATTTAAACAAATGAAAACATTGATCTTAAAAACTTGAAAACATCTTTATATCTTCTCGATATTTCTATACTCTCAACGAGTATTTTCTTCAGGAGAAAAAAAATAAAATTCTTCTTACATCTTAAAAAACAGAAGTGAAGCATAATAATTCAAAATAAAAGAATACAATAACATTACAATATAATATCTTATCATTACAAATAAATAATGAAATAAAGATGTTTTGAAGTTTTAAGGATCGATGTTTTCATTTATTTAAATATAAGATATTACGAGTTACCATTTTATTTGATTTGACATGAAAATATCCCTTCCAATTTAATGTATTTATTTGAGTAGGATATTTATTCTAAAGCAAACTTTGTGTTGCGCCCCTCGTGGCACTGTTGACACAGGCCCTAATTATAATAAGACGAAGAAAACAGCTGATTGATCCCAACCAATTAGAATCAGTTATCAAGTTATCACAATAAACTATCCAAATACTCCGGATCTTGCTACAGAAATTCAAAAACCAGTGGCACAAGAAAAAAAAAAGGTCGTAACAATTATCGTAGCAGCCTCTGACTGTTCACCCAAACGCAAATACAAAAAGTACATGTCATATAGTGCGCAAACTTCTACATAGGAACCGATATAAACCCATTATAAAACATAGAACATCATAGGATTCTCATGGTGAGAAATAAAATGATGAGAAGTCATATCACGAGTCAAAAATGAGCAAACATAAAAATAATAACTTGTTTACATACTTTTACGTTTTGGTAAAAATAAAATTTTAAATTCGTTTATAAAGCGGGGAGAGATTACAAAATTGTTGAGAAACACTGATCTAAAACATTTAATAAAGAAAATTAGGCCTATTATGTAACAAAGCTAAATTATTTTATTCATGTAATAAAATAATTAAAACAAAATAAATTATAAATATATAAAGAGATGGTTAACTAAAAGTCCTTTGTAAAATAGACATTCGTCGATTTGAAAACTAGTGATTATTAATTAAATTTTATTAATTATATATATATATATTTTTAAATAACTACTTACAGAAATAATTTATTATATAATTTAACAGACGAGTCGCGACGAACGAGATTTCTCGAGATTCACGTAAAGACCGAGACAATAGCCTCTTTCCGAGGCTTCTCGCAAAATGTCGACACACGCTATTTTACAAAACAGAATAGGTAAAATTATATTGCAAGTAGAATTACTTTCAATTTATACTTGCTTGCAATTTATACTGTAAAATAATTATATTAGTATAATTTTGCATGCGCTGTTTTGTAAACTAGTGTGTGTCGACATTTTGTGAGAAGCCTCGGAAAGAGGCTATTGTCTCGGACTTTACGAGAATCTTGAGAAATCTCGTGCGTCACCACTCATCTGTCAGACTATAGAAACTATTCATTGAATAAAGTAACGTTGACTCCCCTCACGAATCGGTTCCCTCATTCCTTGTGAGTCGCACTCTTTATTTTAGAACACTGGTATTAACAATGAAGAAAAAAAATAAAATTTAAAATTCTCAAGAATCTCAAATCAACATTGTATTATTTTTTTTAAAGAAAAAAAATAAAACACGAAAAACTATATTGCATTATTATCTTTGTCTGTTTGAACTAATAAATAAATAAATAATCAACAACGAGCCATCAAGCACCGACTGTTTCCTGTGTTCATCTCCTACTTGGCGATCGAGCCAAAACTCACACTAAAAAGGAAAAATTATACAATTCCAAAATATTAAACGCGCTTATAAATAAGGTATACTTGACAGCCCAACCTTTGAAGTGTTATTATTTACTTAACGATAGCTTTCGGCTTTTCATCTGATTTCTTTTATCAATTATCGAATGTCACTCTTTACTTCTCGTTCGGTTTTGAATTTCAAATTAGATTTCCGCCAACACAAAAAAACAAAACAGGAAATTTCAATGAAAAATGCGGAGATGGAAGAAATAAAATCATAAAATCCTTCTTCCCTAGGGGTTTTACACAGTATTTTCCTCAATTTTTAGGATCTATCCCTGAAGTCCTCGTTTTTCATGAAGGCAGAAATCTTCGATAACAAGAAATCAACGAATGTAAAACCTACTTTCTTGGTGAAATTTTTTACAAATTAAAAAAATATATATATTTAATTTACTTATTTATTTTGAAAACGATAAAATCCATTATTTAGATTCTCATGCTTTTCTATGGGATTTTCTATCGTCTAATTTCTCCATAAGAACCCATTTGGTAAAGATTCCAGATTTACAAATTAGACCATCCCTCGAATGGGCAGACGAAGTGTCAAGAAGAGACTGTCTCAATTGATTATAATGCTCGCAACGCAGATTATACATTTTCCTTTCCTGGCCGTTCGCTCACTAAGAGAAAATGGCGGTCGCTGCTTCACATTCAACATTTCGACGAGGAAAAGTCTCAACAGTCAAGCTAGGGAAATTATTGTTAACGTTGCTCGTCGATTTCAAGAAGATGTATCGCCTAGCTTGACTGTTGAGAACTTTTCCTCGTCGAAATGTTGAATGTGAAACAGCGACCGCCATTTTCTCTTAGTGAGCGAACGGCCAGGAAAGGAAAATCTATAATCTGCGTTGCATTCTGGGAGTTTCAACCATCGCCGCGAGCAGTATAAGTATGCTAAAATATGGCTTCAAAACGTCGTTGTCTCTTACATGAAACCCTGGCATTCATAATAAACCTACCCTTATCCGTTCTGAAATGGTAATAAGTATTTCCTTCACGAGCTACGAAAAGAAGAACGAGACGAGGATAAATTATTTACACTTGGGAAGGTCAATCATCGGACGGATTGTTCACTTCCGCTGTTCGGAAGCAACTGATTTTCTCAGAATTATTACGTTATTTTTATCAGAAACCGAACAGCCAGGGCCGTAGCTACCACCGGGGCAGCCGGGGCAGTGTCCCGGGGCCCCCGAGCAAAGGGGGCCCCCGAACGAAGGGGGATTTTTTTTTTACGAAACCATAATCACTTGTTGCCGTGGGCCCTCAATCCTCTAGCTCCGGTACTGCTCAAAGGTTTTCGACTAGTAGAGTTAGGGACTGGAAGCATATTTCAGAACGAATAAAAAGTTATGAAGGATCCAGGATGCATGCTCGTGCTTGTGTTGTTTATGAACAGTGGCGCAAACATGAGACAGTTGATAGAAAGCTTGAGTAAGAAAGAAGGTTCTGGCGGAAGGTAGTTGAAAGAATACAAAATGTGATCCTAACCCTTGCAACATGTCATCTCGCTTTTCGCGGAACCAGTGAAATGCTAGAACATAGCAATAAGGGAAGTTTCTTATCAATCATTGAACTGCTATCAAAGTTTGATCCTGTGTTGCAAGAATTGCTAAGGCGTCCACAGGGTGCAATAAACTATCTAAGTCCGCAAATTCAAAATGAGCTGATCGACTTATTATCATCAGAAGTTAAAAATCACACCTGAGCTTCAAAATGCTTTGTTTTTATCACTTATTTTGGACACAGCCCAAGACTGACCAGTTAAGTGAAGTTTATAGGTACGTGAAAATAGAGAACGACGAAACAGGAAACCTGTTGAGTTGAAAATTTGGGAAGTTTTCTTCTCCTTTAGAGAGGTTGAAGATCAGTCAGTACAAGGTCTTGCTGAAGAAATAATTAATTGGCTGGAAGAGAAGGGTTTAGATCTGAGGAAATGTCGGGGTCAAGGATATGACGGAGCAGCCGTAATGAGTGGAGCATACAACGGTGTGCAACAACGTATAAAAGAAAAAGCCCCACGTGCTTACTTGGTATATTCTGCGGCACAAAACCTTTACCTTGTGCTGAAAGATGCTGTTGAAGGAAACAGAGAGATTTGCCAGTTTTTTTGAAACCGTCCAAAGTGTATATTGCTTTTTTGGTCATAGCATTATTCGCTAGGAGGAGTTAAAAACAATGTACCAGAGTGGGTCTTCGAAAGTGACATAAAAAACTCTGAATCCAACTCGTTGGGCTGGCAGATTTGACGCAGTAAGCGCCTTAAACATAGGTTCTGTGATGTTTTGAAATGTCTCAACCGCCTAATTCTGACTAGCAAAAAAAATGAAGGAAAGGGATGAAGCAAAGCAACTAAAGAAAAATTTGGAATCTTTCAACTTTGTGTTACTCCTAGTAATACAATGTGAAGTTTTAGAGTCCCTTAATATCGTAGCAAAGTCTCTGGAATGGGAGATCGTAGATCTGTTATCTGCATATGAGTTACTGGGAAATGCTCTTCTTAAAGTCACCAAGATCCGTGGATGATTCGGAGAAATAATTTCAGAGGCTTCAGATTTTGTGGACGTTGGGGAATATCTCCAGGTTTCGCCAGAGTAGGATTAAAAAAGTGAAAAAACACTTTGATGAGTTATGTGAAGACGAGAGATTACAAGAGCCAGAATCCTGTTTTAGAGTAACAGTGTTCTGCCCAATGATAGACACTTTACACACTCAACTTGATAGCCGTTTTCAGGGTATGAAAGCTGTTCTTGACACTTAACAAGTTATTCAGCCTGAATTTCTTGTCAATGCTAATGAAAAAGAGGTCCATGACAAAGCAGTTGATTTTGTTAGAAGGTTTCCGGATGATCTGTCTCCAACATTTCCATCTCAGATATGTTTAGTTAAAACTTCATTTAAAAAAAACTTGAGAAAATGAGCAGCGTCAAGGAATTTGCAGATCTGTTAATACTTGATCATAGCTTACTTTCACCAACTTATCCTGATGTGTGTGTACAGAATGTATTATGTACTTGACAGTTCCTGTGAACGTAGCTAAGGCCGAACAGTCATTTTCAAAACTGAAGTTAATCAAAAATTACTTACGACGCACTATGGGACAGAAAAGGCTCAGCAATCTAGCTTTGCTTTCAATTGAAAATGATAAGACCTCAACAAATTAACTTTGATAAAAGAATCAATGACTTTGCTTCTAAAAAGGTTAAGAAACAGAAGTTCATTTAAGCAGAAGTTCATGTAATGCTATGTTTTCAGCTAAAACTCAACCTGTATAGACTTTGGATTTTACTTTCGAAATGTATACATTTTAAACAATTTGCTTTTGTCTCCTTAAGATTTGCTTTTTTTTAAAGTTGCATTATTATTTCAATTATCACTTTTAAGATAAACCTTGCAATTCTTCTATGAGTGATGCAATTAATTCTCTGTCTTAATTGTTTCTGACTTTATCTTAGTAATCCAATCCATTTAACGTGATTGTATTGGTCCAGAATAATAAACAATTGCAAGGTAATTTGGTTTTACAGTAGTAACATTGTAACTCTGTAAATTTTATATTAAACTCACTTGTCAGTGTAAAAAGTCAAAGTGTGTTTTGTCTGTTTTAAATTCCCATTCTATTCACTTACCAACAATAAAAATAGCAACCATATTATAACATTACACCATTTTAAATCTTCTTTCTTCAATATTCTAATAATATTCTGGCGATATTTCGCGAAATTTTATCATTTCACCTTTTTAAGCCTTTTTCTTCAAAATAACTTCGAGTCTATCTCAACATTATTGATTTTCCTTTTCAATACTAATGCACTGTAACACTATTGAGTTTCTTTTTCAACAAAGTAACTTAAAAAAAAAGTAACAAAGTAAGCAACCATATTAAAAAAAAATACTTTTAAATGAAAGTGGTGTAAAGGTAAGGGAAGGGGGCCCCGTAATCATTTGTTGCCCCGGGGCCCCCAATCCTCTAGCTACGGCCCTGCGAACAGCATGTCTGAAATTCTGGGTGGGTTTTTATCAAAAGTTATAAAGAAAACACAAAAAAAAAAAATCAAAATTTCAGAAGCTGATGCCATCTTTGTTTTAATGGAGGAATAAAGCCATCTCTCGTATCAACAATAAAACGTTTCCTATGTACGTAACAAAGCGTTATACACTAGAAGAAGTGGTACAATTACACCCTGCTACATCAAAGCGATTGGGAATTTTAAAATTGTAATAAGTCAAACTGAATATTTTAAAAGAATTACTATTAACATCATAAAATGAAGAGATCACAACTTGAACTGTATCTACTAAAAAAAGGGTTAAGATCCAATGTGTGTAAATATCTCAAAAATAAATAAGAAGAGCTTTTTAAAGAAAGTCGTTATTGTGAATATTCTTAATAAACTATGTTTATTTCAAATCTGCTTACAAAACATCTGAATATCAATAATACATTTAACGACAAGGTTAACGTGCGCAAATGATATGCATTAAAATAAAAAAAAAAAAAACTACTGGATCTAAAAATTGTTGGCCCCAGCGAAATCCTTCACGGGCCCCGAATCCCCTCCCCCCGCAACGCGGGGACTGGCGATAACTAAATCCGGCCGTGCATGAAAGGAATCCGGCCTATGAAAAGGAATCACTGATCGGTTTTTGGGAATTCCAAAAAACAGATAAATGATTCTTTTTCATGTGTATGTATTTTTTTTTTGTTTTTTTTATAAGTAATCAACAATACATATTATTATTTTCTGAAAAAAAGTAAATATGCAAACTAGCAAAAAGCCGGCTTTGAGTTGATTAGCACATTGCTAAAATCACTTCCGAAATTTTCATAATAAATATATATGATATAGAAATGATCCGTTTCTTACTTGATTATTCTAGTTGTGTATTATTTATGTTAAAAATTTAAACAATTATCTGATGCTCTTATTTTGTTCATTTATTTGTTTTTTCATTTGAGGTCAATATTCTTTATTTGTCATATTACATTTTTCGTTGTTTAGAATCATGCGTCTAACAATTGATGAGCGCGTGATTGTTGACTGTGCGCGAGATGCGTACTAATTGCATTTTGGCTTTGCTGGAAGATTCAGCAATTGGAATGGAACGGTGATGGCTTTGGACAGCGTATCAACGTAGTTAAAAATGTATGTTAGTTATTTCTCAGTTGTTAAGACCAAGAAAATGAACTTTTCGCAATGAGAAAAACTGTGGGACAGTCTTCCTGATTCGAATGGTGGAATTTCTCTTTCCTAGTTTTAAATGTAAATTGTAATAGTCCAAAGAACCAAGAGGATCAAGTCCCGGACCTGTGTTAGGCCTAAGTATCCGTTTTTGTTTTCAGTTACATTGTATCCAGTGAGTGAAAGCCGAGAATCCAGGACAGCACTTTCTATCACAGAAGCAACTTATGGCTGTGCTAAACATGGTTATCAAGGTATTTTTCTGGAGATATCCGAGAGAAATAGGCAGCATCGCATCAGCGTGTTTCATCTTCCATGAATGTTGACAGTCAACACCCTGTTGTTTAAGTAAGGTAATTTTGAGTGAAATTCAGGGTACCATTTCATGCCATAAAATGTGTATTTATATAAGTTATTAAGTTACTTTGTAGAATGTTTTTTAATATAAATTTTGTTTGTTGGCTAATTTCCAACATTATTCCTTTTTGTCAATATCAAATAAAATTTCTGATTTTCCTAGTCATTAATTGTCACATTCATTGCGCATCCAATTTTATTAAGATTTATTTAGACATTAATTATTAGCACTCTGCACCAGGTATTAATCATACAGAAGATTGTATTTAGTCTTTTATTGATAATACTATAAATTTATTTCAATACACATGTTAAGATTGAAGGTATTTCAAAGTGACTAATGCTACGACGCTGTAGGATTATTAGAAATTTTTGTTTCGGTTTCAGAACTAATAGCGCTTCTCTTAGGGCTTTTACCAAGTTTTAAAAAACAAATAATTCTTACAAAATTTAATGTTTTAAGTGTTGAAAATGTGCACTTCTAAGTGAGCTTACAAAATTTCCTATTTCTAACTACTAGCTTGAATAAAACAAAATGATGAGATTCAATTCGATCGTCTGACTTATTTCAATTGTATGGAAATGGATTAACTTTAATCATTTCAAATCCAGCACCAAGAAACTAGGCATTAGCTAAAGGACAAGGACCCATTTGGGAAAGATAGATCCTCTCTATTCTCAAATACAGTATATACTGTAGTTTCAACAAGAGCAATTCCAAAGTTATTATAAATAAAAAGACACTTGATCTGATCCTAAGAAATTAAGCTAATAAACGCAATTATTAAAGACTTTTCTTGTATTTACGTAATTTCATAACAAATGTCTGAACAGTTATTCAGAATGTTTTAGGCTTAAATAAAGTAGCCCCGAACACTTAAGTATAATTCGAACATCAAGTTACATTTACCTACAATTTTAAATCTGAAATTTAATATTTGCATCACTACAGTTGTTGAATCTCATAAGTAAGACAGAAATACGAACAGTCAGATAAAGAGGACATCATCAAAAAGTGAGCAGTGACGTAACCGGAAATGAACCACCGCTCAAAGCGCCTTCCTAGCGATTGAGCGAAAAATTTCACCACTCCCAATGCTACGGAGCAAAGAGCAAAATGGCGATCACAGACAGCAAATAAACTGACATTCATAGATAAGTAGACAGTATAAAAGGATGGAAAGGTGTCACGACGTGAAAGCTTTATCAGCTGAAACAAAGGATCCTTCCGAATATTTTTCTGAAATATGGAAGTTTATTTTGCGTTTTATTTATATCACTGAAGTTGAAACAGCTGATAGACGATGAATCGCCGTCATTTGAGCCGCCATGTTGTCAATTCCCAGTTACGTCATGCGCACCATGATGCGCACATGTCTCAGCACAAACAGCATGGTTAGCTCAGTTTGTGAAGAGAAACAGATTAAACTTTTAAATAAGTTTAACATTGATCTGTGAATTCTTTTGAGGTCGTTCAAAAACAAATACCTGGGTGAATGTAGCGATTTTCATCTCTAGCTTCACTTGTCTCCATCACAAAGCCATTCCATCACTTCCCAACTGACTATTTCCCGAATTTCTTATAAGACGACAGGATTTGAAGCGGCGCTCTTGTTCTCGTGCAAATGCTCCTAGCAATGATAATTCGGTGTTGTTTTGATTGCGAGGCCAAAATAACAACTTATTATTCTGTGTTGAAAGGCTTATCACTTAAATCAGTTTGTTCTTTTTTTCAATTCATTTTAATGAAATTTAAGATTAATAAAATGCGATTTATCAAGAAAATAAATCTCCGACAGTCTTTTACAAACGTAAAACGTTGCATAATTTTCCTTATACCCGAGGGAAGATTACAAACGAATCTGCTAGAACAGGCTGGCGAGTGTCTGAAACAACCATTGCATAATATGAACGTAATGCAGCGGACTGAGTCAACAGTAACTGATGGGTCATGCTTCAATAAGGCAAACCTTACTTTTCGGTATCAACAGTAGATTGAATTGAAAGTGAGTGCATTGCTTATAATGACGATGAAAAATTACTGCAACAATTTATTACACGACATATTGCTGCATTCTTCGCCTCAGGATATTGTAAATAGTCTAGATTGAAAAATAGGAAGAATAAAAAGGTTTTGTTTCATTCGTCATTGTTTAAGAGTCATTCCATAAGTGGTGTCGTTACAAATAACGTGACAAGACGTTACAGTTCAAGCAGTGGCGAATGATTTCGTGATTTCGGTCTTTACAAAATTCTCTTAATGGACAAAATTCAATTTCCTGGAAGACACCAAAGGCACCTGGAATAGTTTTTTGCTCAAAAAGATAAAAAGTTTTGGGAAGATGGAAATATGAAGTTACCTGAAAGATGGCAGAAGGTAGTGGAACCGTTGAAGACATTGTTCAATAAAATTATTGGTGAAAATGAAAAATATGTCTTTTATTTTTATTTAAAAACCGAATGAACTTTTTGGCCAACCCAATAATTTATTATTATGATACTTGAATAAGTAATTTTAACTTCTCTAAATGTTTATTTTACAATGATTGTTTTTAGTTTAGCTTATCTTGTATAATTTCATATGTAATTGTGACGAGTTTATTTAATATCTTTAGATGTTTAATTATTATTTTATTACGTATATAAACGTAATACATAGACAATCCTGGAGATTAATTATGAGTGTCACATGAATAAATACATACATCAGAGAAAAACACATCTACAGGTTTTGCTAAGACATGCGAATGTTGCCTTTCCTGTTAATGGTGGAAAGTTTTAGAACCACTGAACTACAGGGTTTCAAAAGTTGTCAAAAAAAAATTATGATTTGGTTTTTTTTTTGTTTGTTTTTTTTTTTTAGTTTATAAAAAAGTAAATAAATAAAAGAATAACATTTAAAAACTGATATTCTTATTATTAAGACAATCTTTATTTACAATTAAAAAATAATAATTTCCACTACAAATGAATTGTATGAATGGTAAAAAAAATCAGACTCCGAACTTTTTTTTTTAAGTGGAAAGAAAAATAAAAATCTGTTTTCGATAAGGCGGGAAAATATTATTTTTAATTATTTCAAAACAACGTAATTCTTTTTAAAAAATGTTAAATAAATTTTACGAGGAAAAAAAAGGTTTAACGAGATTCAATTTCTGCTTTTTCTTCAGCCATCATTTTTTTTTCCTGCGAGCGACGGCGTAAACACATGAGTCATTGACTTAACTGGCTGGCGGTGTGTTTTCACGACTGCAGGAGATACCACATTCTAATTAATGGGTTTCGGATCTAGTAAATATATTTATGCGTTTGAATTCACAGCCATCGTCATTGGCACTGCAACAGAACACATGCATACTTGTGTTACTATCGTACACGATCGTTTGTTGATACGTACAATGTAATTGCTCAAATTTATGGAATTGCCTGACACAACTGTTTAAGGCAGGACGCGTTCATTGGGACTGGTGCGTGTTTCGGAAGAGTTTACACAAAATGAGGTGTTGACAGTGTGTACGTCTCTTTTTATTTACTGTTAACAACACTTTTATTATTGCAGAAGTTCGTTATAATGTTCATAATAGTGCCAATACAATGACGAATACGCTAACTTTCCTCCCAAGTCAATCTCGGCTGCAACTTGTCTGTTTTTATTAAAAATATCGCAGGAGAGAGAGAGAGAGTGAACGGTGTTCCCCTCCATTCCTTAAACAGTAAAAGCAATTTTGAATGTTCCTTTTATCTTTTTATCGAATAAAAGGCAACATAACAAAGCTTAGCATTACCATTTCGCATAACGAGAGAATTTTTTGTTTTTAAATTTGAACCCACATTATAAATCAAAGTGATTAAAAAGAAGTCATTTCTTAAGAAATTATCATCACATTGTTTTATTTAAAAAGTTAAGAGAAATTCTTCTGATGGAACTTGATTAAAAATAAATAAAAACAACGTACATATGCATATTCGAGAGACGTTAAGTAATTATTAAGGCTTGAATCTATTTTTTGTTTCAGCCGTCGAAATAGCCTGCCTAATAGAGACCTCCTAGTTAAATGCGTCCAATTTTACCTGCAGCTGCAGCAGGTTGTGCCTATTTACCTGTCTGGCCCAGTTGGCTGTGATGAGCGTCGACCGCTGCCGCCGACGTGACTCGACCATCCTCGGATGAGCTACACGGGAGAACGACCGCGAGGTCCGCGCGCTGCTATTCTCGCGGCCAGACCAGCTACGACGACTGGTCAGCGGTACGAAACGAAGTAGACCGACGGCGGGGTCTCACCGACTGGGAATGACGGCCGGAACTCGGGAGAACGTCGCGGGTCCGTCCGTGACTCATCGGACGATGATGGTACTCCTGTGATCGCCGACCATTTGATTGAAAACACAGGCACGAGAATGCGAGTTTGCGCAACTTGCCACTAGATGGCGCTGGGAGCAAATGCTCTAATAAAAGCAGTGGCAAGCATCAATGGCTTTTTGTTTTGGAGAACGCGACAGTTAAATACTTTTTTTCATTATCTAATAAAACATGTGCGATGACTTCCTGCTAACTTTAAGAAATCTCTTTATGTAATGGGCGAAATCTACCTGATACTCATTTTAAACAAAAATAAACTAATAATTAAACAAAACAAAACAAAATCCTGAAACTAATTAGAACCGTTTAGTGACATAAAATAGGAATTTTATTTTGTTTTGTTTTTTTATCTTATCATCGCGGAATAACAAGTAAATTACGAGTTGACAATATTTTCTTTCCCGCTCTTGTTCCTTGACGAGATAAAAATATCAACAACAATTTGTGTTTTAGTGATTAATTGCTAAAATAAATAAACAGACTGGGTTCTTCAAATTGACCAGTACTGAAATCACAAGTTTTATCTAACAATTTTAAACAAACACAATTCTCCAAATGGCTTTCGATCGCAGAAAGATTTATAAGCGGGAAAAAAAAACAAAAACAAATGTTTAGTAACTGAATTACCCGATTTGATTTCTTTTCCAAATTTTAATTTCCACTTTCTATATATTCAATAGCATGCATTTACAAATTGTAGTAACTTCTCCTCCTATTGACATTAAAATTAATGTTAAATATCTCATTCGTTTCGCTGTAGTTGTAAGTACTATAATGGCACCATCACTCCAAAAGGCCGCTTTACATGAACCATTTCACAGGCAATCTGCGCGCCATCATCGCGCCATGGCGGGATGGAAAGCACACTGCCCTTTTTAGAACGTGTTCTCATTTCAAAGAGATGGCAAAGACACAAGCGCTCCTGGTGGCGAACTGTAGACTTTGAAGTCCAATCGATTTGTATCTATTTATTCGAAATTACCGATTATCAAAATGAAATGCACGAACGGAGGTCATATTTTCCTTATGTTTTCGTGGTTGCTTCCAGAAAACGCTACATTGTTAACGAAAATCATTACAGAATTTCGGCCTGAAAATTTGAATCGTTGAGCGATTGGAATCTCGAAAACATATCGTGGTTGGTCGAGATTTAACGAGAAATATCGAAACTGAAAACAAAGAAATACAAAAAGATGAAAAAAAAATGAATATTTCCTATTTTAATTAATTAAAAACATTCTTTCGCCGTTCGATGCCATGAATAAATGATTTTTATATAAAATCAATGCTATTTTTTTCGTAAATCAAGCATAAGTATGATGACAATTGAGAATTGTAAATTTTCCGTGTGATGGAAGGCGATATGGAACATGTAAGTTTTAAAGCTTTTTATTCACAGGCAATATATCTCGTCATTGCCGTCGATATAGCCTACTCAGATGGCCTACACGTCTAAAGAGGCCTTAAATCATCACTAGGGGCAATTTCTTCGATTTCACGCCATGTTGTGCAACTGGTAAATTGATCGTTTCTTATCATTTTGAATTAAATTCCAGACATTCAAAAATAAGCAGGGTATAGGAGTACATCCGTCAGGATACGGGACCAAGACCATAATAGAACATGAACTTCAAAAATATTACACATATAATAGACAGGATCATCTAACTTGATTCTTTTATTGGGGGTTTCAAAGAGATGTGTTTTTTGTATTGCTTACTAGTGTACAGTCACGACATCTCTCAGTTGGAACTGCCGACATGTGAGTCATTCAAAGTCCCTCAATGTGAGCATCTTTCGTCATCCGACACACATCCAAACGGTCTCGATGAAGCTTGTGCCCCCGTTCCTTAATAGCATTCATGGATTTGGCATTGGGGGTACGTACACGTTGTCTTTCACATACTACCATAGGAAGAAGTTCGGTCTGGAGATCGTGATAGCCACCGCAGTCAATTCAGCGCTCTGGAAGAGACCAGTGATGAGGCGTCACACACCTGGATAGAAATGGAGGGACGCCATCCTATTGAAAATAGAAATCACACCGGAAATGCTTCATCGAGTATGAAAGGAATTAGATCATCGCTTGGCTGTGTGCCGGGTGACGAATTTCTAATGAAATTTAATTAAACTTTTTGATTTATTTTTTTATCGTTAAATTTTTTTTTAAAATAAACTTCATTAATTCCTAATATGGCGTAAATTAAGCGACGGTTAACAGAGACTGTAAATTGGGTAAAGAAGATGACGGTTTTACTGTAATTTACCTTTCCGAGATGTTTTTAACATGTTTTGCAGTGTTTACTAGCATTGTTATCTTAACTTCTACAAGTGATTCAGTTGCCTCATGAAGTTAATAATAACATTAATGATCGTGTGATTTTGTTTCGGGGCTTGTAAACCCAGGATTCGGATAAAGTTCCACTGTTCTTTAATGTAAAGAAATGAAATTGCCATTAATGGTTTGTCAAATAATAATCATTTGACAAAATCAAGAAATAATATTAATACATATTTTGTTTACAAAAGACTTCTTGCAATTCAATACTAGAGCGCCTGGAAGTAATAAAAGCAGAGAAACTAAAGGCACAAAATAACATCCCTCCTAAAAGATCTAAAAAAATAAATAAATAAATAAAAACGATGGATTTCAGGAATAGGCATAATTTAATCAACAACAAAATTATTGTCAGAAACTGAATCAATGAGTTTTAGGTAAGACATTGTCGTTATTATCATTCATTTTACATTATTGTAATTACTAAATTCTATAATTTGTGTAACTTTGAGGCTAATCATGATACCTTTCTTTTAATATCACTAACCCATTATATCTAATTGAAAGAAAGAATATTACAGATGATCGCATAAAAATGTACCATACAAAGTGGAGACACTGTCAGGATAATTGTTATTTGGGAATTTTATCCTTTTCTTTTTTTATTCCTTAAAATTAATTAATAGCTGTAATTCACTGCGAATATTTTTAGTCTACATTTCAAATGAAAAACGAGGCTTATGAAATCACCCAGTCTGTGCGTGTGTGCCTATGAACGAATACATGACTCTTCATAAAACCTATTCGAGAACTAACGGTAGCCTTGTTATTTATTGGAATTCTTTTCCCAAATGGTTCTTTCTCCCAGAAATGGACTCGAGAAAAAGAAAAATCCCCAAGAAAAGCAATGGATTTTTTTCCTGTAATGTCTCATTGTCTTTGACATTGGTAGTTAATCCTTTAGCTAATCCTTTGCGCGTGGATTTCATACAATTAAACCTAAGCCTATTAAATTAAATAAATAATTTTTTTTTTCTTTCTAAAAACGTAAAATTTATACTGTCTTATTCAACAAATGTTAGAATTAGAATATAAATGTATGTTTTTTTCGTTTATGGCGAGGACTGCAGTAATTTCTTTTAGTCGCCAAACGCCATACAGGTCTATGGATTCTCCTGCCTATGGTTCTCTCTTGACATTTGACGTGATGTTACCGGTGCGGAGGAGGTAGCTTCCCTCGTAGTTCATCAGTTCGCGTTGTCCTGATTTGCAGCCAATTTTCCCGTAACCATTCCCCAGGTGCTGGTTGTCAGGTGTGATCAAAGCGAGACACGAATGGCAACAATTTTCAGCGGATGCTATCGCTATTCCAGATTTCTATTTTATGTTCCAAAGAAAATATGGTCTTAATGGGTTATTTGTAAAAGAAAAGCTTTTTTTTTTTTTTTTAACATTTATGGCGACGAGGCAGCATTACCGAATAATTAGAATTTATATTTTTCATACGAGTTCCGAGCTCAACGTCTTCACACTCATCTGTAATAAAAGTCTCAGTTTCCTGAGGTAATCAGTTTTGGAATTAACAACAAATATATACATCAACAAACAGCACAGGTTTTTTTTATTTTTATTTTTGTAGCTACTTCTTTATAGATCCAATATTTATAAAATTCATTAGTGATCTCCAGCTTCACTGACTTCAAAATTTTAACTGCCAAGGATAAACAATTTTCGAGTTATACAAAAAAAAAAAAAACTGGTTTATCCGAATTTGATGGAATCGTTTCGGATAATCTATAAAATAAGTTATTAATAATAATTACCTTAATGTTACCAATAGAATTACAGTTACATAATCGCTTGTGGACGCTATTAAATATTAAATATAGCGAAAGTATTTTTGTGCATTTTTAAAAATATTCTAAAAATCGCTTCGGATTAACGAGTTTTGTTGTGTACCTTAAGCAGTACCTGTTTAGCAGTAATTTTCTAATAAGCCTACATATTTTGAGATGTTTGTCTGTTTAGCTTCTCCAATTCAAAATTAATGAATGTTACATGAAATACATCTTTCCAACTGTTCTGTTTAAACCTGAATTACGGCTCTGACAAAAGACAAGGCCACATTTTCTATAGAGCATTTTCTACAGACACAGATTTCCTTGGATAGTAGCCTTCCTCTCAGCAAATATGTTACACTACTTCGCTTCACCATAAGAAGAAGACATTCGGAGTGAAGTTAATGGCAGGAACTAAATTGATACTTTGTTTTTTATCATTTTTTTTTTTTTTTTGCACGGTCAATGTAAGGTTAGACTTTTATGAACAAAATATGACTACAGTGCAACTACAGGAATGCTTATTTGATAAATAAATAAATAAATAAATAAATAAATAAATAAATAAATAAATA
>JAFIDM010000004.1:1091550-1105211 GCA_023159025.1 Thereuonema tuberculata
GCAGGGACACCACACTTGGGTGGGGGAAGGCGACACAAGGGTCTAAGTGTCCCAACATCGACCGACACCGGGCCCTTATATTTAGGGCACCTTCTCGGACCCCCCCCCCCCCCAAGTCAATTGCAATAAGTGAAAAATTCGCTCTCTTATGGATGGAAGGTACACCATATTTGGGTGGGTGGAAGGCGACATGGCTACCTAAGTATCCTATCCCCGACCGACACCGGGCCCTTTCTTTCTTTGAGTGGTATTGCAACGCATGCCGGGTACAGCTAGTTTAATTAATAAAAATTCACAAATGAAGCTTAAATCGTAGGAAGAACTGCCGGAGGCCAGATCTGAGGTTGAAATGGAAATTTAAAAAAATTTGGGAATCCAACTATAATCTAAGTTCAAAATTTACGATGACAGATGGAAGGCGGTAATTTTCGTTCTGTAGTTCTCTAAATATTCATATCACTCAAGATGCTTTATGAAATACTAAGCTGTAATAGAACAAAGTTTACTAATGCTTCACTGTGATCAGGTGATAGGAGAATGGAATTATTCAACCGTCATAAAATCATTCTTTACATTAGAATTAGATCGAACGTTTCAGATAGTTTTGTAGCACACATAATAATAATAATAATAATAATAATAATAATATCAGGCTGTCCCCTTCTCTCCCAAACAGACTACCTCCACCGATACAATCAGGTAGCGTCGATCGTTCATCAACAGCTAGCACACAAACACTCACTTATTCAGAACACGGTCCCGTACTACAAGTACACACCACAAAGCATATTAGTGTCATCACCACATAAGCTGTACTGGGATCGTCCCATTCACACAAACAAAACCCTACATCACAACAGACCTGACATCACACTTGTTGATAAGGTCAACAACAGACTTATCTCATTGATATTGCAGGGCCTGTCAGTAAGAACATGCAGAAAACTCACGCAGACAAGATCAGTAAATACACCGATCTAGCACACGAGCTCCAGAAGCAGTGGAGGCAGGACCGAGTAGTGTTGTACCCATCGTCCTCTCCGCCACTGGTCTGGTGCCTCATACATTGCACCATAACATAAGGTATCTTAGTACACTAGACTTCATAAAAACACTTACTCCCGAAGGCTATGGTATTCAACAGAATATATGCATATTCATGAATATATAGTTAGGAAATTCATGACTCAGCCACACATCCCTAACCCTCCTTTGCACACTTGGCAACATGTGCTTTGGTCCCTGACACGCCATGTTGTCTTTGCTGGAGAAACCCACGTATAGGAACTTTTATATAATAATAATAATCTTATTTGCTAAATAAAATCATTTTGGAATATTTCATTTGCATTTACTTCCAATTTACCTTATCATATCAATTTCTGTTGAAAAAGAGATAAAAAGTATATAGAAAAATTGTGTTCTCATATTGATCTTTGCAGAAGACAGGTGTAGTTTTTAAATATTAACTAAATGATCCGATTCGTCATCGAATATAATAAATTATCAAACTTCATAAATCTTCATTGAAAACTTTTAATATCCAATATCATCGAAATTCCCTACTAAGACAAAGCACTAGGTTAGTTAAAGTTTACAGCATGATTTATTATTAGCATTATTAATAATAATTAACTTACACATTTATTACAGATTTATTTCTGAATTGCTGATAGCTAACAAATGGTTATACGAGTCCACAATAATTCGAAAGACTGACCGTAACACTATTAGTAACAATTATACAAATTTAATGAAGAAAAGATTGTTGGTAGCTAGAAAGAATAGCAATATTCATGTTAAGCTCTATTGCACGTTTTATTTATTTATTTATTTATTTATTTATTTATTTATTATTGAAAAGAAAGTTATTCACTGCAGTCCTCATCCATCACAAATGAAACTATAGTGAGCTCCCGATTATCCTCGGGCGGTTTATCCGCTTTACGGATTTTTTTTTTTACTGTACAATAAATTACGGAATTAAAAAAAAATAAATAAATGATAAAATAAGATAAACAATAAAAGAGGCTAACAAAGTAAGTGAAGACACAGACAAACAATTTAAAGAACGACCTTGTGGGCGGAACTCAGGTTACACTAAATTACGGGTGAGCCTTCCTGTAATAAAAAAATTTAAAAATAAATAAATAATTTAAAATAAAATAATTGTTTATAATGTATGTACTGTAACTGTATGTATTGCCATTTTAATGTAAATAAAACATGTTAAAAGCACTTTTATGTTGATTTTTCGTCCTATTTCGGATTATCCGCTTATCCTCGGTTGCCGCGCCACCCAATTCCGCGGATAATCGGGAGTTTACTGTACTTATTCTTGTGCTGAATCAGTATTTAAGGACACTAAAATATCCATTAAGCGACTTGGTCTGTATTTATTCTCATTCGTCTCACGAACCTATCCGTTATAAAACAAATTTTGTTTAGCGCAATTGGGAATTTAGACTTTGTCAGTTTCTCACTTGGCCTGTGTCAATTGAATACCAAATACAACTTATCTTAAGTGCCTTTTGTTCATGTAACTGTGGAAACAAGCGATCATGTTATTTTCAAATCTTCAAAATATGATTACATTCGATTAATACTGAATCTCAACTTTTATGGCATTTCTTGGTCTTGCCAAGGATCTACAGAGTGATTCAGAGCTCATTTATGAATTCATTTAGAACAAAAAATGCCGTATAAGCCATAGTCCTATTCTCAATATTTACAGTTGCAATAATGGGAAGTTTGTTTGTAAAAGACCTCTTTCGTTAGTTGGAGTAAAACCAATGAGAAATAAAGAATGAACTTTTCAGAAATAATGTTTTCTTTTATTGGCTAATATGATGAAGCTGAAAATGTGTTGTGAATTGCTTAATTACGTCATACAGAAAGTTGCAGCAAGTTTTAACGACAACATTATATTATTTTGACGTCCTTAACAGAACGATTGTCACAAATCATACCAATTCTATCGACTTGAGTCTCATTGTTCATAGTAATGCGTTTTCAATAAAAGAAAAACATTATTTCTGAAAAATCCATTCTTTATTTCTCATTTGCTTTTACTCCAACTAATTTTGAAAGAGGTCTTTCACAAACATTACTTCACATTTAAGAGACATCTTGAGCAAAAAACATCGTCCTAAACGAGCTCCGTAAGTGACAGTCCTGAATCACTTGTGCAAAATCCTATATAATAATATTTTTTGCAATTCTTAACAAGGGTCATGAAAATTAAATTTAGTAACAGTCGTTGTATTTAAGTAGTTGTAGAACTATTTACTATAACCTTTCTCCATCTTTTGAGTCCTTTATTGAAGCCAGTGTTTAATATATTCATTTTGAGTGGTGTATTACATTCAGTTCCTTTTTATTTATTTATTTATTTATTTTTTGTTTATTTATTTATTTATTATTGCATTTATTTATTTTAATGTACATGTTTTTTATTTCTTAATTAGATAGATCCAGCAAACATCAAACGTAAATGCAAAAGTGATTTTGTCGTCCAGACATAACCGATCGATCATGTCATACACATATAAGGCAAACTTTTACTTACAAATTAAAATGCAGAATAACTGCAGAGAGACACGGAAAGCCACAGCTAGAACAGTACCAAAGTTTTAAAAGATAGTGTACCAACAGGACTGCAAGTAATTAAACTGCTAACAAAAGTATCCATAAGAATAGAAACTAAATAATGTTAACTTGATATGATTCTCGTGACGTATATTAGAAAACGAACTTCGCGGATTTTTGAGAAGAAACTCAATGAAAAATTATATCAGTAAAATTAATGTATCGTGAAATTGCGAATTATAATATTGATAGGAAGTAAAATATTTTTGTTTTAATAATAATGTTTATTATTATTATTAATAGTATTTAGACACGTTCGGTTTATGTTGGTGTTGTGCATTTATTAATTAACAAGAACTGTGGAGTTGTTGCCATCCGTGGGCCACCGAAAAGCAGACACTATGTGGAGCCAAATTCTGTGGGGTTGTAGCATTAGGCGTGATAGATTAGTCGAAAATTAAACTTGAGCTTTTCAAGTAATCTTGATGAAATTTGTTATGGGTCTTTAAATCTCGCAAAAAAAAAGCAAGCTTCATGAATACAGATCTAGTGGAAGTCGAAGTGTTTCTGTTGTAGACAAAGACAGCATGACAGACAATATATATACAGGTACTCCTCACTTTACAACACTATCTGCTTAACGACCACTCGCATTTACGACCTCACCCTTGAAGATAGAACTTCTATTTCATCGTCGTCATCTCCCTTACCTGGACCCTCTACAGTTCCAGATAACCCAATAAACAAATGATAATATGTACATATGCATGTCTTTTTATGAATAAACTTCGTTTGTTGCATAATTTTTATAATTTTATAACGATCCTATATTCCCGGCGCTAGCTCCTCGCTTATCGACCAATTCGATTAACGACGTAGTCGTCGGAACGGCACTCGGTCGTAAAGTGAGGAGTGCCTGTATAGACAATCTATTTATAATAGATAAATATAAAAAAAAATACTAAAAAAACATTTGTCAAGATGCCTTACAAGCGAATAACTTCCCAACAATCTAAAATTACCATTAAAAATAAACAAACAATATTGAATAACTTAAGGGGACGTCCATTAATTACGTGAGGTCAAAAGGGGGAGGGGGGGGGGTCAACGAAAATCTCACGTAAACTTTTTCATTCAGAGAAAATATATATTTTCTCAAGATTTCCGTTTTTTTTTTTTTTTGGTTGTTAAAATTTTTGAAATCTCACCAAGGGGGAGAGGGGGGGGGGTCCAAATTTTTTAAAAAACACCTCACGTAATTAATGGACGTCCCCTAATGAGAAAAAAGAAAAACAAAAATCACGCTAATTTAACGAATCAATAATAATGTCTTTACCAAAATACGTGGTTAAAAAAAATATGTTTGAATAAATCATCATATTCGCACATTTGCAAAGGAAGAACTCAATTTCGGCAAATTGTAAACAACTTCAACCTTGATGAATTGATGACGTAAGATCTAAAAAAAAAAAGAAAAACGAAATCAAGGGAATGGAAAAGGAAGTGACGTCACGACAGAAAGAAACCATTACACGACCTGTCAACTTCATCTTCACTTCAAAAAAAAAACAAAAACAACTATGTATTTACTTAATAAAAATTAAATTGTTAGAAAACCTTAAATATATGAAAAATATGAATATTAATACTTTTTATTCCAAGTTAACGAAATAATTTTCCAATATATTTAAGTCAAAGAATTATTATTTTAATTTTAAAGTATTTCCAAAACTTGACTTTCGGTGATGCTTTATGGAAAACATTACGGAATCGAAAACAATCCATTTGTATCATTTCGAAATTATTGATAAATGAATTCTACATTTGGAATAAATTTCATTCAAATTTGAAACTTCTCAATAACAACGAGGAAAACAAACAATTCTTATCACGTTTGGAAAAAAAAAAATCACAAAAGCAGATGCGGAGATTTCGATGAATCACGACTTGTTTATTCTGCTTCAAACGTAATCAGTGTGAATATTGGTTGATATTAATTCCAGTTTAATTAAAGCTTAATTTTCAATGAAAATTAATATAAAAATAAAAATTCCCGCGATAATCTCCAAAATTTCAAGTTAAAGCTTCGTTACAATGAATCATTGGCTCAGATACAAACGTCGTCGTTCGCTTCAAAAGAACAAAACTCCATTATTCTGAATATTAATTTTAATGTTTTTTTTTCTGCAGAATTTTGAATAAGATCTAATTAAACAGGAGTAAAACCTATATAAATACCGACTAAAAAAGTATTCAGTATTAATTGCAGTGAACGGTTTTTTTTTTTTTAATATTAAAAATTAGCAACATCTATTCTCATCACATTACTATTATTAAAATAATTAAATGAAACTAAAATAAAAAATTGTTGGCTAATTTTTTTTTTTTTTTTTTTTTACATATAAATGCCCCTTTATTTGATTATTATATCTTTTTTAATTATCATATCCATGAAAGTAAGGATATTCTTCGTGGATCTTCTATCCGCTAAAACTGTTTGTTTTTCAGATATTATATCAGAGGTATCCAAACTGTTTTCAAGCGCGAATATTCTGGCCATAAGCTGAATTTGAAAAATTGTGAACCAGTCTCTTCATTATTTTTTTTTATTGATCTAGAAACAAAAGAAATTTTGGAATATGGAAGTTTATTTATTACAAATTTTTATAAGAAAAAGAAAGCAGCAGCGCTAATTGTGCTTTTAAATAAATAATATAGAATTTATTATTTACATTAGCATTAATTTTCTCCTTTGTAATAAACAATCGATTCGAATTTTGAAAACAAATAAATAGCAAACAAATAAATTTCAATGACATTGTAAAATGTGTACTGAAAACTTATTTAAAAATGTTTTTGAAAATGTCTTGCCTTGATGCTAAAACGCTTTAAAAATATTTTATGGGAAATTCATTTATTTTACCAAAAAATGCACAATTATTCTTATCTTCAGTTTTTATCAATTTCCAACCTTTAAACCTGTTAAATTATCTGAATTTTGAATATCTATTTGAGAATAATTGCTGTAGGTTGTTCATAAAGCCAACATCAAATACACTGGGTCCTTTGACTATACACTCCTTAATTTTTATTGTTTTTCATCGTATATTGTTGTTTTGGCTTGGGAGACACCCCTCACCCCCACGAAGATAAATTAGTTTCACCCAACTTAGGAAGTTAACTAAGAAAAGGGTACGGAAGAAAGCTACTGAAATTGTTCACTAACTATAGAAATTAGAAATTTCCAAGACTTTTTTTTTTAAGTTATAAAGAAGTAATCTTACAAACTATAAATAATAATTTGATAAATAAATAAATCGAACGGAATTCTATATGTTTTATTTAAATATTATTTATGTTAGTTTGTATATTGATTTCTTTTGACAGCTCACATAGTAATTTTAAAAGCAAAATAGCAATGATAGGAATCCAAAAACTGTTTTTTATCAAAAACTGCGATCGTCTGATAGAAAAAGAGATCTCAGTATAAGTTACTTAGTTTCGGTAGATAACAATTCGTGGACATTAAACTATCGAATGGAAACATTAAAGAAAAAGAAACATTTTAATTTCACCTACTTACGGATGTTGCGGAATGAGGTCAAATAAAAGTTTACATCAAATAGGGAGAAAGGGAAAACCAATGTAAATAAACCTATTTCTTTATTTTGAAAGATGGCCAAGCGATGACAGGCGAATTTTGGGATCCGATTAACGAATATGCTTAAAAAACAGCTCCCCGGAAATCCCGGTTTGGTCAGAAGATTATTCACGCGCCCGTAAAGGCACTTGTTTTCAACTGGGAGCGAGAATCACGACCCCGCTATTTCACGGCGTCCAACTCCTAAACCGCAACGTGTAACGGTAACTGCTCTTTGCAACGGGTACGTCTACTTAATTTGAAACTGTAAAGGACGGACGGACACTTACCGAGGCATTCTGACGGCCAATCATCGCCGGAGTCAGCGGGAAAACCAACACAAGATCGTCTACTCGTCGCCATAACTTCGCTCAAGCGAGGGCACCTGTTAACGAATTCCCAGAATTCCTAACAAACAAATGAGCATTCCACCAAATGCCTTGCAATGGACAAAAACTGGAAAGTCGCTCGGTAATTGTTATCACTCAACTAAATTGACAGCGACATATCAAGGAATTGTAGGAGCAGAGCAGCCATTGAACTTCCGGAGCTTTTTTTTTTATTATTTAAGAAGCTTGAAAAAAACAATAACAAACAAACAAATACATTTTTTCGTATTATAAAATTAATACTGAATCAATAAGTCAGAGGCCTATTTGAATTTTTAAATTGAAAAACCTATAAAAACAACATGAGTTTTTAGTATGTGAGAAGAATGGCGATTACAGGGATAATATAAACTCAGTGATTCTTAAACTTTCCCCGTTTTGTCCTCAAAAGGCATTATAGCATTTTTTATCAAAATTCCTTGTAGTGAATCGGTTCATTAAACCTAAGATTTATTTATTTATTTATTTATTTATTTTTTTATTTAAGTTAGGATTTTGTAAAATTAACTGTAAATAAAAAGCTTTTTGGTTGTTATTTGTTTGTTTTTGTTTAACTATTAGTTACCTCTAATAGTTAAAAATTTTAACAATATAAGTTGAATTAAAGAAACTCGCAACCCTCTTCTGTTCAATTTCTTTATTTTTTGATGATATTAAAAAACGAAATGCCTGACATATCTTATCCATGACATTAATACTATCTTCCTCGACATTTGCACGAACGCATCTCCATATTATTACTAGCGAATGTCAGGTAATAATAATATCTTCACCCACAAAGAAAGAAAAGAAAAATAAGCCTACATTCCAGCGACTGCAAATTCTACATTCGGTGCTGGAACGAAAGACGAAAATGTAGAACTCGGGGCGTATCCAGAATTTCAATTGAGGGAGGGGTTCACGAGATATTTTGAGGAGACTAACTGTATTGATTTTGTGTGTTTGCACTTTATTATCGTAACGATACATCATACAGAAATTGTGTAATAAATATTAAATATTCTATTTCTTTGCAAGCTAACGATGACAGAACTAAATGTTTTTATTACTTTACGTTTTCTAATATAATGTTGTCAAATGAGATATAGGGAGTTAAAGAGTAAAAAGAACAGTGTTTGATTTACGTCTTCGTCTTTATCTATTAGATTTATTAAGAGAAGGATGATAAAAACAAGGGGAATTTATCTTAAATTGCTAACTCAAATAAGTAAAGTTGATATGTAATATTAAATTTCCAAAACAAACAAAAAACAATAATAGTAAATAAAAATTGTATCAGACTCATAGTTAGAATGTCAGCTCAAACGAATTAATGAATGAATTAGCTAATGAATTAGCTTAAAGTCAAATCCATGAAACAACACACTATGCTATTGTTAAGCGAAATGAAATATAGAGGGCGCAACAGTCAGCGTGGTTGAACGCCTCGCCCAGCTGATCATATGGATAAGCCACGTGCCTGCATATCCGAGGGAAAAGTGACCAAGAAAAAGCGAGATGGAAGGAATTGGTGTGTTCCTCAATGCTATAATAAGGTTTATGGATGAAAAGAAATTTAACGTTGATTCAAAAAATTGAATAAGCAAACGAAGGCACAACGCTACAAGAAAGGATTCGCACCCTGAGTTGACACCGGGAAGAGACTGGGACGGACCGTTTCGTCCTTATTAGGACTCATCAGCCAGCCAAACTCCACCGATGACAGACTCAGAAGGTGCGAGGGGTAAGCCTTCCGTCCCAGTCTCTTCCCGGTGACAACTCAGGGTGCGAATCCTTTCTTATAGCGTTGTGCCTTCGTTTGCTTACTCAATTCTAAGGTTTATGGATGTAAGAAAAATGTCAGTTTTCATTCTTTTTCGAATGACAAAGCTTTAAAAAAAGTGTGGTGAGCCAAGATTCAATCGGGAGAATAGCCTTCGAAATGGAGTCGGATTAACAAGGATCATTTCAGAAAGAAAGACTTTCTGATACAGTGGTGGTCAGAATTATAAGGACAACTGAAAATTTCACAGAAAAAATTTATTTCTGAAGTAACTAAAGTGAAATGTATACATAAAATGCTTTTTATGCTAGAAATCATTGTAGAATGCAAAACATTGGAAAATGCAAAATATGAATGATTTGCCGTATTAAACAAAAAATGTCATTGTAAAAACTGGCCAAAATTATAAGGACAATGAATGTTTTTGGCCTAAAACATACTAATAATTAATAATCTCCCCCTTCTTCTCAATCACTTTCATCAGTCTTGACGTCATAGAGTTTGACAGTTCCTTAAGAACGTTTTTAGAAATATTTTTCCAGGCTTTTTCGATGGAGGACATGAGTTCTTGCTTATTTTGATATTGAACACCATTTTTGTATACTTCGTGTGCCAGAATACCCCACAGATTTTCCATTGGATTTAGATCTGGGCTTCTGGCCGGCCAATCAAGTAATTTCACGAAATTAGCATCAAACCATGCTTTCGAAGTTTGAGAAACATGTACTGAGGCATTGTCCTGCTGGAACAAAAAGTCTCCACTCGTAATTGACGGTGCTTCTGGTAAAGATTAGTGCCCAATATACAAATATAACTCTCAGAATTCATTTTGCCCTGCACAAAAACTATTGGAGTAGTTCCGCCAGTTGCGAAACCTCCCCAGACCAGCCACTGAGCCACCTCTAAATCTATGGTTTGCGAAAATTTCTTTTTCTTTACGGAGATCATACCAGAAGTAGCGAAAACCATCTGGTCCATCCAAATTAAACTTTTTCTCATCAGAAAAGATAATATCATCGCACTTCTTTTTCCATAGTAATGCATTTTTTGACAAACTCCATCCTCAGTCTCTTATGAACTTTTGTAAGAGGTGGTCGTGACCTAAGTTTTCCTAACGAACCTTTTTTTCTTTTTGTAAAACATGTCGAACAGTTCGAACACTGCATCGTAAGTTTAATTCCCGTTTAATTTCCGTTGATGTTTGTTTTTTGGAGCAAGCTCGCCTTATTATCATTCTTTTCACACGCACAGAAACAGAAGATGGCCTACCTATACGTCTTTGCCGTCCATATTTTTCGGGATTTTTAAGAAAATTATAAATAACCGTTCTCGATCTATTCAGCTTTGTCGAAATTTGATGTACAGTAAGTCCTGAACTTTTAAAAGCAACCACTTTCCCTTTCTAAAATTCCGAAAGTTTCGTACCTAGTGGCATGACTGAAAAAATAGAATACGATGTTCGCAATCTCTTACTATGCATTTATATCGTCTGGGAGTGCCGTGTGCTGAACAAAAACATGCAAATTTTGCTTTTTAGAACACACAAATAGCATTGTCCTTATAATTTTGTCCATATCACAGGGCTGTCTAAGTCCAAAATACATTTTATGAATGTGAATTTCCCATATATTTCCATAAAAACTAATAAAAAATGCTGCATTTATCGTTGGTTTCCAGCCATAAAATTTGCATAATTTTCCAGACAACTGTAACGTAGTTTGGCGATTTTTTCCCTTGTCCTTATAATTTTGACCACCACTGTACAATAGGCAGGCAAGTTCGTTAAAAAAAAAACATTTTGAACTTCTCGTAAATCTTTCGACATTAGTTTTATTTATTGCAAACAAACCGTTAGCATTGGACTGAATTTTTTTTCATTGCAACACGCAAGTGTTATGGTTTCATTGCAAGTGTTACTAACGTTGACAATAGTCTAAATTTGTTTTTATTATATTTAAATCCATGTCTTAAGTCTTGTATTCAGAGGAAAATTAAGTAGTATTAATAAAATACAGAATAACCAACTCATATTTGTTCTTTAGTTGTTAAATCTCGAATCGTAAACACGTGATTCAGAAAATAGCGCTGTTATTTTTAAACCTATTATGTTTTATCCATTTTCTTCATACGGCTATAAAGCTGTATTGCTTAAAGCTATAAAAAATATAATAATAATTTATTTCATTCATGATTTTGATTTTAAGAATAATTTAAAGTAAATAGATACAGTGTTACCTCCGAATAACGGACAGTCACGGGACCGGAAGTTTCGTCCGTTATTGGGAGGTGTCCGCTATTGGGGAGGACTGTCTTTTTTTATATTTTTTAGCTTATAGCATGTCATTTAATGAAAAATTGCGTACAATCTTAATTAAATTTCTACAATTACCATTGTGATATGAGAGAATATAAACAATTGCAAATTATTTACTATATTCCTTTTTAAATGAGTGCTAATCCGTTTGTCTTACTTAAAATAATGACAAAATTAATTAAGTATATAGAAAATTAATTTCTAGCCATCCATTTGATGCCTTAAACGTGTCCAATCCTAAAGTTTGATCGAATTCTCTGGCTTTTTCTTAAAGCAAAACATCGTTTATAGGAATGTTCTTTGCATGAGCAGAGCGGAACCTTTTAATCACCACTTCGTCGATTTTGCTTGTTTCAGTTTTACGAAACTTCAAATTCTTCGAATTTTCTTTTGACTTCACCATCCACATTTTTCTAATCTCATCTTTGTACTTTAAAACTTCACTTATCTGAGTTTTTCCAACTTTAAAACGTTCAGCAAGACAACGCACACTCGGCTTTTCTTTTTCAGCAACTTCAATGAAGAACATCAATTTTTTCTTTCAGTGCCAATCTCTTCCTTTTTGACGCCATTTTAATTCGCACTAAATTTAATCAACACGTTTACAGGATAGCTTTACGAGGGATTGATATTTACAAAGCAACTGCAGTGAAAAAAAGGACCTCAGATTCGTGCATTGAATCATGGACACAGATACAATGTATTGGGGGGGGGGAGACACCGATGCAATGTATCAATCTTTGGGGCACCGATGTAAATACAATAATGTGTTTGTCGAAATGTTAATTTTTTTTTTTTTTTCAGTTAAAATAACTGTCCGCTATTTAGAGTGTCCGCTATTCAGAGTGGATAACATGGAATGTCCTATTTTAAGGGACTGGATTTCGCAATAATGTCCGCTAATTAGAGGTGTCCGCTATTCAGGGTAAAAGAGGTAACACTGTAGTATGTGAATCATCTTAAGTTATTTCGAAACCTAGATTACTTATTTTCGTCAAATTTTTATTTTCTTATGAAGTTCATGCGTCAAAATTTATCAGAGAGTTCGTAGAACCTCAGTTTTTACATAATTCCACAGCTTCGGCTGTTACTCCATTGAACTCTGGGATAGCCACTTTCTCACTACTCGTCATTGTTGCCCAGGAAGGATTTGTATTAATTTACGACTTTAAAAAACAAAGCAAAAAACAGAAAACCTAACAGCAATATTGTAAGGGAAGTAGACTTCTCCTTTGAGTGATGAACTGTCCTCAATCACAGGCACTGGGGGAATTCCTAGGTTCGAATATTTCAATTTGCTTGGCTTTGTATTTGTGATAATTAACCGTTGTGTTAATATTTTAATTTGATTTAAGTATTTCAGTGAAAAAAAAGTCTTTATTTCCCGAGAATTCATGGAGAGATTAAAAAAACGTTTTGGCTGTTGGGTCAAAAAACGTCAATAAACAAATGAACAATTGCTTGTGGTATTTCGGATGCTTTCTTCGTTATTACTTTTTTAAACCGAATAATTCCTTTTTTTTCCAAAAAAGTGACAGATGTAGGACTTTTGAAATTTAAGCAGGTAGTTTATCAACAATAGTTTCCTGGGTAATTATTAGCTCACAACGAAGGTTATGTTGCAATGGATGAAAGCAGCGAAAAAATTAATATTAGCACAATTTTTTGTATTTTTATTAATTCATTACAGGTTATTTTAAAACCTAAAAACTAAGATACCAGTAATTAGTTAATTTTTCCCGATGCTGTAAGTTTTTTTAATAGTGAATCCGAGTAAAATCCGCTTTCGAATTCGTCCAAATGAAGGTGCGAAGTATGCGCTGTCAAGGGTCGAATTAATTAATTAAAACAAAAAAAACACATATCATAAAATCACTATTCGCGTCTATGTAAGTAATTAAACCCTTTGAACAGAAAAATATAAAAGAAATGCCTTTTTTGAGTTTAAGCTGAGACCCTGAGACGGCC
>JAFIDM010000004.1:1113173-1131915 GCA_023159025.1 Thereuonema tuberculata
AAAAAAAAAAAAAAAATTATTTCAAATACTTTAAGTAACACCTCAGTAAAACACTTTTATTAAAGGAAATGAAGTTAATGAAAAGGCCTGTATTTTTTCAATAACATTTTGGATTATTATGGTGGCTAGCATCGGCGATTGAAAAGGGTGAATTTTCTGTTTGAATCGCCGTATTTTCAAACCATATTCAGTTTGAAAATATGGGTTTTACCTGGCTATAAGTGAGAGTTACTGCTTATGACTAAAGCAAGGGATAAATTGAAGTTACTAAATAAATATGCAGTGACAAGATAATTATTGTTGGATACGCGATTCGAAAAGAATACCAACTTTGCGATTTTTTTTTCCAAGCTCAGGAGCAAAATACCATCTTGATTTTTTTCTATCAGTTACTTTAGACCTTTTTTAGATTTGGGTTAAAATCTCGAATTTTTAAATATTGTCCCAGAGGGCCATTTAATTTTTTTTTCTAAATGCTTACATGCTTTCTATTACTACTAAACTATTAGTCTTAGACTAATTTCGTTGGAATTTTTGGATTCAGCATTAAATAATACATGGGGAAAAGAAATTTGGTTCCATTTGATTGATTAGGAGATGAGATATTCAAGAAAATACGTTAATAAAGGGACGTGGTACCAAAAAAAAAACTTCAAAAATTCATACGTCGGCAAATATTTAACCAAAAAAAATCCCATATTTTGCAGCATATGTTATCTTATGCTTTACATGCAAATAAATTTTCATAAAAATCTGATGGTGTGGTGAACTCATCAGGTGATCTGACGTGGAATGACCCAACTCTTATCACAAATGTTCGTGTTAAATTCAAACATACTAAAACCTTTATTGTCAATAAAGTTTTCTATGAGTTTTTCCCCATCTTGTTTTTAATCCTAATATTTTTCTTATTTGATTCCATTTCTTTTGTTCAAATGGAAACATAACATTTGATCTCAAACAAATATTCCATTCGAACCATCCTTTTGATGAGTAATAAACTACATTCTCAAAGGCGTTACCTCTTTTGTTGCAAAAACTTTACTTTCTCATTCCTTCTCACTAACATTACAATTGGCTTGAGTTGTTTTTTCCTTGAAGCATTAACGTTACTCATTATTTGATATCATTGATACGAAAAATTACTTCCACAGAAATTTTTGATTTTTTAAATTCATCAATTTAATAATATTCATCTAAATTAATCACAATATATAGTTCAAGCGATGGAAAAAGAGAATCAAAATGGTGGATAATGAAGCAAGATGGCGCTGTGCAAAATGCATGTTGCCCGAATTTGTATGGGTTGTTCCACTACGGCAGGTGTCTACTTTCAATTGAGGAGTCAGTGTATATTACATATTTAAAAATTAGTACTGCGAACTAAAGATCTCTTTGTTTGTGGTGACATCATTCTAACCAACCCCTTTGTAAAGAACTGCCTTGGTAGATGCTTCCAAGTGAAAAGTTTTTGAAGTAAATTTTGATCTGAAGTTAATCATTTTAAATATCATTTACATTAATTTTATGGCTAACAGGTGATCTTTCCGTTGAGAATTTTAATAACCCTGCATCTTAACGTGACTAAGCCGATGGTTCCTATTGAATAAATCTAATTTGATAGAAATATTCTTTGCTAATAAGAAAACTGCTTGTGTATTTATTCATTTTTATAATATTTTTTGATAAGTAAACAAATGTGTATGCGAATTTCTGTAAGCGAACAAAGACTTCTTTCCATTCCTTGATTGTATAAAGAACTAGAAAACATGGCTCAAAATTTAGAAAGAAAAACATGATTTCGCTTTTCGAAATTTCCTTCACAGGCATCAATATATTTCCATTGTGACTAAAAGAAGAAAAATTACTAAATAAATTTACTTAAATATCCATAATTTGATTTTTTTTTTTAAGAATAAATTCGAAAAAAAAACAAAAAACAACTAAACTTTAATGTTAAATAGGAAGAGGAAAGATTGGAAAACCATATGTTGTGTTTCAAAGGAAAAACAAACCAAAAAAACTTTCTCAAATGTGTTGAATTTAGATTTAATTAAGGGAAAAAAATAAAGGGTTAATTTACGCCCAAGAAAGCAATAATTCAACAAAAATTATTCATGTTTTATAAAATATCTTATTTGTTTTCTTTTATTTGCAATTTTATTTTGCAACGTAAATAAATTTCACAATGAACGGAAAAAAATACAACTTACATAAAAAAAAAAAATTGATTTAAAAAAAAAGTAACTTACCCAACCCTTACATACGAACCACTTTTTCTTTTAAGAAATCGTTTCCCGTAGTTTCTTCACTTCAAATCTTAAAAAGTTTTTAATTCCTTAAAGATCAAAAGCTAACAGAAGTTATCATCGTCGCATTCTTAAAGCATTTGTAACATCATCATCAGAAAGTGCGTCTGAACTCAACAAGAGATAAATTCATCTGTTTATATCTGTTTTAGTCTCAATCTAATGTCTTTCGTGATAAGAATAAAGGAGTTTTAAGAGATTCACTATCAACAGTTACTTAATGATAGTATTGGTAAATAGCAGGGTGGCCGGGAAGTTCCTGTACCCTTAATATTATAACATAATAGGGGGTACGGTAACTTTCCGGCCACCCTGTAGTTTTGATGTTGGCTGTTTTGGTTGTCTGGGAAGCAACCTTTACATCAAGTTTGCAGGGTGAGATGTTTTACATCGCAACGTGGAACTTGCCATCAGGTTTGGAAAGAAAAGGGCATAGGAATAAATACACTCAAAAGATTCTGCAATGTGTGTGAGTGCTAACAGTTGAGATCACTATGGCAACAAGCAGCAAACCTAATGTTTAGCAAATGTGTTTGGAATTGAGGAATAAAAGTGGTCGACAAATGTTGTGCATACAGTCTAGCTTATTTTCTTTTTTATTACAATGATGATGTACAGCTGAATAATCGTGATCCCAAACTATACGGTGAAGCATTGATGTACTTTTTCTACTCAAGGAGACACTGGATTACGTAGCTTTTGTTAGTCCTGGTATTTATAACCTTATTGAAATAGAATAGTTATAAATACATACTATGCTTTTCACCAACTGGGATGGAAATAAAACTCTTGACTTTAGTAAAGGGAAGAAACAAAGTGTTGCGTTCTTAGATGTGGCTGCAGACCTGATGGTGATTTCTAGTGTAGAAAAGGCCTTGGGATCCTGTATTTCGATACGAGTTACTTTGAAGAGATTACTTTTTTGGTGTTTTGTTTGGTGTCATCAGTTTATTTCAATGAATAAATAAATCAAAAGGAAAAAAAAAAAAGAAGAAGAAAAGATAATAAAGGAAGTCTTTTGAGTCAGTTGTCTTCAGCAGGCAAAGGCTCAAAAGAGATACAAGGGGATAAGATAAGACAATCTAAGAAAATAAAAACAACATCAAAATGTCGAAATCAGATCTCTTGGGCAGGCAACCATTCACCACAAAGAAAAATAAATAAATAAATAAGGTTAAAGAATAAATGAATCTAGTTTATGAAATAAAAATGTTTTATTCTCATCGGTCACTTCACAAACACATTCATAACAAATTATTGACATGAGTGTTTACAGGTAATTACATGGAGAATGATGAGATGGAGTAATCATGATCATTATAAAAATTACATATTGCTTTTTTAAGTTTACAGCTAAACCACACTTTAGTAAAAATCAACTTTTCCCACTAAAACAATTTCAAAGACACTAGAAACTTGGATGATTCTAAACCTATAATTACAGCTATAATGATGTGGGGCTTATGAGGAATGCATCTGCACACAATACGATTATACATTGGTTAAGCCATTTTAAATTCCTTATTTGGTAATAAACTAATACAAAAATTTCGACATTTATCATGCAATAAAATGGGATTTATACATTAGGCATGGTAAATGTGATTTCGGGCTAGAAGAGAAGGTGGTCATCCAGAACAAGACAAAGCCGTTCACACTAAGAATTGCTGAAGGTAACTATTTTATTGTTTTTTGATGAATTGCTTTTGTACATTGGAGACATTTAAGCATTTATAAAGGAAAATAAAAATTTCATCAAGAACTACTTTTAAGACATGAGTACGATGTATAACATAGCCACAAATGTTTTGAAATTTAAGATAGTTCTTAGATTGTGTTTCTGTGTGTGACCTGTAAGTCCATTCCTAGTTCATTGTTTATCAAACGAAACCCACACATTAGTAGGAGCTCCCAAAAATTTCCCAAACTTTCTGCAACCAGTGCTATTTTTTTTTTTTTGAATGGGCATTGAAGGGAAATCTTAATTTTTCCAACAAATCATTTCCTTTTCTTTAGAAGATGGTTCTCAACATTGATCATTTTATGTCATTTCACTTGCAATGGTATAAAAACGCAGAAAATTACTGGAAATAAAAGTTTTGCCAGAAATTTAATGAAGAAATGTTAGATGCCTTGTCTTTTAATAATCCAGATAGAATTTGTTTAGCAGTCTTTGTAGATTAATGATAAAAAAAAAAAAAAAAAAATTAAAAAAAAATAGCACCAGAATTAGCAAACAACCTGTAAATAGACGTTATTTTCATAGCAACTTAAAAAAACAACAATCCCATAAACATTCATCTGTCAAAATAACATTGCATTGCGATTACTTCAAAATTCAATACTTTTGAACAACAGTGAGGAAAAAAATATTAGTAAAGTCCTCCTCTATCAGATGCTCTGTACTTTTAATAAATTTAAAAGTATTATTAAGTTAAAACAAAACTAACAATAGACAGCTCAAAAGACAGTCTTTGTAAATATTTTTCCTGGGGATCCAGTGGCTTAGACTAGAAGAACCCACGTTCAATTCTCAGCAGTGGTTATTTCCAATGGTTATTTCTCCTCCAGGTGGACCCTAGGGTTTCCTCAGCCCTCTGTTGACAATCGCTGGAGCCTAAACCTCACCCCAGGACCTGCTGCGTTTAAATGTATTTTCTTAAAGGAAGAAATCAAAGTAATAATAATAATAATAAAGCAATTTAGAATAAGAAATGTAATTTTATCTGCTATTTTGTACTGAGGACTAAGAAGCGAAACATACAAGGGATGAAACTGACGACGGCATTTAATGTCATTAAAGCAACAGCACTGATTACAGCCAATTTATTGACTATTTGTAAGGGAAATTCTCCCAATGTCATGTTTTATCTCGGTCTGTGTTTAACTCCTAAGCTTGAAGGCAGTTTCTGAATGGGAACCCTGAAGCAATTAACATCAGCCGGCAGGAAGCCACAGCACAGCTGTTCAGGAATGCCTGGCAACTGAAACTTAAGGTTATCAGAAGAGATTGGACTCTTTTAAGTATCTGGACAATCACTTAGTTTAGGGACTAAGCTAAAAACAGGAGCAAGTTTAGTATCACCCTTCCCTCCAACCAAGGATGCGGTTCTGAACATCAATGCATTTTAATAAGAGATAAACCTAAGCCAGCGACTAATGACTTATTTTAATTTTTAAAATTACTTGTTCAAATTCTTCATTTTTTTTATTGAGGACACATGATGTATTGTTAAGATACTTTGTCTGTAAGACTTGAAAAGAATGTGCAACTTATTATTCTAATTACAATCTTGAACATAAAAAGCACTGAAGTAATCGAAACAACAATGAGAATTGGTTACAAAACATTGCAACTGAAATTTCCAATGTACAGTTGAAAGCTGTTTCCTTTCTTCTTTTGATCATTTTACAGGAATTTAAAATGGCTACAGTCGATCAGAAATCAAATAGTGTCATTCTTCAATTGGGTTTTTTTTTTATTGGTCTTTTAAAGAAGCTAATCAACTTTCAAAAATATCTACGGCAAAACTGCTACGAACTGACTTAAAAGTTACCTGTCGTAATGAAACCAATAGCAGTCCCTTCGGACTAGCGGCTGATGGGACGGGGGAGGATAATGGGCATTTCAAAAGGGTATGGGAGGGGAGTAACGACACGAGCCTGCAACTGTACTGATGGCAAATATGATAAAAGGTGAAACAAAACAAAGTCTTGTATTGGCAACTATAATACAGGGTTAAAATATTATAAACACAATGCCTGTTACCGCATATATATTTAGCGAAATTCGATATATTACAATGGCATGTTACTTTAAAAATACATAGAAAATCAATAACCACATCAAATTCTAAAAATCTGACTGACTAATCTTTTCAAACTAGAAACAAAAGCTTTTAAAAAAAAAAAAAAGTTATTTTAATATTTTTTTCTTTCAAAAGTAAAAGGAAAAAAAAAAAATTCGAAATGATGAATTTTCTCAACACAACCAATAATAAAAAATAAAATAAAAGTTATTAATCAGTTAAAATCTAACAACACGCTATTAACTACTAAAACTAGCTAACCTCCTGCCATTTGTTAAAAGATGAAATATATCTACAATATGGGTTAAAATGAGCTTATAAATTCAAACTTCAAGTAGGAGAAAGTATTTTCAGGGATATAGAACTTGAAGTTAAAAAACATGTAATATTTCCAATGTTATCATTTATTAAACAATAAATTATCTTACAGTGTCTGCTGATGCAAAAATAAAAACGTACAGGAATTAGATTCTGCAGTTTTGACTGAAAAAATAATTAAAAAAATTACAATTATTTTATTGAAAGGAATGTAACTTTCTTTCTTATTAACTTAAAAAGAATAAAAAAAGAAATAAAATCATTTTAATAAATAGTTTGAAATATACAATTAACCAAGAAGTAAATGTTACTTTTAATTTCTCCCTTAACACAAAGTAATTTTTAATAAAATTCTGGTAATTTGCAATCAGCAACTTGTACAAGAAAAGTTCCGTCGTTAATCTACTGTAATAATCCATAAAAGAAATATATCTAAATGTAGACATGATTTCAAACTCCTGCTTCTCTAATCAACGATCTCTCCTTCATCTTTTCTCTCTCTGTATCTCTCCCTTATTTGAAAATTTTACCACATACCTTCGTACTTTCCTCCTAACATTGATGATAGTATAAGTGAGTGGTTGACTGTGAAATGATATTACCAAAGCTGGGAAATTAAAGTCTTGAGTTTGCACAGCTTTCAGTGATGGCACCTGTAGTTTCCACAGTGGGTGTGCGATTATAAAACGTGGCAAGCCTCCAAAAAAACAAACAAATAATAATAATAATAATAAATGGACTCTTTTAAGATAAAGCAACTGAACGGAAACGACAACAGAATATTTAAGCAATTTTAAATTTTTTTTTTTTTCCCTTTTAAAAACTAATTTCTTATCCGTTCAGAAATACAGCAGCATTTTTTATACTTAAAATTTCCATTTCATTTTAATATGATTTAAGTGAATGAACATGAGCATAAAAAAATATGGGATGACATTTAAGAATGAACATTTTAGGTATTATACAGATTAAAATGATGAGAAATTTTTATTTTTTTATTATAGCATCTTCTGCTTTTTTTTTTTAATTCCTCCCCCCTCTTAGTTAAAGAGTATGAAAATATATTTCAAGATGCACAAAGTGACAGATGCAAGTAGAATAAGTCCTACAAGCTGATGGAAAAAAGTGTGCATATTTTTATGTTAGGTTTTCCTTTTTTTTTTTTTTCCCGAAAAAATTGCAAGAAATCAAGACAAACGCTTGCTTAACTTGATGTTGCTGCTGGAATTGAAGGAGTCTTGGTTTACTATAAGAGGAAAAGTAAGACAGTACAGAAGTGTGCAGGCTCTACACTACACCCACTCATGCTACAAGTTTTGTCCATGAAGAGACCAATCACCATCTGCCACAATTCAGTTCTTATCCTCTGAAGGCTCCTCCTCCTCTTCTTCGTCCTCCTCCTCTTCCTCTTTTGCTGCAGCCGCTGTGGCTGAGGGAGGAGCTGCTTTTGTTTCACCTGACTGTGTCTCGCCTTCAGTAGCTTTCTCCTCTTTTTTCTCCTCTGTACCATTTTTGTCCTCCTCTTCGTGTTTATCATCCTCGTTGGTCTCCTTCTTCTCGTTCACCACTTCCGGTGCTGCTGCTTCTTCTACTTTCTCCTCTTCTTTCTTTTCTTCCCTCTTTGGTCGCCCCCTGCCACGTGCTTTTCCTCCTTCACCCTTTGGGCTATCCTGAATCAAAGAAAACAAAAGTATAAGTTGAAAAAGAAAAGACAAAGGGGTAATAGTTCACCATAAATTAACATTGCTGCACATTTTTTGGAATAAATAAACTGAAACTGCAAAAACTTCAATGGAAAAAAAATTATTCGTTCTGATGAACTTCACTGACTAAAGATGTCCCCGTGAACTGCCTTCTCTGGGCAACCACAGCAGTTTATATGAGAAAATTACTCGCCAGATGGCGCTAAACAAATTTTCGAGAATAGACCACTTGAGGATAGGCGGGGCTTCGTAGTTCCAAAATCTCCCACCAGACTACTTCTTGGTTTGTGGGATAAACAAAGCCATGTGCTTCGTTTTAACCCGTGTAGATATAGAGGCTGAACTAAAAGATTTGATTTGGATGCAACGATTGTAAGCCTTCCAAAATGTTCAGATCGGATGTAGAGTTGATTATAGCCTATTGAAGAAGACGGCAGCAATATATTATCAACGAAAGATATAATTTAATGGACTACATGAGAATAGGCGGGGCTTCATAGTTACAAAATATCCCACCAGGCTACTGCTTGGCTTGTGGGATAAGCAAAGCCATGTGCTTTGTTTTAACTCATGTCGATATAGAGGAAATATATTAAAGAAGGATATTCCAAGCGTTTTACAGAATTATTACAATAAGGAACTGCACAGTGCTGAACCATTCCGTCTTGAAATATCAAAAACGACGATTTTTTTAGTAATTCACACTAAGTTATATGTTTGTTTATCTCACATGATCCCACATTACACGTCATATGTGATGTTGATAGGGACGTAAACCTCAAGTGGTCCATTCCCTGCTTATCTAGAAACTTCTAGAAATATGGAAATTATAAATACATTTAATTCACTGATTTTAAATAGTTAAAAATTAATACAAAACTAATCAATCAATAAATAAAAGAATATAACAACAAATTTAATAAATAAATCATGATATTATTGTTTACGTATCTTACTGCTTATTAAAATCAATTTTTAATTGTTTTTTTTTTTTGTTGAAGGTAATTTTCTCAAAAAATAAAAAAAAATTACACACAATGGGAAGTTAATGAAATTAACTGAAATGGAAGAAGGCAATTAATCATATAACTTCATTAGGTTACAAGATAATTAAAAAAAAAAAGCATTAAGCCAAAAAGAGAGACCGAAACAGAAAAGAAAAAAGATGATTACAATGAAAATGCCACTGGGTATCAAATAAATAAAACTGTTATGCACAGAAAACAAAATTCATCTAGTGCATTAGAAAGAAGGGAGAGTGAAAAAAGGAACACTGTGTGGGGGGGAATATATCAATTGAAATGTAGAAAATTATTACGGAAGTACAGGCAGGACATTAGAACATTGAAAGGCATTCAAAAATAATAGATTAAACATATCAGATTGGGCAGATCACTGTAGGAAATTAGAACATAATGAAGACCCTACAGTAGATATTTTGTTTCATATTGAAGATGAAAGAACTAGATTAATGGTAGAAGCATGTTTAGAACATTGGTTGCAGGAATAAGGACAAATTTTTAAAGATCAGTGAAATAGGACATGAATATTTTAAAAGTTATATAAAAAAAAAATAAAAAATAAGAGAGACTTTATAAGACATTATTTGTATTGAATGTAAATAGATTTTATTGGACAACTGAGTATTTTCAGTTATTGATTATTAAACATCATTCATTCATTAGCTTTTTGAGCCATTAAGGTTCTTCGCTGCCATTTTCTCCTATCCTGTGCCTCTGTCTTCCAATCTTCCACATGGAGTGTTCGAAGGTCTTCCATTACACAATCTGACCATCTTTTCAGTGGCCTTCCTCTTGGACGTCTCCCATTAGGTTGGAAGTAAAGGGTTCATTTTGGTCCTTCTGTATCTGCCATTCGTTCCATGTGTCCCAACCATTGTAATCTTTGTGCCTTTAAGATATTAGTGATAGTGGTTTCTTTATACTTAATCTTTAGTTCTTCATTGGATCTAATTCTCCATTTCCCAGTAACAGTATCCTTTATGGGACCGTAAATCCTTTGTAGAATTTTGCTCTTGGAAACTTGAAGAGAGTGTTCGTCATATTTTGTTGTGTTCCGTGTTTCTGCTCCATACAACACTATAGGTAGGATAATGGTTTTATAAAGTTGGGTCTTTATAACTCAACTTAATAGTTTAGATTTTATAAGATCCTGAAGGGCAAAGTATGCTTGATTTCCAGTGGATATCCTGTTACGTATGTCTTTTTGTGTTTTATTGTCTGTTGTGAAAATTGATCCAGATATTTAAAAGAAGTTATTTGTTCTATTGTCAGGTTACTTATTTTCAAATGTGTTTCCATACATTATATGGAAACACATTTGAAAATATTTACAAAGATGTTTTGTTTTTTTCTTGGTTTATTTTTAAACCAATTCTCTCCGCTTGTATATTAAGTTGTTGTGTTTGTTCAAGAACATGTTCTTTTGTTGTACTCATGATGCTAATGTCATCTGCATAGGCAAGATTTCTGTATTTATTATTTTCGTTGTGTTTCGTATCACAATTTCCAAAGCAAGGGTAAAGGCGATAGAGAATCTCCCTGTTTGAGGCCTGTTGTTACATAAAAAGTTAACAATCTATGTCCTTTAAAAAGGGCCATATAATGCGTAGTCAATACATTCCTTTAATAAATTGATAAGCTTTGCGGGAATCTCATGTTGTAATAATGCGTTCCAAAGACTATTTCTATGGATGCTGTCGTAAGCTTTTTTAAAGTCGATGAATATAATAATATGAAGTGTTTGGTTGTATTCCCAATGCTGTTCAGCATGCTGCCGAAGTGTGAAAATCTGATTGATGGTTGATCTATTTCTGCGGAAGCCAGCCTGGTAATCTCCAATTATTTTCTCCTACAAGTCTGTCTAATAAGATGTTTGAAAGGATTTTGTAGCTGATAATAATGTTAATTCCTCTGTAATTATCACATATGTATTTGTCTCCTTTTTTTGATATTGGTGAGTCTCACTCCATTCTTTTGGTCTCTGTGTGTCAGATCTGGAGAATAGGATTATATATTTTTCTGTGAAGATGTTCTCCACCTTCCTTTAATAGTTCAGCTGGGATTTGGTCAGGTCCTGCAGTTTTGTTATTTTTTAGTCTTTTTGTAGCGGCTAATGTTTCTTCTGGTTCTTCATCTACAGCCATTGAAACAGTATCAATTGTTAAGGGGTTATTGGAGTCTACATCATTAAGTAATTCGTATTCTCCCCATCGTTCACACATTTTTTGTTCGTCTGTTATAAGTTGTTCTGATTTGTTTTTAATTGCTATTATATTTTGTTGAAATCTATTTCTAATCTTATTCGTTTCTCTATACATATTTCTAATTCTATTTTGTCTTCCTCAATAGTTTGGATTATTTGTTTCTGAAATTGTCTCTTTTGCCTTCGTAAAATACGTGTGGTATTTATGTTTATATTTCTAAATTATTCTTCAGATAATGAGTTATTGTTGTTGATGTTAATCCATTGAAGTCTTGCCATTCTTCTTTCCTACAGGTTTCATCAAACCATGGGTTTGTTTTACGCCCAGTCTCTCTACGTCCAGACACTGCATTGCTGTAATGCAGGTCTTGATGTTCTGCCATTTATTCTCTGCATCATTATTATTAATTTCTTTATTATTATTAAACATCATTGGTGTTGGTTATTTGTTATAACCAATTGTTTTATTGAACTGTTTTATTGGAAAACTGAATATTATTAAAATATATTATTGGAGTTGCACTGATACGGATGTTAATTATTGAAAGTAAATAGATTGAATTATTATTTTAACAGAGATGTTATGTATTTGGTTTTGATGTTTTGTCTCATTGAAAAATTATTACTTAAAGATTAATGAATTCTGTTTAGGAAAAGGGAAAAGAATTTCTTTGTCCTCGAATAAATAACCTGATGAAGTCTTCTGTAAAAGATGAAGAAATAACGTTGAATAAACAAGAATTGGCGGATTTATGGGTTTTACATTTTTTAATGAAATATCTAAGTTTTTAAGGAATTACATTAAGCCATTCTTTTTCAATGAATTATTTAAATTGATTTTATTACCATGATTTTGATTCAAATCAATTTCAGAGCATTAGTTAACAGCAAGCATTTTATTTCAAAGGTAAAAGGTCGACCACTACAGGTCATGCAGGCCTGTGGATGTGTAAGAGGTTTAGGCTCCAACGATTCTCAACCAACTGGACTATTTGAGTTTTACAGTATGTATCGGTGTGGGCCGAGTGGTAAGCGTGCTTGACTGCAGGTCTCGATCCCCGACCTCAACCAAGGCTGGGGAGTTTTCCCTGTTTCCTTCTCCTACGAACGGATCCTAGGGTTTACTCAGCCCTTGTTCAATTGGTACTGGGTTTCTATCCTGGGGGTTAAAGGCGGGTGGACGTCGGGCTGACCTCAACTTAGTCCCGTTCGTCACGAAGCACCGGGAGCCTTACCTCTTACGACCCCAAAGGCCACATAGAACTGCAGTGGGATACTTTAACTTTTAATATCAGTAAATAAAGGCATATTTAAGAGCACTTTTATTATATTTAAGGTAGTATTTTCCAATTAAAATATTAGGGAATCTGCTTGGTGCACCAATGCAGTGTTTTGGTTTTTTTTTATGGGGGGGGGGGGGGGAGGTTGCTGTTTAAAAGATGCCAGCCAGTTTTATTTTATTATTGTTATTGCTATTTGTTAGAGGGACCAAATTTTGAGATTTTATAGATTTTGAGGGCTGGGAGTTCACCCACCACTACCACTGTAATTTTAAAATCTTTTTGAACTAACTCTTTTAAACAAAACAAAAAAAAATACAATCTCTTAAAGTCTAATTGAAATCTTACATTTTCAGCTGTGTACACACAAAAGATGATCAATTGTTAGAAAAAAAAAAACCACAATTTTTTTTTTTACATTATTCATATAATGGTATAGTGTTATCTTCAAGTAAACTTTCTTAGGTATAGTGAAACATTATTACATTCTTTCCAAAATGGCTGCCAATACCAATAGAGCTGCTTTAAGTGTAGCTTTGGGAGAAATAATAGACATCTCAGACTACTACATTTATTGTGCAGTGGATGTCTTAAGTAGCAACACATAAATGAAAGCTAGATTTCACAAGAAAGAGAACTGGATGACAGTGGCCTGTAGTGAAAAGTAGGAAGTTAATGGTAGGAAAATAACAAATGATTAGCAGAATCAGATAAAGAATACAAAGTTAGAGCTACACTGCCAAAAAGCAAATCTTTCACATGTCACACGGACTATTTATTATTATTGATGTTGTTTGAAGAGAGCCGTAGAATAGCTACTGGAAGTTCATTATCTTTTATCCAATTAAATCTAGCATTTAATTAAAATCCATGGCTTTCCTTGGATCTACTTAAAGAGATTCGCCAAAAAAATAAGTTTTATAAAACCTGCAAAAAGAACCCTACCCCTGACAAACTTCAGCTTCTCAAAACTCTTCAACGTAACTTAAAATCAAAAATTAGATCAGCCAAAATCAGTTACTATGAAAATGCATTTAAGGATAGCCTATCTATTAAAGAGAAATGGAAGAATATTAATAAACTATTAACAACCTCAATTAAAGAAAAGCTTCCATCTCATCTTATCACCGAGAATAATCCCACTGATACCACTCAAAATTTAAATCATTTTCTGAATACGCTACTTCCACACTCATCCTCTTCTTCTCTTGATGTACGTAACATTTCTATACCTCACAACCCAGTTCCTTCTTCCTTTTATCTATCACCAACTTTCCCTCTTGAAGTGGAATATACAATTAAATCGTTAAGTAATAAAAGTTCTTCTGGACCTGATGAGGTCTCCCCTAATCTTCTAAAAAACATCGTAGATGAAATCTCTCTTCCTCTAGCTCACATATTCAATATGTCAGCCATAGAAGGCATCTTCCCTTTCTCCTTCAAAGAGGCTAAAATTATTCCACTATGGAAATCAGGTGACATGAATGATTTAGCCAAGTATCGTCCTATATCTTTAATTAAAACGTTCTCAAAAGTCTTTGAAAAGCTTTTTCTTAAGAAGTTATCTACATTCATATCTCAGAAAAAAACACTTGCTGAACAATAACACGGCTTCACACATCGAAAAAATACTGAAACAGCTCTAATAGAGTTAACAGAATTCATCACCAATCAAATGGCCTCAAAGCAAATTGTTTTAGGTTTATTTCTTGATCTCAAGAAAGCATATGATTTAATTAATATTGACATCTTACTGACTAAATTAGAGCATTTCGGTATTAGAGGCCCTCCATTGTCATGGCTAGCTTCTTATCTAACTAATCGCCAATATCAATTAACTCTTAATGGGTACTCCTCCTCCTGGTTGTCTACATCCAAAGGCTTACTGCAAGGTTCCATTCTGTCTCCCCTTCTCTTCAATCTATTTATTAACGATCTCCTCCTCACTTCTGCTAACAAATGCATCTTCTATGTGGATGAAGGAACTCTTCTCTTTGCTAATAAAAGTATAAAGGATCTCAAGGAAAATGTTCAACAAACACTCCATCACCTTGAATCTTTGTTGTCCTTAAATGATCTGACATTAAATACATCAAAAACAGTATATATGTTTTTCCATAAAAAAAAACAAAATCCTTTGTAAAGAGAATTTTTCTGTCACTTATAAAAACGCTGCCCTTCAGGAAGTGCATTCCTTCAAATATTTAGGTATCTTTCTCACACAGGATCTTTCATGGAATCTACATACGCAACAAATTTCTTATAAAATTTCTAAAAACCTGGGCATTATTAAAAAACTAAACTTTCTACCGACACAAATACTTCTAAATCTATATTGGTCCTTAATCCACTCAAACCTATGCTACGGTATTGCAATATGGGGCACCGCCTCAAAATTTTATCAAAACATGATTCTTAAGGCACAAAAACACTTCCTGAGATTTTGGGACGGAAAGCCAATGCAACTAAACTTGACTTGACTAAATCTCTTTGGCACAAATATAAAGTTATCTCCTTCCATGATCTCTATAACTTACAGTTAGCTCTCTTCACCTATAAATTACTTAATAAAAAAATCACTTCTTCTATCACACTACCTACTAAGCCAGTCACATCTTTACAATACAAGAACCTCTTCAACTCTATTCACTCCAAGAATCACATCAAATTATCAAAAAAGAGCTGTTAGCTACTCTGCTCCTTCTCTGTGGAATAAAATTCCCCCCAATATTCGTGAAAGTACCAATTTAAAACAGTTCAAAAGAAAACTAAAACATCATCTGCCTGCACTAACATAACCTTTCACAATTATCATTCTTACCTTTTCTTCTCTCCAATTCATAAGTTAATTCCTAATCTATCCGTTGTCAAGTCGCAAACGTCTACTCTCATCAGATGTCTTCCAACCTTTCCTCCCTCTACCTTATTTCGCTATTTATCTTAGTAACCACTTCACTTTCTATCTATTTGAGCTAGGCTTAACCTCTTATCCGAAAATTTCTGTTCACGAATTATATGACATTTTTAATTATATATTTCATTATCTTAGTTATTTTACGAAGATTGTATATATCACCAGATCTAAACTCCACAATTGTGTAATTCTTTTTCACATTTTTATTAAAAATTAACTGTTCCTTTTATCCCCATTATATTTTATTAGTTTCAATGTTTTTGTATTATGCTTTGTTTTGTTTTCTCCATTATATGTAACCAGTAATGCTCTTTGTATTTTATTTTTCTTGCCTGTAATTGACTCCCTGCCTGCCTTCTCGATGGGACTACCCTTAAGGCATAGGGAAGTCACACTCATTTCTATTATGTATTATCAAACTTTTGTAAGGCAAATAAATTATTATTATTATTTCTTACATACATGTTAATATTTTATAACTTCAGAAGGGCCTGACCATGTATCATCAATATTGACTTTTGGCTTAAAAAAAAATTACTTCCAGGAAATATTAAAGCCTTTTCCTTTTTTTTATATAAATAAAACTAACAAATCACTTAGACAAGCAAGGCTTTCACTGATGATCACTTCAACTCATGACATCAATCAAATATGAGTTAAATTCAGTAAAAATGATTTACAAAAAAAAAAAAAAAAAAAAAAAACCCTAGATTTCTTCCCAAAGCTCTGATTGAAGGGTCAAACAACCCAACATTTCAACACTGACTTAGCAAGACAAGTGACTGCTATCCTAAATATATTAATTTCTTGTGAAACAAACATTGAAGCAATTGATTTTTATGAAGAAATATCCTTTGAAATCAAGGACTCGATGATGACAAGCAAAGCCATGGTTACAATGTAAATAAATTTATAAACTGTGCTGGTAGTTGTACCAAGTCAGGCAACTGGAAAGCTCATAATTTCAAGATTTGTAGCACTCAAAAAGAAACCTTCGCAGCATCCCCACCCTTAAACTTAGGCCACTAAACTTAATATCTTTAAAAAAAAAAGGAAAGCCTATTTCCAATCATAAAATTATTTCACTGTGTCTAAATAACTGAAATGTTAAACTCTTGAAGAAACCATTTCGCACCAAGTTCAAAGTGATTTAAAACGATGTATTACAAGCAGGCCTTCCAGTCCAGATTTTGTATTTAAGAAAAATCTAATTGTGTTCCTTCCTTTCCTGTAAGTCTTACCTTGGCAGGTGTACTTTTCCGTTCTCTTTTGGTAGGTGGAGGTGGAGGTGGGACACCTCTTGTCTGAGACCTTGTTCTGCGACGATCGCTTTCTGGATTATCGTCTTTGTGCCCAAGTTCTTTCAATAATTCTTCTCCTGAAATAATGTTAATTTAAACAAAATCAATAAAAACATAAAAAAATAAAATAACAAAGGATAGCAAGTAGTAGATCTCAATATACATAGAAACAAATAAACATGGACCAAGTATTTCTCAGGAAATACTTAAAAAATTAAAATTAAACTACAAGTTTCTGTTGTTGGATACCTTTGATTAATATGTTCAGGCCAATGCCTGATTGTTCTACGGGTGGCTATATATTCCCTACATTTACGTTGCTCAGCAATTCTCTGAGCACGGATTTCCTATTGCTTTGGTTCACTCTGGAAGGCGTTTTTTTGAGCGGCGACCACTCAAGATTATTTGTATGCTATTGTAGTTCAAAAATACACCAATAGGTGGGGTTTACTGTCGATAATATCTTGCAGAATCTCTACGGAAGTCGTAGAAGTGGACTGATGTTGGCACATGTTTCGGAAGCCTATGTATAGTGTTTTGAAAGCATATTGAAAAGACTACGTTTTTATATTGTTTAATATTACTTTTTCTGATTTGTCATATCCTGGAATTTTTTCCTAAAAGATATATCATGTAAAACTTTTTTTGTCTCAATTTTTTCTTCTTTATAACTAATTTCTTGTTTGTTATAAGACATACCTTAAAATCTATAATACCATTTTGAAGACAAAGATTAGCTCTTTATCACTGATCCAAAGTAATTATCCAATTATGCTTGTGTTCATGATGCATACACATTGAAAATCTTCAAAAATAGGATGGCCTGTGGGGAAAACCAGGGGAGCAAAGGGTATGACTCAAAAGTGATAAAGAGTATAATTTTTTTTTGCCCTAAGAATTTATGGACATCATCATTTCAAGTGATACGACTATCATTTTAAAAGTCATTTGTACAATTTTAGATTATTACTCATTTGAATAATCTTGAATGATCCTTGTCTCTAAAAAACTTGCAATTTTTATTAAAGATAAAATTTCTTTTGGTTTTGAGCTCTTAAAATGAAATAACCTTTTTTAAAATTATTTTGTTCCTATTTATTTAAAAGTCATTTAAAAGACTGGACCAATATAACAGATAAACACACAACATATAAGTAAATATACTTTATTGGTTTTAAAAGATATTTAGCCTCAATATTCTCTTTTGTAGGCACTTTATAAAGTAAAAATGAAGAAGTTTTGGAATTTTAACTCATATAATGAAGGTCAAAGAGACGAGGCCTTTTGTGTCCCACTTCGGGAATTGTAGTTGATCTGATGAAAATTCTCAAAGTGGGACATGAAAGGCCTCATCTCTTTGACCTTTACTCTATGGGTTAAATCTCAGAAACTTTTTTTATCCAGGAAATGCATCAGCATCAACACTTTAAAAGGTCCTCTCAGTAACATGTGAAATTCTTAAAATGATCAAACGAAGCAAAGTTTCCCCATTACGTGAATCTCCAAGGGATAAATGGTAAAAATAAAAATTGGGAAAGGGGAGGGGTTATTGGTTGGGAATTAACATCACACTAAAAAACATAAATAAGGATTCACTGATCTTGTTTTTAGTATTTCGATACTGGGAATCCAGAACAGCTGTTTCAATACTAAAAACAGTGAAACCTTATTTTTGGGCGTGTATGTTTTTTATTATGATGTTAATATTATTTCCGCACGTTAAATTTGTTGTTAAAAGGTTGGGAATTGTTGCAGTAATGTACCTATCAGCATTTCATTCTTTTGATTCAATCTTTTCTTGTTTGTGTCTGCAATATCATTTATTTTTCTTAATCAGTTATTTAATTTTGATCATTTGCCAATAAATTAATTGAACCAGATTT
>JAFIDM010000004.1:1131925-1170768 GCA_023159025.1 Thereuonema tuberculata
AATGATATTGCAGAATTTAAATTAAAAATAAATTAATTGAACTAGATTTATATTTCGTTGATCGAGAGGGCGCCGTGTTGAAATCGAGCTCCGGGAGTCAACCCAAGTAAGTTGTGACCATTTAATAAATAAGTGAATTTCAACAAAAGAAAGAGACTTAAGATATTAGCAAAGAAGTGAACAATTTAATAGAACAGAACAAAGAACTGTAAGAAATTAAAAAGTGCTTATCTTATCCCAGAGTGCGGAGACACGAGGGGTAAGAGAAAAATTAGGACGCAAAAAACCGAAGGTATTATTGGAACGGAACAGTGGTGGATATAAAAGGTAGAATTAACAGAAAGCAAACAAAAAATGGATGGATTTATTGTACGCAGACGAAGAAGAACGGGCTCTCTAGGAGAATGGGAAACGGAAAGAGAAAGAGAGGTTGCGGAAATGAACTGGTCCGAATTAAACAGGGAAGATCCATTTAAAACAGGAGGAGCCGTAGGAAGATCACCACAAGCCAAAAGAAATAAAGAGGATTTAGAGACTGAAATATCAGATAAAGAAAAGCAAAATTTAGTTAGGGAAGACAAAATAGAATCAATAATGAAAGAGATACTAACAAAAGTGAATGGAATTGAAAGGGACATAAAAAGTTTCAAAGAAGAAAATAAAATGTTCAAGACACAAATAGAAGAAATGATAAGGAAATTAGAAAGAAGTGAAGAAGAGAAAGAGATAATAAAGAAAGAATTGAATGAAATAAAAATAAATCAAGAGAAACAAATTATGGAACTGAAGGAGAAATTAAGGAAGCAAGAAGATAGAAATAGAAGAGGCAATTTCATATTGGAAGGGTTGGCAGAAGAAGAAGGAGAAAATTGGAATAGAACAGAAGAAATGACAAAAGAGTTCATAAGTAAGAAATTAAAGATAGACTTAAAAATTACTAGAGCTCACCGCATAGGCAAAAAAAAAAACAAAGCATACAATAGAAGAATAGTAGTAAAATGTGAGTCAGAAAAACAAAAGGAAGAAATAATGAGAAATAAGAAAGACTTAAAAGGAACTGCATACAAGATTAAAGAAGACTTTTCAGAAGAAACAAGAGAAATAAGAAAAAAAGCTAAATGATACGGCATTCGAAGAAAGAAAAAAAGGAAATCTAGCAGTAGTGAAATATGATAATCTGATTGTAAATGGAAAATATGTGGAAACAAAAGATAAGATAAATTGATAAGATTGACAAAAGATAAGATAAGAAATATATAAGTTAAAACAAGAAGAGATAAGGAAAATTCCAAGATTTAATGCAGGAGAAGACTTAAATGTTGTAAAAAATAATCAATATATAGAGTACCAAAAAAACTAAATGATGAAAAAGGGAAGTATAATAATCAAGTGAAGGCAGAAATGACATTGATAGCCACGGGGGAAAGAATGCAAAATTCGGTTTCAAATAAAATAAAGAAAAAGAACCAAATAGAATTTGTAAAAAAAGGAGTAGAAATAGTAAATGTAATTAATCAAAGCAAAGAAAAGAAAAAAGAAGAAATAGGAAGTAAGAGAGGAAAAAATAAAAACAATAATATATTAGAAATAATAGCATGGAATGTAAATGGGATAAATGATAGTAAAAATATAGAAATTTGGGAAATAATAAAAGAATATGAAGTTATTATTTTAGTAGAAACGTGGTGTATTAATGATAAATTTGTGCACAAATTAGATAAGAAAGATGGTTATAATTGGTATCATAAGTTCGCAGTGAAAGAAAAAAAAAAAAAAGGAAGACCAATAGGAGGTATTAGTATTGGTTGGAAAAAGAAAAAGGAAATAGAGGATATAAATTTTACCAGTATAGAGGATGGAATTATAATGGGTTTAAGATATAAGAAAGAAAAGTATCAAATAGTGGCAATGTATAACAAAAATATATAAAGGCTATTAAACAGAATAGAAAATAATATTTTCCAATCACAGATAAATAATGATAATGTTATTTTAATTGGAGATTTCAATAGTAGAATAGGGAAACTAAATAGTGTATGTAATAACTATAATGAAACAGAAATGTTCGAAAGAAACTCAAAAGATAAGATTGTGAACAAGAATGGAGAAATATTGATAAATTGGGTTAGAGAATATAATTTAGAAATTTTAAATGGAAATAAGGAAAATGATGTAGAGGGAAATTGGACATTCATAGGAGGCCAAGGGTGCTCAGTAATAGATCTAATATTTGTTAATGAAAAAATGTTAGAAAAATATTTTATTTTTGAAATATTAGAGACAGAACTTTCAGACCATATGCCGATAATAATAAAAAATACAAAATCACAAACTGAAAAAAGAAAAGAAATTAATAAAATAAATAAGTTAGATATAGATTTTAATAAAGAAAATGGGGAGTTATACAAATCTGTAATAATGAATTATATGGAAAGTTTAGGACTAAATGAAGATGTAAACGAGATGTATAAGAATTTTAAAAACACATTAGAAAAAGGAATAACTCAAACTAAAGAAAAAGAAAACAAAACAAGAGAGGGAAACAGAAACATAAGTTGGTTTGACAACGAATGTAAGGAAAAAAAAAAAAAAGTAAAATGTAGTCTTAGAAATTTTAGAAAATATAATGAAGATAGATTAAGATTAGAATATCTAGAATATAAAAGAATATATAGAAATACATGTAAAGAAAAAAAATTAAGATACAATGAAGAACTAACAAACAAATTTATAGGAATAAAACGGGAACAGAATTTTGGGAGTTAATTAAAAAGTTCAGAAATAGGGCGTTTTTTACAAATTATCTTGATTATATGGAAAAAGAGGAAATGGAAGAACATTTTCTTAAATTACTAGAGGGTTCCTGGACAAAAATAAATATAAAGTGGGTAGTAGAAGAGGAAGAAATAAAGGAAAGGGTAGAAACGATTAGCAGAGAAATAGAGATTAATCCCCTTGATGATCAAATAGAGAAAATTGAATTAAATTTAGTAGTAAAAAAATTAAAAAAAGACAAATCACCAGGCCCAGATGGAATTAGAAATGAATGGATAAACAATGCACTTAATGGCTTAATAGAATGGATGTTAAGTTGGTACCAAAGGATATGGAAAATAGAAAAAATCCCAGAGAGCTGGAGAAATGAAAAAATAATACCTTTGTATAAAAAAGGAATTAAAAGTGAACCAAAAAACTATAGAGGCATCACGCTTCTGAATACATCCATGAAAATTTTCACAGAAATTTTAAAAAATAGATTAGAGAAGTGGTTTGAATATAATAACATAATCGTAGAAAATCAGGCAGGTTTTAGAAAAAATTACTCAAGATAACATATTTATTTTAAATGCTCTTATAAACTTAAAATTAATGATTAAAAGGAAAAAACTTTTTGCAATGTTTATTGACTTTAAAACTGCCTTCGACGGTGTAGATAGGAATATATTAATGAAAGTATTAGTCAAAGTAGGGATAAAAGGAAAAATGTTAAGAATGATAAAAAATATATATGAGGATACTAGAATAAATGTTGGAAATGATAAAGGAGGGAGGGAAATATTTATTACAAAAGGGATAAGGCAAGGGTGCAGTATGAGTCCCATTCTATTTTCAGTGCTGATAAATAATTTAGAATTTAAGTTAAGAGAAGAAGGGTGGGGAGGTATCAAAATTAAAAATGAGCGGATATTTAGTCTTATGTATGCAGATGATTTGGTAATATTGGCAGAAACTCAAGTAGAACTTAATCGAATGATTAAAGTCTTACAAGAATTTGTAAACGAATACTGTCTAAACAACATTAATCTAGAGAAAACGAAAATTATTATTTTTAGAAATGGGGGAAAGAGAGCAAAATTAGAAAAATGGATGTGGAAAAATGAAGAGATCGAAGTAACAAATAAATATCAATACTTAGGGAAATGGTTCACATCACAAAATAGTAATAATGTAAATATAAAATATAGAAAAGAAAAAGGAATAGCAGCAACTTGGGAATTAATAAAATTAATCAAAAGAGCGAAAATAAACGATTGGAAAAAAAATAAAATAAATGTTTAACAGTATGGTTAAAAGTATCATTTGTTATGGTATGGAAATAGATGGATGGAAAATTAAAAAGGAATTAGAAAACATACAGTAATTATTTATTAAGTTATATTTTAATATGGAAAAAGATATGCCAAATTATATTGTGGAAAATGAATTAGGATTATATCCATTAAGAATAGATTGTATTAAAAGACTGTGTAACCAAAATTGTGAAACTTAACAAAGATAGATTACCAAAGATAATTTTAGAGAACATGGTAGAAGGGAAATAAATGTAATTATATAAAAGAGATTGAAAAAATATTTAATGAAATAGGATTAGGGTTAGAATTGGAAAAGATAATGGAGGATAAATATTGGATGGAATGTAAAACAATAATTATTAAAAAATTAATAGAAATAAATATGCAATGTAATTATAATAAAATACAAAAATCGAAATTTAACAATTACTATGGTAAACTAGAGGTTCAAATTGAAGGGGCCAGTTATTTATGTAAAAACATGATGCATTCCTATTGGAGAGAAATATATATTAAAATTAGATGTGGTAGTATTTGGAAGTCGGGGAAATACTGGTTAAACAAAGATGAAAGAAATTGTAGATTAGGATGCAATAGACTAGAGAATTGGACCCATATAATTTTTGAATGTGAAAAAATGAAAGAAGAAAGAAAGGTGTTAGAAAATGAAAAAATCTCCAATAGGGGTGGATGGTGGATTACACAGCTGAATCAAAACAGAATTAATAAGGAATTATGTAAATATGTTAAAGTATTTTTAGAGAAATTAGAAAATAAAGAATAAATAAGAGGGGTAACTAAATTTATATGGTAATATTGTTACTATTACTTATGTTGTTGTTATTATTATATTATAAAAAGAATATTATTTTTGTTAAAAATCTTATTTGTGGATATTATCCATTTTGTGTGTGTAAATATTAATATAAGGGACCAAACAATATTAATTATTGTTATTATTATTATTATTACTCTTATTTGTAGTTATAAATAAAAACAAAAGGAAATTGTACTACTAATATTGTAAAAGAAAAAAGGTGGAAGATTCTCACTCTCACTTGTAAAGGGTTAACACCCAAATTAAGTATAATATATATATATATATATATTTCGTTGACTCGACAGATTTAATAACAAGTAAGAAAAAAGAAAACAACAATCGAAAACGCATCTAAAAACTCGAAATCAAACACAAACTCCATCAGCATAACTTCAATATTTCGTCCTTTATTTTGAGGACTTTCTCAAGATCCCATATCTTTAAAAACTTAAATAACGAAAAACACAAAAACATAAAAGGAAGGAGAAAAAGCTTATTTCTCATTCCTAACAAAACAAAATATAACAAAATCTCATTAGCGAGATCTTACACTGTCAAATAAACAATTGAAAACAAATAAACAAATAATTTAAAATTGATAAAGATTTTAAAGATTAGTTAAGAATGATTCACATGTTTATTCATGAATTTTATATGTTTGATTGTTGCACTTATTTTAATTATTAATTTTAAATTATTTGTTTATTTGTTTTCAATTGTTTATGGTTATATTTGATTTCAATTGTTTATTTCACGATGTAAGATCTCGCTAATGAGATTTTGTTGTATTTTGTTTTGTTAGGGATGAGAAATAAGCTTTTTCTTCTTCCTTTTATGTTTTTGTTTTTCGTTATTTAAGTTTTTAAAGATATGGGATCTTGAGAAAGTCCTCGAAATAAAGGACGAAATATTGAAGTTATGTTGATGGAGTTTGTGTTTGATTTCGAGTTTTTAGATGGTAATGAAGATATAGAGATGGTTATTTAATCGGAAACACATTTCAAGTTGTGCTTAGAAGCTAAGAAATAGTGAGATATATTTAATTATTAAAGATTCTCTAAAGGTCAGTGTAAGCTTCTTAACTTTCAGTACATTTTTGAGTGATTAATCCGTTCCTATCCTTTCTCTCAGTGCTGTAATGTGTTACGTTTAAAACAGATCCTCAAACTAATGTCATGGGGGAGGGGTGTCAATTTCAGACTGAAATTTCATTCACTGTCCATTCTCTGAGGATTCAGTCTTCTCACAAGCAACGAACTCACTGAATTGCTTTCTTTTCAAACAAATGATTGAAGCTATCACATCAATGACTGTTTATTTGAGGTAAAATGTAATTTGGCAGAAAAAGAAAATTGACATATCTGAATTAAGAAATTATCAAACCTGTCAACTTTGAAGATTGAACACAATTCACTGCATTACATAAATTCTTACACCCACTCACAGCCTGATTCTTCAAGGTGAGGTTCAACTTATGGAGCTAAAAGTTAACTGAATCATCTTATATACATTTTGTTATTTCCAGTCATACTTTGTATTGTCATTGAGTTTGTATAAATCAGTTTTTGTCAGATTTTTGGGCACCAAATCTTTTCCTTGTAGTCAAAAAATAGTCAAAGTGAAAGAGGGTAAACTCAAGGTTCACAATGTAATGACTACCAATTATTAAGGTAATTGGGATGCAGACTTTTTACAAAAGAAAAAGCTGTTCTGGCATAGCTTTGTGGGCAGTGGCCTTCCATGAGGTAGACGTATCAGAACCAGGGTTTGAATCCTGGCATTGGTAAGGATGTTTACTTTCTCCTTCTGTGTTTCGTCTCTTTTCTGTGGATATAATATGTGCTGCCCTGGGCAATGATTTTTCAACTAATGGCTTATAGTTCTTGCCCCTTGTCGAGGCCAAAGGCAGAAGTGCCAAGAGTGACTTACGAAATTATAGAAAAATAAAAATAAACTAAATAAACTAAAGGAAATACAGTCATTTTGACGTTCCAAACATCAGTGAAAGGATACGCAAGAAATATCTTTACATTTTTGAGAGAAATCAAAATTTGCATTGAGGAGGATAATAGGATTTACTACAAATGTACTTAACAATGGAAGAGAGAGAGAGAGTCAATGGAAAAGAGAATGGAACAATGTTTAAAGAAATAATGATTATGCTACTGACATCAAAAATTTAAACAATTCAAGGTTAGAAGTAAGTCATTAATTCACATTTAATAATGGAACAACAGCATTCATGCTTTTTAACTTCTACTTATTATCAGTCAACAAATTGCCAATTGTAACTTACTACAATGAAAAAAAAGAAAGAAAAAGAAAGATGAACACCAATTTTTAAAAATTAATTGTCCACTCATTTAAAAAAACTGATAAAAGCTCTTAAATAAATAAAAAAAAAATTCAATAAAAATTAAATAAATTCAATGTTTGATTAGAATGTGGAGATGTCATTTTAAACCCTCAAGTTTTAATTCACTCATTTCTCTCTTTTGTTGTAGGCTAATCAACATGAAAAAAAGAATGCCCAGCCTCTATTTTATTAAATATAAATACTCCAATTATCATCATTTGTGAAAATTATTCCTTCTTTAAAATTAAAAATTATTACAATAATTTGCAAAAATGGATGTGATTCTTTCTTTACTTATGAAAAAGCTACTAGGATGTCATTTCTATTTTCCTTCATGGAGTTAACTCAATATCTGGATACTAGATGGCGCTAGTCATCAAGTTCAATATCAACAATTGACTTCAGCAAAACAATAAAACATTGGCAACAACACAACTAAGACTTAGGCTCTGAAACTCATCAAAGTATTAAGCAGCTTTGATGCAGAAGACAGCATAAAACTCAGATTTAAAAATTAAGTATAAAAAGAAAAAAACCCAAAACTTGTTTTAAGGTAACTATATGGGTAAGAATAAGCAAATGAGATTCATAATTTTACAATTTGTTTTAGATTTTTATGTCTCTGTTAATGTAAGTCTTTATATTAAGACTTATATCAATGCTTTTCAGAACCTGATTACAATGTGTAAAATAACAAAACTAATTACTGCTCCAAAGAAAAGTTAGTAGATTAAATGGCAAAGAGGAAGAAGAAGAAAAATGCGAAACTGTGTTTTTGATTGAACATAAGTGTATCAAAGCATTCAAACAAAAACATTACGTTTTCCAATTTCAGTATGGATTTAAAATCTTTTAACGAACAAACACAAACTCTACAATATGTGCCAACTTAAAATGATAGTTGACGGTCTGTCTTTAGTATTTACAAGAAGAATGCTATTTTTCTAGGCCACAGTAAGATCTAGGCATTTCCCCCCCCCCCTCTTTCTAATCTAGCCTAGGTACTTACCAGCTCTAACAATTATTTCATGTTTAATTGGCCCAAACCTAATTTGTGCATTGAATCAAGTGCCCACATAATCAATCCCACTAATTTCAACTCTGTAAAACCAAATCCTGGATTGTAATACTTGGTAATAAAAACAAAAAACAAATTTGTATACTTAACAGACCGCATCGTAAAACTTTTATTAATTTTAATGACTGGAAATACAGCAAAAACTTTTTATACGTAGCCCAGTTGTACATAGTTCTGGTTTGTGCGAAATTGTTTGTAGGTCCTGGCGAAAATTGTATTTAATTACATATAAATTATTTCTGAGATATACGTAACTGAGTTACATGTAATTCTCCTTTATACGTAGTATATTTTTGATATTCCCCACGTGCACTGATAAACAGCTCGGTGTTCCGTATAGATATATAATTGTCGCGTTCATGAAGTTTCTGGGCGGCTTTTAATGAGAGGCGATCAGCAAGACAAACTGTGGGAATCCAACTGAATGAATTTTGGCATCGATGAAACATGTGTTCCCTTCATTTACTTCAGTCTCTCTCTTTCAGCCGTGGGTAATAGAAGGAATAAAAGTTACTCTTTCATCTTAAAGAGTGAGATTTATTCGAGATGTGAAAGACAACCCGCAAAAATCAAAGCAGAAATATCTTGAATATAAGTTACACTACATTATAAGAAGCACTCATTAGTAAGAAGGAGTCAATTTTAGAAGAATGTTGAAAGTTAGGTTCAAAATCTGTAAAGCACAAAAGGGAAAATTTGTAGATATGGAAAAGTGAGTAACAATGTGATGGAAAATTAGTGAAAATTTTGCTTTTCATTCATCTTAGAACTGTAATTGTGTAATGGGTGTACAGTGTTTTATTCAATCCCTTAAAGTTTCTTTAAACACGAAATCAGAAAACCTCTATGAAAAAGAAAACACTATTTTGAAATTGACAGTTTTACACAAATCATATGTTAAAAAATAGGTACCTAATAAAAAGATGTAAATTACGAGTGTTCTTATTTAAGTTTAATTAAAAATAAAGTTAAACCTGAGATTGTAAGTAATTCTCAGTTATGCGTAATTTTAAAATTTTCCTGTTGAACTACGTATAAACCAGTTTTTACTGTACTATGCTTAAAAAAACAGCACATATCTTACCTTCTTGTGCCGTCCTTTCAATCATACTTATTCGTTTACCAGGCTTATTTTTGTTTTCTCCCTGCAATTAAAAAATTATCATTGAATTAGTTAAGAGCTTTATTAGCACATTGTAAATAAATAATAATAAAATAATAAATTATACAACATGAAAACATTTAGAAAAGAAAGCTTACCTTTTCATTTGCGATCTTTGCCTTCTTGACAGGAGGTTCTTCATTTAATTTGTCTAACGGCTCTTGTTGGTTTCGATTTTTTACATCGTCGTCCTGTGAAGCCATAAAAGCTTCTGCATCCTAAACAAAGACATAAATAAAAGAAAACATTCAGCTGCTTCATAGTCGTCAAACTTTTATACAAAACTGACACAGATTGCAAGCAATTCACAAAGGGGATGTGCCTTTCTTTTTCTCTTAAAATTGATAAGACTTTCTTAAGAGACCTTATAAAATAGAACCCTACAGGCAATTTTCTCAAGACAAGATGTATTACAAAATTTGTTTATTCTATTTCTTTTGCATCTAAAGCCTTGTGTTTTTTAACCCACTTCCATTGAAAAATAACTATTTTAAATAGAAGGAATTAAAAAAAATTAAATTAATCTTTGTTTCTTTATTTATTTTGCAAGAAATTAATTCCTTGATGTAGGAGATAAACTGGGTTAGAGGAAAAAAAATATACAGTTGTAAAATTATCTAATAAACAAAGTTCATTTGTTTATGGACTTCATTCTGAAATAAATTTTGAGGTTTTCATAAAAGCATATTTTAAACTTAGTAATATTTTCAGCCAAATATTAAGACTACTTAAGTCTAAATAAATTTCAGCTTTAGTTAAATAAGTTTAAATATTTCAATGATTCAACTTCAAGATTATTTTTTTAAGATTATATTGGTTCCCTTTTGAAGTCTATATTTTGTATTCGTGTTCCTTTTGATTTATAAATTACATTGTAAACTTAATAGTCCTTAAAAATTAGCCTAAAAAAATAATAGGTTAGAAAAACTGGCACCTTTAGGGTACGCAACATAGTTGTATGCTTGGAGAGCTTTGGTTTTGGGGCAGTCTCATTGGACGATCCTGAAGCTCCATCGTCCCGACTCTTGTTCTGAAGGTTCCACACTTCTTTTAAGTACTGTTCACCTTCCTGTTTACTTACCATCAACCCGTTTTATCAAAACGCATTAAAAGGTAGGTTAAAGAAATAGGGTATTCGATGCATGCAGACAAGGTAGTCGTCGTGTGTCATTCCACAGACGAGAAAAACAAAGAAACAGAAAAAAAAAAAAAAAAGAAAAAAAAAAGTATTAGTATCTTAAGACTTAGGGGAGGGCGAAAGAAGATTAATTGGGACGAAGGATTCTTTTTTTTTTTCCTTTCTAAACCAGATTCATGCACTTATCAACAAATGAAAGCAAGGCATTTCTGCTCAGGCATTTTTCAGTTATTAATAACTTTCAGGATTAACGATTTTAATTTGATTATATCGGCATTCAAATTTGGACAAACTGACCTGTAGATTCCTGATTTAGCTGCATTGCAAACGTCTTAATTTCTGCAGTTAATTTACAAATCCTTTACTAGCTAATGTCTCAATTTTGAAAGGAATTTCTTCAAAGTTCTCCATTTTTTTGTATCGAAAATCTTATTTCAGGACCATATGAAATGAAATGCTTACTTAAGGCAACTCTTTAAAAAGCAAAAAACCAGAACCTAGTAAGCGATGAAAAAGCTGTCCTGATTGGCTATCACTTTCATTGCTGCAAAGTGATTGTACATTGCATTCACCAAGTAGAACAAAAGTAAAAATTATTCTTAGTCAAGCCAGCAAAACCATTTTAAAGCTTGTTAAAACAGAAAGGAAATTCCAGAAGAAGTAACACAAGTTTTTTTTTTTTTTTTTTTTTTTTTTTTTTTCCGCCAACGCCCGGGCTCTTAGAATTGAAAAAATTGGCCACAACAAGGGGCGAGAAATGTGAGCATTTAGCCAACGAAGCGTTGCCCAGGGTACACCATAGGAGGCAGCTCACGCTATACCCGCAGAAACGGACGAAACACAGAAGGAGAAAGTAACATCCATGCTGACACTGGGATTCGAACCCAGATTCCGACACATCGGCCTCACCGCAAACCACCGTCTAGACCGCTTGGCCATGTTGGAGCGGCAGAAGTAACACAAGTATCAACATGAATTAAATATTTCCTAGAATAACATCCGCTTGCGTATTATCTAAGTTTTTCTTTTCCATTCTACCATTTCTTACTTGGTAGTAATTAGAGAATAAAAAAAAAAAAAATGCTACAATGAGACGAGCTGAAGGAAAAGAAAATAATTCCTAAAAAAAACTCTCCAAATGATTAGCTAATCAAGGACTGGAAATTAGCTTAAAAATAATTAAACAGTCAGTTCTATTTAAATATTTTAAAGTATCAAGTTTTAATGACATCAATTCCTTTATTTTTTATTTTAATTGTGCATGAATCTTGTATTTAATTTACAACAAAACAAATAATAAAAAAATATAATGATGAAAAAAAGTGTTATTTTCTTTCGATTTAAAATATTTTGGGAAAATATCTCACTTTAAAAAATTAAAGTGTAAAATTTTACAATGGTATTGATTCTGAAATTTTTTTTATATAAATAAGAGTTAATGGGTTGTGATATTATATTTGGTATTTTTTATTCAAAGCATGCAGTTAAGAAGTTAGAAGCAAAGCAACACGTTCTAGTCATGCAGTAAAATCCAAATTCAATTCCAGGTCCTTAGTATCAAATAGAAGTGCGGCCACCCAATAGTGATTTTTTTTGTTTACAAGGAAATGAGTATCAGAACTCTTGAAAAGCATGCACTTTCACAGCAAACTATGGGCAGTGATCAACAAGACCCTGGGACTACTGTTTGGTTCATAATAGCAGTCAATTTCACCAACGGAAAACAAAGTAACAAGAAAATTCATTTCAATCATTGAGGATTCCAAATTTTGGACAGCTACCTACTTAGTATAGATGGCATTTAAATAAAGCATTTCAAAACAATAAGGCAGTCATTCAGACTTAAATAAAATGGTTTTTCCAACAAGGAAAAAGTGTATAAAAATTATGCATAATTTCAGTATTTTGTCTTTTCTATTCAGTATGTTTCAGTCGGTAACAAACAGTCTTTGCTGTTATCAGATCCTGATGATGAAGACACAGAACTTGGTTCTGAAGGATAACAGGATCTACTAGGAGGGATTTCCCCACTCCAACTGAGTTTTCACTCAATATTTTGGCTCGGTTCCTTGAGCCTTTTTCAGAAGAGGATGAGATTTACATGAAGTTCTCCACTTCTACTTTCTCCATGTCTCAGACTAGCTGCATCGGTGACCTCCTTCCAATATGATAAAGACATATATTTCTTCCATGTTTCACTAATGCAGTACATGAAATATTTTATTTAGAAACTGCTAAATTTATATGTGAAATACTACAATAGATCAAAAGAAGCTTCTAAATTACTTTTTTTGTTGTTAAAACAATGCAATGATAAAGTTAAATAATTTTATCTAATTTTACTGAATTACCTGTTAAATGTTTGCAAGAAAAATACGTTAAAAATGAAAAATAAAAATAAAATAAAATCTTTTTTTTCCTTTCCAAAAAGAAACAAACGTAATTTTGTGCACCTGAGTTTTAGTTATTTCAGAATTTCACCTTACATATTTCCAGGTATTAGAAAAAGAGCTTACATGATGATAATTACATGCAATGTTCCTTTAATGGCATTATGGGAAGGATTTTTTTTTTAATTTCTTCCATGAGGTGCTATGCAAGTGAGAGTACCAAAACCAGTGTTAGCATATCTTCATGTGCATATACGTGTCAAAAGGATTAAAAACAATAAATAAATAAAAAAATAAAAAGGCCTGTTTTTTTTTTTGTTGAAGCAAAAGTTGTGTAACTAAATACAAACATTCAACCAGAACCACCTTGGCCGTAATCTGCATAGTTGACATTCGGTTAAATGCTGCCTTATCAGGTTGTACTGTGGTAGCCTTATTCTTATCAGATAATCCCTGAAGCTCCAGGAGTACATCGTCACCACTGTCTTTAAGATACTGTATTCCCTCCTAATATCAATGGAAATTACATCTCAGTTATGTACTTACATATTTAGGCAAGGAAAGCAATTTAACCTAAACAATGAGTTATTTGTTTCATACTTATTTATGACAAGCTTCTTAAAAATCACTGCTATAAATAAAGCTTTTTTTTCTTTTTTTAGAAATTAAAATATTTTCTTGAATAAAGAAGCAAGCTATGTGCAACAGCTTAACAGTTTGTACCTATTGTTGTTATGTATAGAAGCAAACATTTTAGTGTCATTTGCCCTGAGCGCACATAAAACACATTACAAATTGTTTGAATCTAGAAAACTGCTGGACCCCAAGTCAGCTACTGTTATTCTTCCTCAGCTAGGGTTATCGAAAAGAGCAGTAACCCTAGACTTTATTTTCAGCAAAAATTAAACATTATTAAGCATCTTTCACTACACCAGAAATAAATGTTAAACACTACATTTATTTCGAGAAAAAAACCAGCAAATTTTCGAGGAGAAAATAAAAAAACGTCTCCTCTTCTTCAAGCCTTTACAAATAATAATATTAATATTAAATCACGAGATTTTGAATTTACAATATCTGTGAATATAAACAATACAATATATTATTAAGTTACGAGATTATAGGATAGTAAAATTACGCAAAGATTTAATTGATAAAGAATATTTTAATCCCAACAATAAAGTAATAATTGAAGATCTAGATTGTAAAAAACAATTAAATTTGGACACACAACTTGAGGATTATTGTGAAGAAGACGATGTTCTACAATATTGTAAGTTCTAATCTCGTAACTTAATAATATATTGTATTAATATTGTATTGTTTATATTCACGGATATTGTAAATTCAAAATCTCGTGATTTAATATTAATATTATTATTTGTAAAGGCTTGAAGAAGAGGAGACCTTTTTTTATTTTCTCCTCGAAAATTTGCTGTTTTTTTTTCTCTAAATAAATGTAGTGTTTAACATTTATTTCTGGTGTAGTGGAAGATGCTTAATAGTATACTTTACAGAAAAGGTTTGAAGAAGAAATATGGGATGTTTATTTATAAAAATTAAACATAATTCTAATCTTCGTGGGTCTATAAAACATTAATGAAAATCACATCCAATGCTTTCATTCAAAATGACATTTAAGAATATATTATCAGGGTGTCTATAAAATCTGAATAAAAAAATTCCCTGATTTTTTCCAGAATAACAAAATTCCCTGATTCTATAGACACCCTGATTATTTTTATAAGATATGATACGATATTGAATACACTGAAACAGAAATGTTAATTTTGGAAATCACATCAACTTTTTGCATTAGCTACATTTCTTTCAACTACAAACTTGCAAACAAAAAGGTGTATGGGAAATGATTGCGAAGCAACTGTCTGAAGATAGAAAAGTCAGTGAAACTTTATGAATACAAAAACTCATGGAGATGTCACTGAAGTAAGTGTTCAAAGGAAAGTCAATAACATATTAAAAACAATTGTATTAGCTTCTGATCATAACTCTTTAGTTAAAGTGTTATCTTTAAGTTTCACACGATATGCATTAAGTTAATGGAATACAGTTGTTTCAGCTTCACTGCTGCGTTAGGTTTCCATATCGAAATACTCCCATTGCATCTTTATTACGTTGATTCAAAAACAGCTGATATTGAAACCACATCAGAACTGATCTTCATGTGATCAACAGTTAAACTGTCACCAATGCTAAGTTCAAAGACAATCCATACATAGTAATACTTAGTATTCAACTTCATATGAATCATCAGCTTCTACAATCAATAGTTTAACAATAATGATTGCGAGATGTCTAATTAATTTTTAGTCTTTGATGTGTAATTTAGCGAAAAGTTGTGAATTGATTGTTTATCTTGTTTGCCTACCATTTATTTATATATAGAGATAGATAGATAGCTTTACTAACTATCAGATAGTTGCAGATGAAATGGGAAAATGAAAAATTCCATTCCTTGCATTGGCTGATGAGAAGGACGGCAAACGCTTGACATGTAACCAGAACATAGGATTATTATTGGTAGGTAAGCCTCTGACCTTAACCAAGCATCTCAGTGGTTCATGAAGCCCAAGAGGGAGAATCACAATGTTGGTGTAATTGCTCTTTATGAGTGGAAGCAACACGAATGAGGTGATGAAGAACATCAACATGGAGATGGAACCACATTCAAAAGTACAGTGTACCATTGGTTTCAGAAGTTTGAGGCCGGTGATGAATGTCTGATAAAAATCAAGAACGAAACAGACCAAAGTCAGTAATCAACAATGAACTGAAGGCTTGTGTGAAAAGGATACACGATAGAACTCCGACAGCTTGCCGAGACGTTCACTGTCCATTCTTCGACCTTTTGTTGCACCTGAAGGCAATTGGCAAGCTGACTGCATGGTGGACTACTGTAAGTTTGAACCATCAAACATTCCTGAAACCAGGCCAGGCGGTCACCATTGCTCTGTACAGCTCAGATTTGGAGGAGATATCACACCAAGCTGCTATAGAAGCGTCGTAACATGGTCTAGTGTTCTCCTGCTCCAATTCCAATGAACGTCCTTACATTGCAAAGCAGACCAAGGAGAAGATCCAGCAGCTTGGATATGAGGTTCTTCAGCATCCATCTTACTCACCAGACTTGGCGCTCACAGACTACCATTTGGAAGTCTACCCGAGGAAAAAGGACTTCCACAACCAGACACAGATGGAAAATACCTTCGATGAGTTTATCAGTTCCTCTGCATTTCTGTTTTTTTAAAAAGAGCATTTATCTCTTTGGCAGAGATGAGTAGATGCCAATGGTTCTTACTTTGACTGAATTTGTTTATTGCTAATAAAGTTATGCAATGTTAAAGTTTGAATGCCGTATGTTTCCATTTCATCTGCAAATACCTGATAGCTGATAAATAAATGTAATACAAACTGCTATGGTTAATAATTAAAAGATCAAATGACAGTTAATATAATGAAAACTAACTAAATTTAACAAATGCTGTGATTCGTCAGAACCCACTTCCTATATAGTAATTGTTTACAGAATATAGAACGTTTAAAGAACGCAGACTCAAGGCGTTCCATATTTACGAATGGACTCCCAAGGCTCCTCATAAGGATAATTGGCACAGCATCTTTACGCTAGCAGTGAGTCTCATTGTTTATGTAGTTGCACAGCATCACTTTCATACTAACTTTTTTATTCGATTTTGGGAGTCTGTGTTTAGCCTTACGACCTTGCCTAAGCGTAATTCTTAGTTGAGTGTTAAGTTTTAACATTCTTTTTTGAAAACTTCTCTTATCTCCTATCTAAACTTTTTGTATGCGTTTGTTTTTATGTTCTGTTTGTCTGAATTAAAAGAAATAGTTTCTGTAACTTATTATTACAGTATTATTACCACAGATGAGCCATTATAGAATTGTTATTATGATTATAACTTGGGAGTTACATATAAATTCGACTTAAAGACATTCTCAGGAGTGTATCTCGTTCATAACCCGAGGACCGCTGTACTAATGTAATCATACTCATGAATGGAAAAGCAAATTTAAACAATACTACATGTTTAAAATATTTAAACAAATAAAAGTAAACACCTAATGGCTTTGATGAGACATAGAGAAGTAAAAAGGAAGAGCAACAGAGAATGTTGAGTTCTGTAAACAATAGGGAAGATATTGTGTTTCAAAAGGAAAAGAGAAGATTTCTCTTCCTTTCTTCATTTTGTATTTATTATTTATTTATTTTATCCTGATGAAGTCCTTTCAATAGGAGGAAATATTGATTTTGTGAAAGTAAAAGAAGAGTTTGTTTTTCGTTATCTTGTATGTACTATGGAAGATGTCAGAAAGTGTAATTGGGAATTGCTAATAAATGACAACAATAAGAATAAAATCCATGCTGATTTGTTTGTTTGTGTTGTTCTCATCTGAAGGCAAATTATGCAAAACCACTGAATGCCAATTTCATCTCATGCATTTTATTCTTTCCATTTATGATTTCCAAGAGAAAGGTGAAGACGGAAAGCAAACAGAAATTACTTATTAACATTCAAAAACTGTTGACGGCCTGAAAATCATAATCAAAACAACAGGTAGATGAAAAAACTTGCAGTTCAGTTGTAATAGGGAACATTTTGGTACTGGAAATGCACATGCTGAAATGCTGCCATTGAAAAGTTTAAGCTATCAAATATGGAAAAAGAACAGGGAGTTGAAGAAATATTAGCAGATATCCTAAAAGAGCCTAATCTATAAACTAAAGAAAAACTGGAAAAATCATTTCTCTCAAAGTACGAATCTTAAAGATGCACCAAAAAAAAAATACAAAAACCTATCGGTCTCTTTTCAGTTTTGTGTAATGTAGTTACGAACTTTTCGTATGGGGCTCAAAACAGAAGACAAACTAGATTTAACAGCAGATATAGTGCAATCAATAAAGTTTATTTATTGAGAGAATCACAAAATGCAAGAGAGACATCTGGCTGTTTTTCATTTGGGTTCCACTCATAAGGAGGATTAGGGTTCAGGCTCCCAGAGAAATACAAAAATCATCAAAGAGAGAACATATTCATTTCTTCATATATGAATGCATATAAAAACCCCTAACACATGTTTATACAACCTTTGTCATAAAAGTTCCAGGACTGGTATTGTAAAAAATAAAATATTCAACTTAGTAACTGACAATCCGTGTTTCCTTCAAAGTAATCTCCTCCGCAATTGATACACTGCTGTTTCTGAAGCAGCCTGAGAAAGCTTCTTCTGGTATGCTCTTCATCTCATCCGTTGCGGCCTTCTGAATAGCTACAATGTCCTTATGCTGCTTTCCTTTCATCTTTTTCTTCAGCCGGGGAAACAGGAAGAAATCACACGGTGACATATCAGGAGAATATGGAGGATGTGGAATAGCTGTAATTTGATGTTTAGTAAGAAATTCCTGGACCGACAGAGCAGTGTGTGGACTTGCATTGTCATGCAATATTGTCCAGATCCCCACAAGTTAGGTAGGTGGTGCCTAATTGCCTTCTGCAAACATTTTAAAACATCAACGTAAAAGGTTTGGTTTTATGTTTGTCCCTGAGGCACATATTTATGGTGAACAATGCCTTTGGCATCGAAGAATGCAATCAACATTGTTTTTGTTTTTGATGGTTGCCGCTTGACTTTCTTCGAAGCTGGTGAACTGGGACTTCTCCATTTGGCACTTTGTCACTTCGTTTGTGGGTGGTATTCATAACACCACATTTCATCCTCGGCAATAATGCTCAATGCGAACGTGGGATCATTCTTGGCCCTTTCTAAGAGTTCAGAAGCAATAGATGTTTGGTTTTCCTTCTGTTCTTGTGTGAGGAATGATTCTTGAATTCAGTTTCTTTTTTCCCAAACCCTGTCATTACATTTGGTGGCAGGCAAAACTATTGATATCAAGTTCCTCGGATAATATGTGTACAGTGACAAGACTGTCTTCTCGTAGCCTGTTCCTGATAGGATCCACATTGTCTGCATTATGCGTTGTTGACGGACCTTGGATCATCTTCCAGTGACGCTCTACCATTAACAAACCTCTGTGCCATTCAAACACACTGCCTCTTGATAAGGCCAGGTCACCTTTTGGAGAAGGTTCCATGTTTCATTGGCTGTCTTCCCTAATTTCACACAAAACTTAATGTTCACTCGCTGTTCAATTTCCACATCCATTCTTGCCAAGACAAATGCCGCCGCTGAGACATGTAGCGCCGCTGAGACATGTAGCGTGTTGCTATGCACCACCCTGCCACCTAGCACAATACGTGGAAGCACTTTCAAGGCCATGTATATGCAGAACACTTAGCATATGACTAAATCAAATCATTCAGAACAACTGTAACATTACTGTTTCTGAAATATAGACTCAATCCTGGAACTTTGATGACAAAGGTTGTACTAGATATATTAAGTGCACAATATAGATAGACCTGAAAAACCGAGAATGTTTGAAAGTTAGGAAAATTACCAGAATACAGAGACGCAGAGCACACAAATGCTGTAAACAGTGTGAACTACCCAATGAAATGGTACCCATGCCCAAGATTCATATGGTGAGCAGGTCATATGGAAAAAGCAAAACAAGTACCAAATACAATGACCATGGATGTGATAGACAATTGCCATATTAGTGGAATGCCAAAGAACAGGGTCCTACTATACTTATTTACCAGAATGCAACTCTAATAATTCTTTAACATCAAGGTAAAAGAAAGGAAAGACGTTACTTCAGTGACAGGCATCAAAATTAATGGCAACATTTATACCATCTTCATTAGCAGATGATACAATTGCTTTTGCTAAGGGTCTTTAGGAACTGAAATACATGACTCATGAACTCAGCACTCAAAGCATAAACTTTGAGAAGACAAAAGTTATGCTCAGTGATTTTACGAAACAATTACGTAAATTAGGAAAAGTTGGATTCTGTATTTACAAAAAATGAATACAAATAAACCTTGGGTAACTTGGTAGAAACAGCTCAGTCCTTGTAAGAACCAACTCAAAAAGCACACAAACAAATGAAAAATTGGTTCCAGCATCCTGAGCCATTATCTAGGGAACCTAGGACAGCTGTTTCAATATTATTAGTCTTTATCAGCCAGATTTACCATTGTTGATAAGCTCAGAGTGCATGATAAAGTGAAGGTTACCAATTTTGCACCCGGAAGTGGCATCTAAACAAAAACACATAACATTTATTATTTATATTTTGATTTCCCCAATACTTTACTGAAATTCCTTTGTGCCTGGGTGTTGCTAGGACAAGGAATTTGAGGCTGTGCAAGTCACTATGAGGTCTTGTGTGTGTTTTTATTTAGGATGCCACTCCTGGGTGCTAGAGTGGGGTCCTTAACTTTATCCTGCACTTGGAGCCTATCATTAAGGGCAATTCTGGTTGACGAAGCCTAATACAGCTGAAACAGCTGTCCGGGATGGCAGCTCAGGATGTGGGAATCAAATTCTGTTTTGCCTAAGCATTTTTTTGAGTTGTTTCTTACATTTATTTGCATACTTTAAACTTTTATTATTTATAACTAAATATTTCTTTTCTTCTATGAAAGGGAAATGCTTTAAAAAAAAAAATGATTATTTAATCTGTTCTTCGTTAACGAACCATTGATACTTATTGAAAGCAATTTAGAGATGACATGGAGAGACATGCTAGGAATTACAACAGAATGAATTACACAGGATAATATCAGACTCTTTTGTTAAGAAACGGACTAGTAGCGACAGAGACAATCACACATTGACAACTCAAATTTTAAGCTGGATTTTGAGGAATGAAAAAAACACCATTGTGCTAAAAACAGGGCAAACAACATAAATCACCTGAATCTTGCTGAAAAGAAATAAAACATAGGTGCACTTAACATCTGTGCTGTGAGAAACCTTACGTTCAACAAGTGTTTTAATTTTTGTTTAACTCTGATCACAAATAAGTTATAACTTTAAGTAGCTGATATATTGCCAATAAATAAGTCTTTAAGACAAAATATACACATCCTATTTATTAGAATATCCAAACGCTTATTAAAAAAAAAAAATTAAACTGCAATGAAGTTAAGGATCACACTTTAAACATTTTAAGACAGTTTTATTTAATTTTGTTTTATGATTTCTATTTGGGACATTTCAATTATCAATATCTGTACATTCCACTCAAAAGTACGAGGTTAAATTCTCTATGTTAGTCCCTTTCATGGTACATCTACAGGGATTTGATTACAATTGATACAACCCCCCCCCCCCCCGGGGCTATTCTTAAATTATTCCTTATTAAAATAGACATTCATTTTTTATTCAAAATTCAACGTCTTCATATTTTAGAGCTATCAATACTAATTATTATTTTTTTTTCAGGGTGTTTGGGAAATGGTAGACAAAACGAAGAGATACAGATTCCAAAGGTCATTTTGAGTCGAAAATGTTCTATGACATTTTGTTGTAGTTTTAGAGTTAGGAAATGAATGCTTTGGTAATGGTCCCTAATCAAAGAAAGCTCAGTTCATATTAGATAGTGTAAGGAAATAAGGTAAAGGTTTTTCACAAAAAGCAATCCGGATAACAAAAGTCATGAGTGACAACAGATACGATAATTAAAGAAAATGCTGAAAATGGCCAGAACTGAGCTTTCTTTGATTAGGGACCATTCCCAAAGCATTCATTTCCTAACTCTAAAACTACAACAAAATGTCTTAGAACATTTTCGACTCAAAATGACCTTTGGAACCCGTATCCATTTGCTTTGTCTACCATTTCTGAATCAACCTGTATATATAAAAAGATACTGATACAATCATCATTTCTAGCCATCCATTTTTATTCTGTACAATGTATGAAACTACTTTTAATTTTTAAAACTTTTTATTATTGTTTAAAAATCGAAAATATTTTTGCTTAATCATAAATATTGAATTTATATGGACTATACACATATTATTACTACGTATATTATTATTACAAATATATTTTATCTAAATAATAAATTTATAAAATAAAATTTATTTACAATTAATATTTTAAGGGGAAAAAAATACCTTTTTTTAAGATTCTCTATAAATATATGAGTATTTCTGATTAAGAATAAAAAAAAACTTGAATATTAAATCGACTCGTTTAAATTTTTGAGAATTTTTAGGAAATTCTAAAAAAAACCAGCTTATTTATATTAAATTATTTATACATTGAGGTCTAGTCTTAATTTTTTTCCCATTAATTTATTTTTTAAATGCATTCAAAATGGTTTATTCCATTTTTTCCCGACAATTCTTATTTATAATTCGATATCTTTCAGAACGAAATATCTATATATATATATATATATATATTTGCTGAATATTCCTCTTAAAAGGTTTAATTAATAAATACAATATATATATTATATATATTGTATTTATAACCTCTTCGGATTATGATATCCTAATTTCAATGTTAGAAGTAGCGAAATATAAATTACCACTTTATATATTTAAAAAAAAAGAAGATGCGATTTTTTTTTATCTCTTTTCTAACATATAGATTAATTTTTGTACTTTAAGTTATCTACTGTTGTTTTTTTTTTTAATTTTAGAATTAGTAACAAGTGAAATCTGAGATAAATTTGATAAAACTGTCACTGATGATATATCTCTCAATAATTTTATTTTTCTTACAAATTTTAAGCATTATATCTAAATCAATCAAAAACATTTAGATTTATTTTATTGAAATGTAATTTTCCTAAGTTGCCCATTGACAAACCAACAGGTCATCACATGTTATTAAATTCTTTTAAATTAAAATATTTATATATCTGAAAATCATTTTATCCGCCCACTAGCTTTCAGTTTAAGTTTTATTATCAGAAATAAACCTTCAGGATATGATGTTACACTTTATCTACAATATTGACAGAATTGGATCTGGAGATGAAATCAAATTTAAAGAGTTAATCGAATACATTTCAGGAAAAAAAAATCAGCATTAAATTATGAAACATTTTTTCATAACTTTTCATTCAATGAAATGGTGTTTTTACTGTGTTATGCATCCTGTGTGGGTCTAATGTAAGTTTAAATTCCTGATCACAGTGGGAGGGCGAAGGCGCCAAAGCTTCAGTTGCTTCACTATTGTTTTAAGTGACCTTTCACCTACACTTGTAAATTGGCATCGATTATGGCTCACTAATTACAAGTGAATAATTAATTAGCCCCAATAATTCATTTTCTGCGTCTCCTATTAATATTCTGGTGCAATTCGATTTGAATTAGGTGTGAGAGACGAGGAAACACTTATTGCGAGAAATTGTGAGTTGGAAATAAGTGGTTTACGATAGGATCCGTTGAGGGATTTTCATTGGGATTTTTGAGTTGATTTCGTGGAGAATTGGAGGGGTTTTTCGAAGCGTTCGCGGAGGAAACGGTTAGGCCTAATGCCCATTTGTCACCCACAATCTTAACCGCCAAATTCAAAGGCCGTTGTCGCTAGAGGGAGCGGGCGAAGGGCGAAGGGCTTCGTTATTGACTGGTTCTGGCGCCATGTTGGCTCAATGCACAGCGTTCCTTAGGAAACAATCCACTCCGCTCCCACTAACACCTCCTTACCCCACGACTCCAACGTCCCTCTCTTCCCGTTCGAGCGAGGAAATACAAAGTCCTTCGGCGCGGGAAGCGAGCGAGCGAGGCGTCGTGCAAGAGCGGCGGCGGCGGAGGAGGGGGGAGCGCATTTGAAATAAAACGAAAACGCGCGGGAGGCCACAAACACACGGTGGGGGAAACCAAAATGTCCCAATCCAGGGGCTCTTACCTTCGCCGTGATTTGCATTGTTCCATCCCGCTTCATCTCTGGCTTTTTATCCGACATTTCGACGGGGGAATATGGTGAAGATACTAAAAATAAATTGCTAAAAGGTTAGAGAGAGCCGATTCGGCAAGAAGAGACAACTTGAAGGAGGTAGGATGGCGTGGGTCACGTGACACTGCTGTGGCGACATCTACGAAAACAAAAGCACGCGGCGCCACATACGAATGCCTTCCTTCCAAAAACATTATTGACAACAGTGACGGACTGGAAAAAAGGCAACAATTTAAAAACTAAAAAGCGTCAAAGTATAAAACATTGTTTCTCTCGAATGAACGTAGATAAACATTTACTTTTGAAATCTTTTTTAGATGATGCCAAGGTTTGAAGTAGAAAGAATTCTTTTGCTCGGATGAGAAACTCACTTTGAAGTTTTATGAAGGAGTCAAAATAAATTACAATATCACTTTTTGTTTTATAATTTACACAAATATAAATCTAGTTAGATTTGATTAAAATAAATTTATGAAAATATGCTATTTAAATTTATTGTCTATAATTATTAATATTTTTATTCTTATTGATTTTTTTTTTATTGATTTCCCCGAAAAAACCCTACGGTACTCTAAATAAATAGGCCAATTAAAAAAAAAAAAAATTATAATGAGGACATTATGAAAAAAAAAATGGGAATTGTTTATAAACTTCAGTGCAGAGGTTGTAATGAAGCAAATCACGGGAAGGATTAAAAGAGAGACATGGAGAACATAGCATCAAGAAGTGCAACGTATCAGACTGGACAGATCATTGCGAAGAAAAAGAAAAAAAAAACAAAAAACATAATCCAGACTCAATAGTGAATGTGGTTTATCATAGGCAAGAAGAGAAAGACAGACTCTTGATAGAATCCTACTTAATAAATTAGCGTCCTTGCATTAATATAGATAAATTTCTAAAAGTTAATAATGTAGCGTTTACATATTTTAAGCAATAAATGAAAAGGAAGGAACAATATTTGCACTAAAATTAAAATAGTAAAAATGATCCATTATTTCAATAAAATATATGTAATAAATAGAGAAATGATTGTTAATTTGAACAAAGATCGGTATGATATGATTTAAACAAAGAAAAGATATTGACAGGAAATAGACAATACTTCTAAAATGTCTTCTTTAATAACAACAACGAAATTTCATTTTCTTTAGCAGAAAACTTCTTTAGGTCGAATAACTGAGAAATCTCTTAATCTTCCTCAACTGAAGTGGTTATGATACATTTCGAAAAATGTTTACAATACATACAAACAATACATAAACCGTCGCAATTCTTCTATTATTGCGATATAAATGAATATTTAACTTGATTACTGACAATTCAATTTCTAATTTACTTCAACACTACAAACAATACATAAACAGTCCGTGTTCTTATCCTATTTTTGCGATAAATTAATATTTACTTATTTCAAATTTTCTATTATAAAAATTGTTCTGTATTTAAATAAATAAATATTCTTAAGTTTCTGGTTTTGTTTTCTGGCTCACATACCCCAAGAACATGTTTTATGTAGAATTTAATACTGAATACTTTTAGTAATAGGTTACTGTATTTTACGAGTTAAACATGAAAAACCAGTACAATGTACGGCAAAGCGGCGGCCATTTTGCTTTTTGAGTAGAAAATTAATCTGCCACTAGTGGCTATTCTATTAATAATCAGCGAACTTTTTCTTTATTAAAAGAGAAATGTATATATATTTGAATTTTAAAAGTTTGTTAATATTCAGCTGAGGAGACTTGATATGTTATCAAATGATTTAACAAATGAAAATTAATTAAAAACTAATATATTTAAAATTATTAAAATTAACAATTTGTCAACCTATTATTATTATTTGCAATTCAGAGTTATTAAAACATTATTATTAAATTATGATTATTATTTTTTTTTCTTTCCATAAAAGTTAAAAAGGAGAAAGTTTTATTCCTTTTCTTTTTAGAAGTTAAATTTAAAAATCCATCTGACATTATTCCATGATTCATTATTAAGCTTTATATAAATTTAATGATTGACTAAACAGGTTTTTTAAAAATATTCGTGAATTATGATGGAACAAGAACAAGTTTTTTAATCTATAGCTATAAAAAACAAAACCCACTGATTCACTCATCAACCCACAGCCAAAACCACTGAACCTAGGCACTTGAAATTTTCGAATGGGTTCCCTTGTGATGTAGGCGCTCATTAACAAAGGATTTTCAAAAATACCACCCCTAAGTGGTGTAAAGGGATGAAGTTTCTTGAAAGTTATGCATATCTCGGAAACGTCTGAGCTAGAAACACGAAATTTGAAATGAATGGTCTTTTTCAAAATAAAAACAAACAAACCGTATTCGACGAATTTTCGATATTGGCGAACTAACGGATGTAAATACGGAGGGGGGGGGCAACTTTCTTCAAAGCGCCACATGTGAACCTGGAGGCGACAATTGAAACTACAAAAATATTCTTCTGCATAATAACGCCACATATTGGCCTGGAGGCAAAAACTAGAACTATGGAGTGTAAACGGGAGTGCAGTTAGGGGATGGGCAAACATTGCTGAAGGATACTTCTACGGGGTTTTTCGGATAGTATTAGATCGGTAATGATTACAAGAGTTTTTATAAACTGGGGAAGGTTTGAAGTGGTAGGGACGTGGAGAAGAGGAGAAAGGGGTGGTAAGTCTTATATTCTCCGATCTCAATATTAATTTCCTACTTAGGAAACTCGAGTTACAAAATTCCAATAGAACATTACTTTTATACCTATCACATGATTTTTATACCAACTGGGAAAGTTTCAAAGTGATCTCAATTTCATTCTCATCCACATCATTGCAACCCTTACGAAGAACGGGATTTTGCTAGTAAATCTATATTTTAAAAACTATTTTTTTCTTTTTGTTTTTTCAAAACTTTACTATAGTGATAACTGGGAATTTGTATCTGAGATATTTGTATCTCCTGAGAGCTTTTAATGAAAACACATTCATATTTTGTTTTAATAATTTCGCACCTACTTCTAATGATATCAAGGCATCAGTAACATTTGATAGGCTATTCCATAGTAATAGTTATAGTCGTCTCAGTATCAAGCAAAAAGGATTTTAGGGTCGGTTGCTGTCCAGCTGTGAAGGACGCCACAACCCTACGTAGTCAATTGCTTCCGTCCGTCCGTGGCTGTCCACCTCTAACAACTCCCGAACGGAAGGTCGGATCGACAAACGGACTTCACCATCATGTTCAGAGGCTAAAACACCATAGGAATAGTTTCAGGGGCAACGCACCCCCACCCCCCAATATTAGAGATATTTAGCATTGTTTTCATTGGATTTCCTATATTAGCTTTAATGTTAGAAATGCAACCATCTCATTTCAGTTGTAGCTTGGTGGGTAAGTTCTCGAACTCATGTGCTAGAGATTGTCGGTTCGAATCCGTGTATCTTATTTTGTTTTTTTGTTTTGTTTTCTTTTTTTTACTCTTAATCTTTTTTTTTCTCAATGTCCGCGTTGATTTTTTTTGTTTTTCTTATTTTCCTAACTTTTTTTTTTATTTTTTTTCCTAACTTTTTATTTATTTTTTCTTAAGTTAATGTACTTCCTTTTTTTTTATTATTATTTTTAATTTTTTTTTATTATTATGGGTCTCTTTTAAATTTATACTTTAGCATAAAATTATATTCACTTGTTCCCAAAAGGAACTGGGATAAATAATATTAAAAGTTAATACTGATAACAATAACGATTATAATATCATTCTACAGATGTTTCTCTTACTTTATTACGTCTCAGTTTCGTCATCTGTAAAGTTTCGCTCTAGATTAAATTTTTTTTTTTAAATAACAAAAAACTATCTACACCAAGATAAATTTGGATTTATCAAGATTATCTGCAGAGGATTTAATATGTACTTAGATAATTAACAGTAATCCGCTTTACCTGCCGTAAATTCGTAGAAATTGTTATAAAATTTAAGAATACGGTATCACCGTTTTTTGTTTTGTTTTGTTTTGTTTTTAAAATAAAAAAAAAATAGGCGGTAAAACTTTAGAATACAGTAATACTGAATTTTTATCAAGATCCAGTTAGGTAATTTCTGTAATTATTCAATATAAACATCCTGGAGGGGATCATACCTCAACTTATCTAACTTATAGCTAATCTGCACACACAAACAGCTTGAGCTCATACTAAGTTAAATATTTTCCCACTTATTTTATGACAGGTGAGCCATCCTCACAATAACAAAATTAAAGTTGAAACGTATAGTTCTATGCATGGTACCTTCCGCATCTTAAGTCTACCCTTCTATGGTACTGGTTACTATCAACTCTGCTATTTTATTTCATTGTTCAAATTTCAAACCTTCGCGGCGAGTTCTCATTCCCGAGAGATGTATATAGTACTATCCAAGGTGCTGCAACGTGGGCAACAAATGCATATAAAAAAAAATCCTTTACCCAGGCTTTGAAAGTAGGGGAGACCGGGATCAGTTGACATAAGGGGCTAATTGTCACACAGCTTCTATTTCCTGCCATCGTGTAGCTAGAGCGCTGACATCTTGATAGTGGGAAATGTATGTAAAGGTACACCATCCACTGTGACTTTAGTTTGTTTGGAAGCGTCACGAAGGAAGGACCCCGGTTTCATTGTTTTTCTGACTGGTGAGTAAATTTTAGCATCGTAAATTTTTTTGTTCTGGTGAACATGTATATCGAATTGAGGTGCTGCTGAGGCGGTTTTCGAAAGAGTGGATAACTGTTGTTGCATGCATGTATCATAATCTTTTGTTTCTGGTGTTTGGGATTGTGTGGTATCCATCGTGTTTTGGAAATTACTGTGGGGCTAGTTGGCATAGTTAGGTAGGGGTCAGTTGGCATAGCTTGAGAAATGGTAAAAAAGGGGAAAAACTGGAGATGGCCAGAAGAGGAAGACTCAATTTGGTATAACCAAACCAAAGTTCTGCGAAAATTGAACCCACCTGTTCAAATAAGCGAGCGCCCAACTCCTACATTTGTGCTTGATATCAAACAATAACTATACAATAACTAAGAATTCATTGTTTGTTCGTACATTTAATTTAATTTATCATACAATTGTTTTTTGTTCAAATATTATTAAAATAAAATTTTTGATAAAATAAAATGTTTTTTCTCGAAAATTGCTGTTCTGCTCAAATACTTCTATCCATAGCACGTTATGCCAACTCACCCTCAGGGGTATGCCAAGTAGCCCCGCACCCGGGATTAGTTGGCATAATTGCAAGCTTTTAGGAAAAGTGTTTTTGGGGTTACCTAAAAATGGATTTAATTAATGGGTCCTACCTAATTTTGTAGCCAAAAAGTTAAGCTATCCGCCGCATTCACCAGAATACCTCTAAGTATTGCACAAAAAAATAGAAAAATTAAAAACCAAAATCTATGCCAACTAGCCCCGGTCTCCCCTAATATTTAATTTGATGAACTTCCAAAATGGATCCGCACTTGCTAAGACTCTCTCCAAGCGCCAAACAATCTAGCTACGGATTTGGGCCTAAATTTGTCGTATTCATCGTATCTAAAATGAAATATATACGCATTCAGTCCTCGGTTTCTTAGATAGTTAGTGCATACTTTGATATAACGACTAAAAATGGCAATTATCAATTCGAATATCAACATTTATGTGCACGATACTGAATAAAGCTTCATTCTTTTTTCAAAAAATTATGACTAGAAGTGTTTAATTTAAATTCTATTGTGAAGGAACTATGCCTATTTCAAATGCATCGTATTTAGACACCATTTATTTTACGCGGTTTTTCAACCACGTGCGCGAGAACCTTCCGAACGAAATAGCCATTCTAAGTCGAGGATTAATTCTATGTACCATATATTGTTTATATTTAACGTAGTTTCATAATCAACGTAATTTATATATACGTTGATTATTTTTTCAAAGTTTCCTACCTGCTCTCTCTCACTTGGGATCGGTGAACAATTAGATCCTCAACAATGAAGTGTACGTAATGCGTGAACGGCGAAGAGCGTGAAGCACAGTGTTGAACAGATGATGGCTTCACAGAACGGCTAACTGTTTAAAACTCAATTCTTAGGCCTACATCGCGGGAATCCATCCGTGGAACGTAGCTGCGGAAAAATGGGAAGAGGCAGGCCCTAAACGCAAAATGGAACTCCCTAGTGTCGGGGCAGGGGCTGCCCTTCATAAAGAGGTGGTGGCGGTCCTTAATGGATACCTGCCCCGACACTTCATAACTAACGCTGACGGAAGTGACTTGTATCTGGTAGAGGAATGGAAGGTAAGGCCTCAACCTATTTCGTTTATTTTGTTTCACTTAGGAATTTACTATTCCTATCACTTAACTCTGTAGATTGTATAGGTTCTCTTGAAGAAAACAGAATAACAATAACACTCTTTCTAAATAAACCAATCATCAAATGATGTTTCACCTGAAATAGGACTAAAACTAGTAATTTAAAATTATTCTTTTAATTCGTATCCTGGAGAATTTTAACTGAACAGAATCTAATAGAAATGTTAATTCAATCTAAAAATAATTAACAGAAACAAATTATCAACTTATGGCAAGTTTTTTGGGAAAAAATATTGGGTGAAGAGCAGTTTTATTGAAAATAATTGTTAAAGAGGAAATTTATGATATCCGATATATTTTACTGGATTCATTATAACGGATGGACGATGAATGTTTTTTTTTTTTTTTTTCTGTTTCTTTATTACTGCTTTTTAAACCATTTTGATTTGGAGTATCACAAATTTAAACTGTCGGTATTTGTTCAGATTCTGAAATGCAATAGATTTGAAAATGTCCTAAACTTAAAAAATTACAAACAGAAAATCCAATTGAAACATTTACAAATTATAAGGGATAATTTTGTAATTGTAAGAATAGATAATGAAAAAAAATGATCATTGGATATTCCTAATGCCCATAATATTAGATTACAAAGATTTTACAGCAATTACAAAACCTTCCCATACAATAAAGAAATAATCATGAAAAAGACGTCCTAACTTGTTTGTTTTTATTTTAATTCAGTTTTCAAGAAGGGAAACATAACTTGTATTTGTAAATAAATTTTTGTTATTGTAAAGAATAAATACATTTTATTTTGTATCCAAAAATTAATGTTAACAAAAGAGAAAGTGGAAAGTCACCGGAAGTCGTGGGATTTGATCCACTATGGGGGTTCATCAATGGATGAATTGTATTTTTCTTTAAAATACACGATATTAAAGCAATTTTTTCTTTAATCCCTGTTTCTGCTAATGGTTTTTTTGAAGAGTAGTGGATTTGTGGAAAAATGTAACAATAGTATAATTTTTTTCTGGTTTTGGCGAGTTTCTATTTACCTTCTGTTTACTGATAATCATGATAGTTGAAAACTATAATATTCTGAATTTTTGTTACTGCGCATGCGAAGTCTCACTATTCAACATGAATAGTCTTTGTCTCTGTTTGTCTCTGTGAGTAACTTATTAAAACTGCTGGGCGGATTTTCATAAAATTAGATAACGTAGTTTTGTTAAATTAAAATTTAAACGTAATTATTTTGGTCTCCGCCTCCTTCTCGAAACGGACATGTCCGGGCATGCCGAGTCTCCGCTACGCGATGGCTAACTGATAGTAACTAGATAAAAAGAAAAATTGGAAAAGGATTCGAGCCCATAGAGAATTATAAGAACGTCTGCATCCTCTTAAAAGAAAACATCAGTAAATTTTATTAAAACGAAAAAAAAAATCCTATGTATTTTATGTACACCCGAAATCCAACTCACTAACAAGAGGTACATAAGAAGAAAGTATCTAAATCCTAAATGAATCGTTTGCAAATGAATAAAATTTAAAGGTAGGTCAGGAATACAAAAACAAACCATATTCACAGTGGAACGTATGTCCGCAAACGCCATCCGAATGTGCTAGAGGCCGCTATTTGGCAGCACATTAGTTGGGCAGTGTGAACCATCGTCATTTGAGATTTTTACTTTGTACCAGTAGGATGTATCGCTTCACTAATGCTGAGAGGGCAGATATTCATCTAACCTACGGGGCAGCGAACGGACGAACCGCTGCACGATTGTACCGTGAATGATTCTCCAACAGACGCCTGCACAATCATCAAACGTTTACGCGGTTTCACCAGAGATTGTGTAAAACTGGATCATTCGACGGAAACAGGCATAATTGTGTACATTTTACTGTCCTACTGTAAACATAGGGCTAATAAACATGTTATTTACCTTATGTTTATGTGGTGAATGTGGGTGGCATGGAAGCCAAGCACTGCGACTCGAGGTCTGCTGAAGTAACGTCAGATGGAGAGAAAGACTGAGAAAGTACGGTGGGAGAAATGCAGAGGAAACGGGAGAACCCGAGAAAACCTGCCCAGCCGGATCGTCCACCATCGCGAACCCTGTACTCAAGAGGTAAAAGGCCAATGTCGTAGCGACCATGTTCTCTACCTTATTTGGTTGTCTTTTATTTCTGAACCTTCAGTGGATGGCGTTTACAGACACAACCACAGTGTGAAGACGGTTTGTGTTTGTATACCTGACTTACCTTTAAAGTTTGTAGAGGGAATTTAGAATCACCCTAAATGTATATATAAATCACGATTTCTTTTATTTTACTGAAATAACACAATATTATAACTGGTTTATTTTACGATCATCTGTGATTATAAATTCTTCTCTGCTGTGATTGTTAAGAGAAGAATGAAATAATTCATTTAAATACTTTTATTAAAAGAATCGTTTCAGATGAATCCAAACTTAAAGATTAATAAATCTGGACATATTATTCACCCATAGAGGATTTTAACTGGAAAGAAATGGAAGTTGCCGAAAGTTCTCCATCGGCATTCGATCCGAAATATTCTCCTAAGCACTGGTTGATTTTTGACAGCATATTCTAGAAATTTCTCGGGTGTAATTAGTCTCTCCTTCATTAGTAAAAGACTCCTTCCTCCGAACTTCTTAATTTTTTTCAGAGAAATAAAATTTCGAATGATACGAAATAATATCTTCAGATTAAATCAACAACTTGTTAAGTTTATTGAAATAAAATATTAAAGATATACACACTGTCCGGCCCCCTTTATTAGATACACCTACCTAGTAGCAGGTAAGGCCTTCTTTAGCCCTCAAAATAGTCTGAATTCGTCGAGGCATAGATTCACAAGATGCTAAAAACATTGTTGAGGTATTGTGTACCATGCAGACATAAGTTGTGTACCACGCAGTTCCTGAAGATTTGATGAAGGTGTAGGCCTGGAGCGAACAGCTCGTTCCAGCTCATCCCACACATTTTCAATCGGGCTGAGATCCGGGGATTGATAGGGCCACTGCAGCAAGGAAAAGTCATCGTCATGTTCCTCAAACCATCCCACAGCGACGCGGACTTTGTGCACCGGCGCATTATCCTGCTGGAAGTAGCCATCTGCATGAGGATAAACTATTAACATGCACTTGGTCAGCTACGATGTTTACATACGTTCTAGCATCCTGGCGTGCCTCCAGAGGTATCAATTATGGACCCAACATGTGCCAGGAAAACATCCCCACACCATGACACTGCCCCCACCGGCTTGAAGAGTTGTTGTGAGACACGATGGGTCCAGACATTCAGGCACATAGCAGGGGTTTACCTAATAAAGTGGCCGGACAGTGTATGTGTGCGCGCCATCAAACTTCTTTGCTTAATATAAGAGGTGCAAATAGTTCTCATACTTATAAATTAAAAGCGTAAGAATAATATTATGATATATATATAACGTCTTTTCGTAATACATATTTCCAAACTAAGTTTACGTTGAGCTTTCCATTGCGTAACTGATGTAGGGATTACTTCGAAGGATTGGCGGGAGGTTGGTGGAGACAAACATAGTAGTGCAAATTCTAAGTTGGATTATAAATAATCTGCGACCAAATCTGATAGAAATCCGTCCATCAACTTTAACCTAATGCGCGTAGACACTTATCAATGGATAAACAGAAAACAAAAATGTTAAAAGTGAAATCGTGAGACTGCGCATGCTCAGTAATTAAAAATAAAACCACTTTAGAATTTCGTATAATCAGAGTTTGGGATAATGGGGATTTGGATAAACTGTTCTCCTACATTCTCAAAAACAAATTTTAAGCATATTTCTGAAAAGTAGTCGTTACCTTTCACCTCTAAATATAATAACATTGAGATGTTGCTATAATTATTTACAAATTATAAGGTTTTCTTTTTGTATCGAACTCACGTGACCTCGTGACGACCTTTTCTGATTGGAATAAAGTAATGTTAAGTAGAATAAAACAAAAAAAAACAAAAAAAAAAAAAAACTACGGACTGCCAACACACAAGACTAGTGAAAAAAGCATTGTATAAATTAAAAAGTTAACATCCCACAACAGGTTTCGCCTCCAATACGAGGCTTTAACGAGTGGTTCGTATTGGAGGCGAAACCGATTGTGGGATTTTTTTTTTTTTTGAGATCTTTTTAAAGTTTTAAAATTCATAATTTAAAGTTTCAAAGTTTACTTTGAAACTGACGAACAAAGTAACTTCTAACAAAGTTGAAAAATTCAGTTCTCCAGAAAAATTCTGAACCAGCTGAGATTTTGATGATCTAACGACGAATAAAATAAATGAAATAAGAAAATTTCATTCCCAATACTGACTAATTATCTTAACAAAATAATTTCAGAATCTCCACTGCTCCAAAAATTTAAAGGATATTGCGAAATAAATATAATACACCCAAAAAACAAGAGACATTTGAGTTTATTTATCAAAGGACATCATCAGAGAAGCAAATGACACGAAAATGGAAGTTATCTAAATATGCAAATGAGGTGCAGAATCCATTTATCAGAATTGAGCAGGATTTGATACATGGACGGGGGTTAACATTCGCATGTCAAACATGAACAATGTGTCACACATTGACTGTTCTCTATATGGTCACCTGAAACTGCTACAACACACTGATAGCGATGAGGCCTGGAGAGGATCAAATTGTCCAGCAGTTCCTGTGGGAACTCGCGCACCAGGATAACTTCTTGCTGAGGAAGTGTTATGGGAGGTGATTGGTGACTGGCAACACATCTTCCTAGTGCATCCCAAGCGTGTTCGATGGGATTCAGGTCTGGAGAAGGTGAAGACCAGTCCATGCACTCAATTCCAGCCTCTTTTCAGCATGTTATTGAGATGCACACGGTGGGGGCTTGCATTATTGTCCATAAAAAGAAAATTGGCCTCAACTGCTCCAGCGTAGGATGTATAATACTGTAGGCTGTAGAATTTCATCCCGATATCTTACAGTATTCACCGTTCCATTTCTAACAACATGAATGTTGGCATAACCACAAAGCTGATGCCTGCCCAAACCATGATTCCACCTCCACCAAAGGAATGTCTTTCTTCTACGAAACGTCGATTCTCCCGTGTTCCACGTTTACGCCAGATCAGGGCACGACGATTGCCAGGCTGCAGGCTGAATCTTGACTCATCACTAAAGAGGACCGTGGACCACTATTCACGGGTCCAAGGAAGATGCATTTCAGCCCATCTTCGGGTTCTGCAATGTTCAGCAGTTAACGGACTGCATACCATTGTTCACCAGGCATACAGTCCACCGTGACGGAGTCGATTTCGCACGGTGTGAGTAAACACCCGTCGCCCAGTAGCAGCGAGAAACTGTCCTCGCAGCTCAGTCGCATTGCTTCGCCGGTTCCTTCGTGCTATTAGCGTCAAGTAGCGATCATCTCTGGCATTGGTGGCACGTGGGCGGCCCTGCCCTGGTCGTCTTCGTACTGTGCCTGTCTCTCTGAAGCGATTACAGAGTCTGCTAATCACGCTTTGAGAGGTTCAACCGCTGCTGCCACTGTCATCTGTGTTTGGTCAGCTTTAAGACGCCCTATGACTCTCCATGCTTCAGATTCGGGTAAATCACGTTGCAGGGGCATTTTCAGGTGATACTCAACGATTCTGCCACTTGTTGTTGATCCAGGAAAGTGTAAACGGCCCAACAGCACCAGTATCTTTAGGTAGGATTGTGGGCAAACATGCAAATTAACGTTTTGCATCACATTTGCATATTGAGAAAACTTCATTTTCATATCATTTGCTTCTCTGATCTTTAATAAATAAACTCAAATGTGTCTGTTTTTTGGGTGTTATTTTCATTTCTCAATATCTCCTATATTATGTGAGCAGTGTACTTTGGATTACTTCAACTGCAAATATATAATAAATATATTTAATAATTATTTTCAATAAGTAATTCATTAAAATCAATAGAACACTGACTAAATGGCAGTCCCCAGTTTTTTAATCACTATCCTCACATGTAAATTTCTGTATTTTATTAAGTAGAATCACTATCTAATTCTCCATAGGACTCACTGGATTCTGTCGTCATCTCCATGGGTTGTACAAACTAATAAATTGAAGGAGTTAATCAAAGAATTATTTTGTAATTTTGACATACATACTAATAAAAAATGCAAAAGTCTTAGTCTGGTGCGTTTTTCTTTTATTTCTCATGTATTTGTGCGCACGTTAAACTTTTGCATTGTATATTTTCTTGTTTAACAATTAATCCCTTATATGCTAAGCGATCGCTAGAGAGGATTAATTGATTGACCTTTTTATTCTTTATTTAGGTTTTCATGTTTTTTTAATTGGAGGGCCATTGTGGTGTTTACTTTGTTTCTTTATATGTTTTCTGAGTTCACTGAGATGTAAGATAGTGGGCGGATCCAACTGACGAAGGTCAGGAAATGATCCATCTTGGATTCCCGGTATCACAATTTCTAAAAACAGATCAGTGAACTCTTAATCTTAGTCTGATACGTTTTTCTTTTGTTTCTCATACTAATAAAAAATTTATATTTTTTTAAATTTTTAATCGTGTATTTATCTATTCAGTCAATGCATATTTAATGTATTTTCCGTAGAGTAAACATTCGGTGGTGCTCAAAATTAGCAAGCGGCAAGACGATAGGATTCGAGGGGAGCTGTTTTACTGGGGGATGATCAGTTGCATCAACGTGGTTGAACTGCATGACCTCTTCTTTTACGACGACTCTGTCTACTTCGTCTGCCCCTATTTCTCTTACGGTTCCCTCCAAGACATCCTGAGTCAGCCCGATAACAAAAGATCAGTACAGGTAAACACAACATAAGCTAAATATCCAACTTTTTTAAAATGTACAGTAATGCACTTGTTTTCCAACAAAGCATGCTTTAAAAGGTAGATGATCTATCGAACAAACTCCGATAAATCAAAATCAGCTCAAAACGAGAATATTAGATATATTATTATTAAAGTTTATTAATCCTTTGGTGAATTCTGATTAGAAGTTGCGGCATCCAAACGAACCGTTTACAAATAACGAATTAATATTAATAAACTTATTTTACTTTTGACAATTTGGACAGTATTGAAAAACTAAGAAGATTATTTATGATATAGTCAAACAATTACCAATCCATTAGTTTTTACTAATTATTTAATCATACAGGTATGTATGGAATTTATTTATTTTTGTAAATTTAAATCAAGAATTAGATAAATAAACGACCTTTGCAGTTAAATAATTGAGGATTTCGATGTTTAGAATTGTTTGCAGGACCTAAAGAGGATTATTCTGAAAGTAAATTTAGATTTTTACAGTTATTTCGATTTGAGACATCTGTGAAATACATTATTATTCTCTAAGCTGTTCGACTTGAGAATTCGGAAAATAAATTCCTTAGGAAAATCATATCCAATTGTAATTTTGTGAACAAAACCTATTATTCTCTCAAGGCCATATCAATCTGTAAAACACCGAAGGTAAAAATGATAAATAAATGACAAAGTTTCAATGCTTCGGAAGAGTGTGTGTTGTAGTGAAAGCCTCACTCCGTGTTGGGGCCGCTTTCCCATGAATAGGATTATTGAGAGGAGCTTCAGTTGTTCGTGGATTTAGTGGCGTCTGTATTTCGGCGATATCTGGCTGTACATATTAGTAGATTCCAAATCAAACGTCAAACACATTCTACCTATTTCGAATACTTTATAATTATAACTCCAAATGAAAGAAAAAAATTACTTTTAATAAAAATCATTCAGTCATTTGATCGAGTATTGAAGGAAAGACTTTTTTTTTCGTAAGATTTAAAAGAACCGACAAAGTCTAATTCCTTGCATAACGGAATTACTATTTCTAATTCCTAACTAATATCTATTAACTTATTACTTTTAAAGTCTTATAAAATTAGTTTAATAATTAAACAAAAACCATTCTCACCTTCTGAGCTTGTGATCGAGGGATTAGTCTTGTTGATGAGTCCTAAAGAGGACGAAATGGCTGTCCCATACCGATGATAACTCTGGGTGCGAAATGTTTTTGGTTTCTTATGTATCTCCTTTAGTTTTTATTTTACTTTAATATCAAACGAAAAGTTTTAAGAATTTTTGGAAGCAAAAACGAAATTGTTGAACAAAGAATTGAAGGTTTTTTTCCCAGTGACTTATAGCTTTCAATACAACTGAAGGACGTTGCTATCTTATTTTTGTTGCATTAAAATGAAAAAAATGTACTGCTTACAATTCATGAAATAGATAAAATCTTCCTATTTTAACTGGAAGTAATGATTAAAAAGTTATTGAATTAATTTTTTTATATATAAAATTTTTTCTGATTTATACAGTTTAACTCAGTCAGAATATCATAATCACTCCTCATATTGCCAGAACGTTGATTGTGCCGTGGCATTGATAAGACCTTTGAATATGTAATAGATTGCACTAATATGGCTAATTTACACGCTCTCGAAAACTTGCCTCAAACCGGCGAGTGGCTCGAAAAACTACCACTTGCCTGAAAAATCTGTCACTTGCTCTAAATAAAACAAGTTCTAAATTCAGACAATATTAGAAGCAAGTCGACACCAGCGCTCTTGATGGC
>JAFIDM010000004.1:1179845-1191245 GCA_023159025.1 Thereuonema tuberculata
AAAAAAAAAAAAACTTTTTTTTTTTTTCCTTTTTATCCAGAGACTTGAAAAAGGTCCCCCAATAAAGGCGGGGGACCGAATGCGTATGTCTAGGTTTTAAATGTAAATAACATTTTAATAAATGTGTGCTATATTGGTGGCAATATTTTATTATTTTGCTGTTGTTACATGCCTATCATTGTGCATAGGGTTCTTATTGGTGGTGCATGAGTTATTGAATATGTACTATTACTAACCGGAATTATTTCAGAAGAAACTCAAGGGGCAAGAAACAAACATCTAAGAAATGTTCGTGAAAGCCCTGCTCCAAAATGTTCCAGAATTGAAACAAAGCAGGATGTTCTAAATCACCTCCTGGTCAACATCTTGTGAATGAAAAATGAAACAAATCTATCTTTGGAATTCGACATCTTCTCAAAGAACCGGACATACCAAAACCAAATGAAGACGAGAAGGTAGAGACAGAGTCTGATGAAGATGATGATGAAGATGAAGACGACGTTGCTCGTATTTAACATTGATGATGACGAAGACAGCGATGCTGATAGTGACTAGGAATAATAATTTTAGTGATTTCAACTTCAATTGTAAAGTTAATGAGTATAATTTAAAAGCTTTTAAGTGATTATATATTTTTTTGTCAAATTTAATTTATTAGATTTTTTTTAATAAATAGCAAAAAATAGCTTAACATACATCTTATAATAATTTTATATTAATTTCAGTAATTTAACCGTTTCCTTGGTTTATGCATCAAAGATAAATAGTTTAAAAGAAAATAGAATTTTGTCCCACTAGTTTCGCATTTTGACTCACCGTCGGGAACTGAACCGGGCTTCTCCAGTCGCAGGCTTAACATCTCAGCCACTGGAATCACTATGGATCGACAAAAGCTCTTAGGGAATCAGTAGCAATAAGTAAATCCAATCTTAAGTAGTTTGCCCTGAATGTGAGGTGTCCTGGTTTCTTATCCCACTGAACATCTCTCAACTAAATGTACTTGACGTAAATATTGCAAGAAAACTAGAAATATCAGATAATCTGCAGTAATAAAAAATATCGTTTCACAACAATGGAGGGTTTACCAGATTTATGGCAACGACAGAATTATGTTGAATTACTAGTATTTTCCCAGTCAGTAGTTTCATTGTATTTTATGCTTCGTCCCGATTTGCTTCACAGTCCCACCTCCTGTCTTGGTTTATTGTTGATTTGGATGGGATTAAAGCCCATTGCACATGATCCGAAAATCGGTCGGTCGGATCCATGTGTAATGGGCTTACGGGGAGCGTTTGAGACCAAAATTATCCTATTGAAATGAAAAAAGGTAAGGTGAATGAGGGTGTTTGGAATATGTAAATTTTCGACTGAATCACCATATTTTTAAATTGTGTTCTAAAACACCCTCATTCATCTTACCTTTTTTTCATTTCAATAGGATAATTGTGGTCTTAAACGCTCCCCTTAAGCCCATTACACATGGATCGGAACGACCGATTTTCGGATCCATGTGCAATGGGATTTACTCGTTATTCGGTTTCGTTGGGGTTAGTTCTGTTGGGAAAACAAAATTCGTATTAATTCGGAGTAGCAAGCTTCGAATAAATAACATTCTACGGTTGAAAAGATGAATATTAATATCATTTTCCTCCGACTGTTCTTCTTATCTTTTCGATTCAATGGACAATAAAGAGATTCAATGAAAAAAATAAAGAATGTACAACCTCATGTAAAACGATAGTGAAAACAGATGAAAACATTGCATTAACATTCCATTAAAAACTGTTGTCTTTCACTGTATTTTCACGCACTTTTTGAAATACAGCTTTTAGCATTTATTATTTACATCTTAAGAGAATACTAAGGAAAAAGGAGCTCCGATTGATTGTTTGGGTGCTAGTAATTCGAACTCAAAATATCTTTGAACCTAATGTCCTAATTGAATGAAAGCAGGTTAATATTAAACGAAGAAGAAAAAATAAAACTGCAAGATATTGAATGATATTTTACTAACGTTGAATTCTCTTTACTTTTATTGCACAATCAATTCTCGTTAACCTCGGGGGTTACATTCCTAAAGATGCTCGGCGGTTATTGATGCTGTGCGGAAAATGAGGTTAGGTTTCCGCGGACCCTCTTTCGCTAAACTTTTGCTATCAATTATCGTAAACCAGGAAAGTCTATATTTCGAGGTGGGGACCAAGTTAGAAAACTGATCAGCAACAACAAAAAAAAGTCGTTTTCAAAATTTCGGGGGAGGGGAGCAAAATCCTTTAAATGTGCTATCGAACAAATTGTAAAAACAAATTGAATGAAAATTGGACTAATCTATACATTTTGAGATTTTTTGGAAGGCAGGCCCCTCCCCCCCATGCCATAAACATATCAATGCGTGTAAAGAACACTTCCCGTATTCGGGAATACATTTCATAAAGATATTTTATTTGTGTGTAGAACAAAAACTAATGCATAAAAGAAGTGTCATAAGTAAATACACACTTTAACATCAAAATATAATTAAAAAATTAACTTTAGGAACTTTTAGAGTGACGGGTGTCATCATTGGGGTTTTATGGTTCGCAATCATTGTAAAAATTAATTAATTTTTTCGCTCATGGCTGCGAATAGACGCGAAGAGATCACGTCTTTGGCGGATGGGGTTGCACACGGTTAAGCGAATCCGCGGGATCGGAATAAGCGGATAAGAGGTTATAATGTAAATTAGCTTTTCAATAAGCTCAACTTTAGTGAGATTTATTTTTTCTTTTGTTATAGCTTAAATTTGTGTTATAATACATTTAAAAGTAAAATTTGGCAACTCTAGGTGTAGGAAACATTTATCTAAATATTATTAAAGAATAAATGAAAAATTTGATGTCAAATTGGTTTCTAAAACGAGGCAAAGACATTTAAGTGAGAAGAAGAAAAAGGGATGATTTAAAACTTCATTTCTTCGGATGGATTAAGTTAACTCACAACGAAAGCTTCGAAATATCAAGTGAGAATCCCGAAGGCATACATTATATGCACATAAATCCGGTGACATAAAGCCGGGACAGACAATTTTCAAAACCAAAAAAAAAAAAAAAATAATCAGGTAAACTACTTTTAACAACCAAAGAACAAAATAAACACGACTTTCTTGATAATTTACAAAATCCGGGACATTAACTGATGCGGGACACCGCACTAAAATCGGGACGTGTTTTCACCCTAGGCATACTGTGTTTCAGCAATTAAGATGGTTGGAAATGGTCATTCGAAAAGAGTTATTGCTATCTATAAACATTCTTCAATATCAGCTCTTACCAAATTCTAGCTTTTAGTTTTCAAATATTTTTACTCAGATTTACCTTTGATGTTTCTCTTTCAGCTGAAGATCGTGTGCACCTTTCAAAACACGCGTGGAGCTTTCGCGAGCACGTTCTCAAAGTAGATCCGGAGAGACGTACCATGTGGTTGGCGCTGTACGATATGCTCATTACGGAAGGCACCAAATGGCATTGGGAACCACCACAAATCGAGCCAGGACATCACTATCGCCTGCCAACACGCAGAGAAAAAATTCCATCGGAAACAGAGAAAGGAGATAATTTCTATAGCAAAGTGAGAAGTATTCTTAGCATTTGAATTTGAAAGTTACAATTACAATTAACGTACTCGCTGTGACGTTTCTTGCCAGAGACAAATTAAAAACCTTTTAAAATAAATAACTCAGGAACATCGAAAGCCTTCTCTCCTAACAAATGTTAGTATTTTAAATGATTGATTCCAGGATCCACTTATATAGACTCAAAGCCACCTCTACAACGCGGTTATATAGGGGCCTTGTTACAGACTAAAGTAACGTCAGAGAACCAAATAACTCATATCCTGCAGCGAAGAATCTAGTCCCCACTTTCTGGACATTTCATGCTGCAAACAGAAGATTGCGTTTGATTTGGAACCAATATAAATGTTAAGAATGAGAAAATAAATTTTTTGAAATTATTTAAAGAAAATTATCAAAGAAACAAGGGATTGACTAATGAAGTTGTCTTCGCTTAGATATTACCAAAGCAATTGTAAACGTCAACCTTTACATGAAGCCGTGAAATAAATAATTTTAAATGTTAAGTCAAATTAAGAGAATTGAAAAAGCATTGACTGTCATCCATAAGCAGGGGAAATAAGAATAACGTGTTTGAAAGTAAAATGCAGAAGAATTTCAGGAGCGTTATAGAAGCAGAACCATCGCATTCTGATAAAATTTGCGATGCCTTCAATAGGCATTAAAAGTTGGGGTGAATGTCCCAGAGGGCATTAAATCCGCTGGTTTCATTCTCGTTGAAATTAACAATTCAAAATTAATTTTAATTTTAAATTTAAAGTTCTGACTTTAATCTACACTAATTTTTAAGCATATAGAACACTTAAATGCTATGTAAATACCGAGTCTGTTTTTTGTGATAAGATTGTTTTTTTTTATCTTACCATGTAATTACGAATACTTTCTTTAGCAGATTGCAGAATTGTTACCCAGCAGCAAAGGGGAACGGACGGTAGGTGGTGCTGATCGTCTGGGACCACAGAGCTTCAACAGGATTTCAATCTCAACACAATCTAGTCAACAAGAAGACGAAAATAATGGGAATGAGGTAAGAAATGAATGTCTTTAGTTGTTGATTAGATCTAATTAAATATATCAGGAAAAGTTTTACTGGGGTCACAAGATAAAGTCGGAAATAGATATATTGGTTGTAACGAAAATTTCACAATAGGATCTTCTACCATTTTTTCCTTCATCTTTGCTAAGGCAAAGATTTCAAATCCGGTTTCTGAAGAAAAATGACTAAAAATTATAGGAAAATTAAATTAAGAAAATTCATGAATAGTGATACATTGATTAGCTGGATAGAACTTAAGGTAAGTGAATTTATTAAAGTTATTAGTATTGATTGTTTTTTTGTTTTTTTTTTGATTAAATGTTCTATGAGGAGATTCTTTAAGAAAAAACAGAAATAAAAAAAGTTACGAAAAAGTATTATATAAAAAGCATATCTATAATTGATGTATTTTGCAGAGATACAGAAAAGCAGAGGTACCTGCTCGATCCCTCTACAAACCCTGGAAGATTGGAGTAGGAATTTTGAAAAACCCTGTATAAAAAGTTAAAATTTAAATATATTTAAAATGCATGTGTATTGGGTTGGCCAAAAAGTTCGTTCGGTTTTTTTTTACGTACGTTGACTCTAGTAGCGCGTAGGTGTTTTTAACGTCATTCGACACCATTTTGTTAGATTGTATTGTAACAGCTGTCATATCTAGTGCATTTAAAACAAAAATTGATCAAAATTGGTGAATTTCGTGTCACCAATTTAATATTGAAGATGGGAGACAATAAACATGCAAGACCGCATGTTTGTTTGATGACCAGGCAAAAACTGTTACAGCTTGGTTAGGAAGTTCTGATTCATCCTCCCTATTCACCAGACATTGCACCTTCGGATTTCCATTGATTTCGGTCTTTACAAAATTCTCTTAATGGAAAAAATTCAATTCCCTGGAAGACACCAAAGGCACCTGGAATAGTTCTTTGCTCAAAAAGATAAAAAGTTGTGGGAAGATGGAATTATGAAGTTACCTGAAAGATGGCAGAAGGTAGTGGAACAAACTGTTGAAGACATTCTTCATTAAAATTATTGGTGACAATGAAAAATATGTCTTTTATTTTTATGTAAAAATTGAACGAACTTTTGGGCCACCCAGTAACCTTTAATGGACCCAAGTGGTAATTCACTTGACTAAGAGCTGGAGGAACCAGGTTCAGTCGCTAGCGGAGGTCGAGGATTTTTCGTTGCTGAATTCTTTTCCGGACGTGTCCTAGGGTCTACCTAGCGCTCTGAAGAATGGGTGTCTGCTTTCTTCACAGGGGATTAAAAGCGGGAAACATTAGCAGCCTTTTCTGTCCCCAGGTGCCACATTGGCCTGTTGTTTTAAGTTTTATTTGTACTTTTTTAAAGAGTCATGTTTTTATCGGAGCTGTTATTGTACAAAGGAGCTAATTCATAGCTTAAATAGAGCGAAATTTGGTTAGTTTTTATTAGCTGCGAAACATTAATAGTTTTTGTTTCTTGTTTAAATTGATCGTGGTAGGAAGAGGACGAGAAAGAAACAACTGCGAGAAAGGAAGAGGAAGAGGGTGAAGAGGATGAGGATGAATCGGCGGCCGAGGAAGTGTCAACGAGTTCAGAGGATGTCAGTTTGATTGAGGAGTTCTGTAATCCAGATTTAACACCAAAACCCAGCACTTCTGGTTACATGGGATCAAGGAGCTCAGGTAAAAATAGACAATAGTTTCTACAAAAGCTGTAGATTTGTCGGTAGAAATAGATTAATTTATTGAGTTAAACCGAAAGAGTGGGAATTTTTCTTATTGCTACCATCGTCCTCTATGACTTAACATAAGAAACTTACGAATTGTTTGCAGTTGCATTATTGTGTTGCTTAATGATCATTTCTTTATTAAACTATTCAATTATTTGAGTAAACACAAATTGGGCAGTCTGGAAGAAGAACTCGTTATCTCTGGAAACTGAATCTTTTTCATAGCACTATTGTTTCACTTGTTACGTTAAGCAGCTCTTACATAAACCAAAATCCTTCACTGCCTACTCAATTGAAAATTCTCTGTCTATAAAGAATATAACAATGAAACCGTTAATTCTAAAATTTGATGTCCATCACTGCATTTTTGTTTCTTTTCTCTTAAGAGTATCGTTATGGATAGCTCTTAAAATGTAGTAAGTTCAATAAGCCCAGCTCATAGGAGCTTTTTGACGAAAGATATTTAATAATCAAAACCCTTAGAATTAACCCCTTGAGTTAATTCCTCAGCAGCAACATTTGCTTCTATCTGTCATGGTTTTGCCACTTGAAATATTACTTTCTCTGGAAATGTGACAAAAGGGGAAAAAATACATATAGCTATAGTGTTTCCATTCAAATCTTCATTTCTATATGTAAAGTATAGCTTTCGAAAATGACCTTTACCTTTCTTTACCCAGTGACAAAAATACTGTCAATAGATGTTCTGAAAATTAATTCCCAAAATGCTATCGAACTACCCCGTGTAAACATGATATAAAGACTAATTATTACATCACCATAAATGTTGAATTAATATAATACAAATTTAACTATAATGCACTTGAAGAGTATTTTTTTATGAATTGTAGGTGAACTAAACCTGAAAACATTACAGTCCTTGTAATCTTCCCGTCATTCGAAAAAAACCCTCCTTTAATGTTTCTATATTTCATCTTTTTTTTTTTGCAAAAGACTTCTTGAGGACAATTTGAGGAGAAGAAAGAACTCTGTCTTCCTCCCCTAAGTCATTATGAATACAGTTTGAATTAAGAATGATGAACACACATTTCATAATAACTTTTGAAAAGTTAAATTACAAATTGACATACTATTGGAAACAGTTACAAATAATGAATGTAATACTTTAGCATTACAAAATAGAATTGGGGCCGCGGGGGCTTCCACTAAAGTAAACAAACGGAGTTGAGATCGACACTTGCTCGTCTTATATTCCTGGGAAAGAACCAGTTCCCCCCCCCCCCCAATATTACAAAGCACTATTCAGTGGACCTGGCATAGAATGAACCCCTGGGAAAAATCGAATCAACTTCCTCAGCCCTCAGTCTATTGCATTACCACTTGAGCTACATATACACAAAAAAATTTAAAAACCTTTAAATTCATTGTTTGGAAGTTTACGAACACGAAGAAGTCATTGTTTTCTTTTCTTCCATTTCAGTGAATAAGTATTCCTTATGCACTTAAAGTTCTAATCCCAAACTCTTTTATTTCTTAGACAGTGAAGCCGCTGTATTTTTACAAAATCGCTGCAAGAGACGGAGAGATTTTTTAAAGGGTAAGATATTGATTATATCGTTTGTTTCTGAATTAAATACAACATTATTGCTTAAAAGTAATGCTACGTTTGAAAATATAATACAACTTTTAAGAACTACTAATTACAGTGAGAACAGTTAGTTTTAATGCATCTTTGACAATAAACAAGATCTTTTTCTTTTAATTTAAACTCAGTCTGCATAAACTATGTCGTCTATACTTAAGATAGCGAATACAGTCTAAAACCAAACGCAAAATAAATACTTGAATTGAATTCCGTGAATCTTTACAACTCTAAGTTTTGTTTTCTTTTTCCTCATTCATTGTTTTGTTTAATCCTGAATCGTTCTCCAAATTAAAAGGAATTTTATGAAACGCGTTCACTTTTCGCTGTTATTAAACACAACTTAGAGTATTTGTTCTCGATGCCGAAGCAAATTAAGAAATTATAAAAACAGTCACAATCGATAGTGATGCCTCAAAAGCAACAATAAACAATAAAAAACTCACTAATGAAATATTATTGAGAGAATTCATGTGCCAGCAGTCCGCCGGCCTCAATGAATTTTTTAATGCAGGAAAAAAAAAAATCAATCTGCGCATTGAATTATTAATAAACAACAATGGGTGAAACAGCTGTTTCATGCTCTTTGGCGATCGTCAGCCAGGAGCAGTCACCATTAAACAACGAGGTCTCAATACTGTTCCAGGACGTAACTTGATAAACAATTTGGTCTCACCCATTGTTGTTTATTAATAATTATTGCGCAGATTGAATTTTTTATGCCTTAAAAATTCATTGAGACCGTCGGACTGCTGGCACATGAAATTTCTCACTAATATTTAATATTGAATTTATTATTGTTTATTTTTGTGTTTGTACTGGGCTTCCGATGATCAGTACTGAGACCTCGCTGTTTACTGGTGATTGCTCCTCGCTGATGATCACCAAAGAGCGTGAAACAGCTGTTCCAGGATGTCACTTAGTAAACAATTTGGTCTCATCCATTGTTGAAGATTGAGATATGTTTAATGTGGTCGTAGTATTAGCTGTGAAAGGCTTTTAATTTTCAGCCAATCCAGGTTCATTTGGCGTAAATTCGGGATTCTCTTTAAATCCTAAATTTCATGAATGTCATATAGAATTAAGTATTGAGAGACAGTTCCAACAGATAAGTAGTTCACAATGGACGACTTTTGCATTTTACAAATGTGATTGCGAATAATGAAATTAACATCTTCCCAGTTCAGTCGCAGTCAATTTTTTGAACCAATTTTATTTTCTGTAATTTTTTTGGCTGAACTACTAAAAGACACTAAAACTGAATAAATGTCGAAACTACAATAAAGTCGTTTTTATACGAATTTTGAGATTTATTTTACCGTTTAATAACATTTTTATTCTGCTTTTTTTTTTTTTTTAATTAAGTAATGAAAGATAAACCTAGGAATTTTCAATGACTATATGTTTTTGACGAATAAAGCTTAAAATGGCGCCAAAAGTAGAGAACTCGAAAGCACATTGTCCATTTTAAAGTTACAGTTGACAAATCGGCTTTAAGGCCCGTCTATTTAATGAAAACATGCAAATCGTATTTACACCTTCGAAACTCGTTGTCTCTCAATAACTTCAGTGAATTTCTATTGAATTTTCATTTGCTCCAAATACATCTGTCATCAATATGACGACAATTTTACGAAACAGAATTCTCATTGTTACAACGACAACCAAAGCAAATCCCTGTCTGATTTGACCTTACTCTATTAGGTCCTTTGCTTATTTTGGGCAGAATGTTGACTTGATGTCTTTTATGGAAATGGATAAGTTAGGGTACGTAATTTATGAGCGAAAGAATGTTTATGAAGGAGTTTCAATGTACCGATAGCTATAGTTGGTTAAATACATCTTCTTTTATGATTAAATACATTAAAAAAGAAGTTCTGAAAATTGTGAGAACTGTACAAAGTCCCCTATTGGTAAATTAAAATAGCTGCTGAAAAAAATATCCATTTTGATATTTTTCATTTGTTAAAAACTGACTAATTCCGCAAGTATTTAATCCAATTAATCACATTGAAGCGCAGTTTTAAAAGAATCACGTTTCATTCTCGGACATCGAAACAAATCCCGCGAGAATGAAATTACGCTCGCGTGCTTTCTTGATGGGATTTTTTCCCAACTTCATTTAAAAGTATCTCCACAGGCATCCACTTGGAACAACTTTCAAATTCACAAGATAGATAATCTCTTGTCCATAAATATCCATGTCAATTTCAAGTTATCATTGGTTGAAAAACAGAGAGAAAACACACACACATTTGACTTGATGATTATCCTTAGGGAAGTAGACTGATAATACAGAAGCTTTTGTAGCTTTTAAAACTTAATACTGTAGTTTTAAATATTTTAGTAGTTTTAAAGAATATTACAAATTTTAAGTTGTTTGAATGCTTAATGAAAAGATATAAATTGTTGATGAAATTGAAAAATAAATAACTTATACAGGGTGCACAGGAAAGTCCTAAGTCACCCAAACAATTTTTTGAACGAAGATAGCTAGATTTAGGGAAGTTAGATATTGGTATACGAAAGCCTCCATGTACTATCAGATGGGACTGATGGCAGCGCTCCTAGCGGCAAATTATGGAAGTTAGTAACCCTATCTCGGAAATACGGAAAAAAAAAGAAAAGAAAAAGTTGTAGAGCATCATGGAATTACAGTAAAACCTCGTTAAGTCGTCACTCCGCTTAAGTCGTCGTTTTTTTTTTATCCCGACAAGGTCTCGTAGACAATAATGTAAAATTTACCCTCTTTTACTCGTCACCAAATTTAATTCTACTCCGGATAATTCGTCACCCTCAAAAATGGCGAAAAGCATCTTTATTCTCAATTTTGCCTGCTATCTTTTCAGCCCCGCCCCTTCACTCTAAGAAAGCCTAGCCTTTACGGAGAATTTTCACGTGGGAAATTCACTTGGGAAATTACATACTTCTCGCGGCGACTCTTGTCAAGATTAGACGTTTTTCTTGACCGCTACTGAGTGTGATTTTATTTCATAGCGAGTAAGCCCGAAAATTTAAAAGCGATCGAAATTGTTTTTCTTCCTCCAAATGTAACTGCACTTCTTCAGCCTTTAGATCAAGGGATAATTCTTGACTCTACACGAAAGTACAAAAAAATGCTTGTAAAGGACATGATAAAAGCCTTGGGTAGGAACGAAAAGCTAGAAGTTTCGGTTTTAGATACGATTAACTATGTGCACAAAAGTTGAAGTTCCATTTCATTACAAAGTGTTTCGCATTGTTACCAGTAATCAGCACCTTCATCAATCAACACTGTTGGATTATTTTAATGCCAGTAAAAGAAAATAAAATGTGGTAAGTATAAAATGTATTGTTGGGTTTTTTTTTATTATTTTCCACTCATTCATTTGCATGTATTGATTTCTGAAAATCTTGTTTTTCTCGTTTTTTCGAATCCTACAGCAATTCAT
>JAFIDM010000004.1:1206265-1233944 GCA_023159025.1 Thereuonema tuberculata
ATTTCCTTTCATAACTGTCCCATAGGGATTTCCTTTCATGTCTGTCCCATAGGGATTTCCTTTCATGTCTGTCCCATAGGGATTTCGTTTCATGTCTGTCCCATAGGGATTTCCTTCCATGTCTGTCCCATAGGGATTTCCTTTCACGTCTGTCCCATAGGGATTTCCTTTCGTGTTTGTCCCATAGGGATTTCCTCTCATGTCCGTCCTATAGGGATTTCCTCTCATGTCCGTCCTATAGGGATTTCCTTTCAAAAACAATCAATTTCTCGTCATTCATTTTGTATAACAGAAATGCTTAGAAAACAAACTTTTTTTTGTTTTGAAAATCAAGTCTGACGACCACACTGAATAGGCAGACAAGTTCGCTTCTAATGTGGTAACGACTACTACTCCTGAAGGTTTGTCTCATTCTGACGACAACTCTTTATTATTCTTATTATGCTTGTAATATAACCAACCAAGGTCTTTGTAAGTATAGTACAGTGTGTTTCACTCGCTATCGAACCTTGATTTTTCTCTTATAATTTTCAAACTAATGGAAGAATGCAGACAAATTTGACAGACATACCTTGGATTAGAAGAAGCAAGATGATTTCATGGCAAGTGTTGAAAGTGATCGCCATTCGCATCAAGGCAAGGCTACTCACGCTTCTCCATGTTAACGAAAGATATTCATCAACACATCATGAGTCACAGCCTCAATTTCCCGTCGAATGTTTTCTTGCAATTCCATGAGAGTCCGTAGCTTGTTGTGATACACTTTCCCGTTCAGCATGTCCCATAGAAAGAAATCCGGTGGGGTAAGGTCAGGAGACCTTGGTGGCCAAAGTCCCTTAGAAATGACACGCTCTTCAAAGAAGGAAACAATTCAGCCATGCTGACATTGGAAGTCTGGCTGGTGGCACCATCCTGCTGAAAATAGCCAATACGGAGTTCATATGCGTCACAACAAATGCCGAGGACAGCGAAAACGCAATCGGTCATCACTTCGAGAAATCGTGACAATTCCCCTAGACAGTAGCGCCACCACTCGTGTCCTTCCGTAACCGTGCTTCTTCTAAACCGAAGTATGTGCGTGTCAAATTTGTGTGCATTACTTCCATTAGTTTGAAAATTATAAGGGACAATCAGGGTTCGATAGCGAGTGAAACACACTGTAGTTAGAGAATATGTTTTTGAAAATCATTTGTTGCAGGATCGGAGAAGGAAATTACTATTCGGTTTTGTTTACGAGAGCCTTCAACGCTTTTGCGCATGCGTCAGGTCTCCTTCGATTTCATCGAAATAGGGGTTGTTTACTTTTTATCAGAGTTAGTTTACCGGTACAGCGTTCTATTTGTGCTTTTCAGGAAAGAATTATGGAAAGAATAAATACTATTGCAGAAATGCTCCTCCATTATTTTTTACTTAAAAGCGAAAATGTCCAAAAGAATTTCTTAGGAAAGTGCCCATCTCAGCGTATCACCCCTCTGCGGAGTAAAATCGTCCACCAGTGGTGGGTCTGTTTTTTGAAAAAGGACAGCACTGACACTTTCTTCAGCAAAAAAATGTAAACAGAACGATCGGCATGGAGTAAGCAAATAAAAGACACTAACTACAGATCGTAGTTATAACACGATCCATTATAACGCGATGCAAGAATGGCTCCCAATTTTCGTAAACTGAAATGTATTTTTAGTCAATAAACATAAAAAAATGCGGATTTTTCCTCGATAATTTTTTAAACAAAAACTTAAACAGTTAAAAGTAGAATCTTAAAGCTAGTTTGGTGATGTAGGCTTAAGGACGTGTATATCGTGTCCATTACAATTCTCCCTTCATTAAACTCTTCATGGAGAAGCAAATAATAAGTGAACTCTCATTTATCCTCATTGGTTGAATGAATACATCATATTTTCCTTTTCCTTCTAAATTTAGATATATAGTTAATTTTAAAACACGAATGTAACTGTAAAATGTCAATATTTAATTCACAAGGTGTTTTTGTCACAAATTTGAGTGGCAGGTTCTATAAAAGATAAATCAGTAAAAAATGCCCAAATAACTGTGGGTTTGGAAAAGCATCGTTTATGAATTAATACATTAAATGATAATACTGTATGTAACAGCAATGATACTGTGTACATATAAGGTAAAGTCGCCGAATACCGCACCTCATTTTGTTTTTTCATCGTAATTTCTCTAAATTTACGTATAAAACTTCAAAAACAACACCATTTTACTACTTATTTATTAGTGTATTAATAAAAAGAAACAATATTGTGCTTTTTAAGCAAATAATTGTAACTATGAACCCGAAACATAAACAATAGTTTTCTTAAATTTATAATTGGTGTTCCTAATGTCGCCCCCGGGTACGGTATTAGGGATACATAAGTAATGTACTAAGAACAAGTTGAAGTACTGCAAATGTTTTTAATTATTTTCTATATTAAAGTTACAAAATCATGTTTTAGTCTAGCAAAGTAAAGTTTTAGTCTTCTATATTAATTCTCCAAGCATGTAGCATAAATGAACCTAGGATTGTCGCAGAGTTCTGCACAGTCTTCATGGCACCAAGTAAAACATTTAGTGCATCTTATCCACTTTTCTCCACCTCGATCTTCCGAAAAGTTTTTCTCACAGAAAGGGCAAGTAGCATCGTTGTCATCGTTGTCTTCGTCGTCTGTGGAAATCAATGGAGGTTCCTCATCTGTCTCGTCTTCCGACGAAGACTGTCTTTTCGAACATATCTTTTTTTTTGGCAGGTGAGTTTTTATCTTTACTATCAGTTCGCCTCTTTCTTGTACGTTTTTGTGCTGTCATAGTTATTTTCTCTTGCTTCTTCTTTTCTGATTCTTCTAATTGTTTTTTATGAGGAGATCCTGTGACAAGCATAACAAGTATCTCCTCCTTTCTAACTGCGTTCACTGCTTTAATCATAGCATCTGAATCCCATATCTTCTTCTTTGGCATCATAAAGTAGAAAAAATAACAAAAAATGAAACAAAAATGTGTCATTGACAACACACGAATCATTCCTAATGGTGTGCCTAATACCGCACCCGGAGCGGTATTAGGGACACCACTGGGTGCGATATTAGGCTGTTTGACATTTTTCCTTGACCAAACAAAAAAAAAAAAACCATTTACAAAATGTAACCTAAAATTTGGATGAATCCGTTTAAATCTTTGATAATAACGGTCTAAAACTGTAGGTAACAATATTGTATTATAGACAAACCCTTATGCTGTATGTTACTGCAAAGATTTTGGAAAAAAACTTACATTTTCAATATAATGTTATTTTTCTTCTGCACGCGATAATTTCTGTAGCTCCTTCCTTCACAAGTCAAAATGTCCGAATCAGGTGACCTGTTAATTAGTTCCGCAATTGGATTCCACATGGCACTGCCTATTTTCAAGAAACCAAGGGGTACGGAAATAGGCCCGGGTGAGGTATTTGGCGACCTTACCTTATTGTGTATAAAGTTCCAAAAATTACAATGATAAAGATTCTAATTGCTATTGCAGATGCGAATGAACATAATAGTGTACGAAGAGATAACAACTGATACAGAAATGTGTTCAACGAAGCCCCCACCACCACCAGGCATCAAAAGTAAATGTTCGAAATGTCCATCACCTGCCTCAAATACAGACGGGATAGTGAACGTCTGTCCGCTGATATATTTCAGGTGTGTTCTGAATTAGCTGAAAGCCGTTTACTATGTTTGTTCCAGCTGTGCAAATCGTAGACACATCCGATTGATAAACAGTGTTTTTGATATGGCCTCAAAAATAAAAATCCATGGAATTAAAAACTAGGGACTGTGTAGGCCAAGTAATATGGCCTCCCTGACCAAACCAGCGTTATGGGAAGCAATGGATGTTATGGGCCGACGTTGCCTTCTCATTTCAAGATTACGTCTTCCAACATATCCATTAGGTGTCTTTGAAGCAAATCAAGGTGAATTTCATCATTTAACGAAGAGTGGATGAAATAGAGAACAATTTGTATTATCCAATCACTCGAAACATTCAAGGAAAACTGCCGTTGGCATTAAAAGAAAAGTGAATAGAATTTTGGTTAAAGCTTGAATTTAAGAGCGACCCATAATAATAATAAAAAAAGAGAAGTATATAACGAAAGGAAAAATAAAAAAAAAAGTTAGGAAAAAAATAAAAAGAACGTTAGAAAAACAAAAAAACAAAAAATCCACGCGGACATTAAGAAAAAAAAAAGAAAAAAAAAACAACAGTAGATACACGGAGTCGAATCGAAAACCTTTAATATTTGAGTCTGAGACCCATCAGGATATAGATGACATCTGAAACGAGACGGTTGCAAATCTAACATTTCAGCTAATAGCGGAAAACAATGAAAACAATGACAAATATTTGTGGTGAATGTTTGCGGCCACTGGTTGGTGAATTAGACTAGAAATAAGATGTGGCAGCAACTCTGTGTTGATTCATATGATGCAGGGGTTTAAATAGTTTATGTACAAGGACTGTGATTGATTTACAAATTGATTGGGAAATTTAATTTACACGTGGGATTTAACTGATATTTAACTGTCTTTTAAAATAAGAACGAATCAGAGATCAGAAGCATAGTCAACGGAAAATTTGAATAAAGTAATGGAATTAAATAAGGAACATTAAAAATGAGAATTCACAATCGATAATTAAATAAATGCTGATTAAGGTTAACTAGTTGCGACCCGTGAAATATTCACGGAAGTAAAACAAATTCCACATTTTTGAAAAACACAAGATTGAAAAAGATGTTCTAAGCTAATTTTTTTAGAAGCCCTGACTTCCACGTTAATTTGAATATCGGCTTATTTGTTAAAATAATATTATAATATTGTTAAAAATAAAAAAATTGATTTACCACTTTCGTAGTAGCGGTTTCTCATTATGAAACATAAAGGCAACCTGCTGCCCTAAAAGAATAGGCTCATCGAAATTGAGGCAATATTAACGGAAGTAAAACAAATGCCCCATTTTTGAAATATCCTGAAATTTTTGAAAAACAAAAGATTGAAAAAGATGTTCTAAGTTCATTTTATAAAAGCCATGACTTCCGCAACAGCCCACAATAATTTGAATGACTAAGCCAAATTTTGTTAAAATAAAAGAAAATAAAAAATTGATTTACCAGTTTCAACAATAACAATAACGAATGTCCAACAGCCAATACCAATAATCCTGTCTGGGCAACAATGACGGCACGTGTTCCCCTACTTGTTGAGTAGTGAGCGAGCGGCTACACAGCTGAAATTATGTAAAAAAACCGAGGTTTTACAAATACACTGATAAATTTTGACGCATTTCAGTTGTAAACTTCATTTATGTGGGAAAGAAAATCTCAATACGCTGATAATAATTGTGTAATCGCGCTCCGTCGCGGTTAACGGGGACGAATCTTAAAGACGCCATGTTTAAACATGGGCGTGACGTCACGACTGACTTGTTCCAACGCTGCACTGTGATTGGTTTGCTTACAAATTTACAAATATCCGGACAATTTTTGCCTATTATTAGGGTGATTACAATTATAAACAGCAAGATAACTAAGAATATACAATAAATAAATAGGGCTATTATAAACAGATAAATGCGAATATATACAGTGAATAAAAATCATTACATTATCTCGAACATGGGGAAGGGGCGTTCGCCACTACAAATACCCCCATTCTTACGGTGTTTATGCCTCTGAACACGATGATGAAATTCGTTGTTGATCCGACCTTCCGTTCGGGAGTTGTTAGGAGAGGACAGACGCGGACGGACGGACAGGACAAACGCAATAGCTATCGATTTTGGTCGCTATCACAATAGCTCTCAAATGAGTCGCTAAAAATCTGCAGCAACTAGCTCTTGATGAGTTGAAAATGATTCAGTAGATCCTCATCGAAGTACCTTCCAAAGCTTTGTATGGGAAATCCCTTCTGGTCTCGCTATTATACTGCTACTTACGAATTTCTGAATCATCTATTATCAGCGTCAAGAATTTGATTTTCTCTTTCGGGTCTTGCAAAACTTTTGGGCCTTCAACTGCTACTCAAATGGACCCCTTTGTGAAGCATGGATCTATGGCAACAAATGTTGTGGTGAGTTATGCAGGTGGTTGGTATAGCCGATGGGCTTCATATTCGGTTCTGTAAATCTGTCCCTACATGAAATACATGTCTGCCATTTCAGAAAACGAAAACAAACTCACAGTGCTAGCAGTCATGCAACTACGAAAAAAACGAACGAAAGCAATTACAAGCACTTATATCATCTTATAACAGTGACTTTAACACCATATATGGAGGTGTCACGTGTCTTCACAGATATAATGAATGGATTAAATAAATCAAGCCAAAAAAATAAAGTGAAACTCTTGTGTAAGTTTTATGTAACTTATAATTGACTGTTTCATCTATTTCTTCATATTTCACTTATATGATATGAAAGCTAACGTTTCATATGCTCCTATATTTACGTATGAGGTTTAAAATTGTTTTAGGGAGCATCGCAAAGAAAAAGAATTAGAACAAAAACTATCTGAAATTCTATTTAACGTCAAAATACTTCATGTCTGTTCGTTTGTTCCTCTTGGTCACGCTAATATACATCCTAAAAACTAAAATTTTCGAGATATCTGTTTATTGTTACAAAAAAGATACGTATTGAGTTCAGTATGTTTTAAGCTAATAGATAAGATCTGCTGGCATGTGTCTATGGTCAAGACAATTCAAAACTACATAACCTGCCATTTTTGTATCAAGATTAGGTGCTTACATTGAAGATCGACATTAATTTTTGTAAAATTCAGAAACATAAGTAACGAACGGGGCCAAAAACCATCCCTCAGTGAATAAATAACTGTCTCTACCACTTTTTTGAAATTTTCTATTCTTTTTGAAAGTTGGTCCATGGCCATCTAACATGTTACTTTCAGTAATGGATTGTAACCGATTTAGAATGCATTGATCGGTTTCCATTAATCTACTGTTTTTAATGCAATTCGTTGTTACAGTTTAATTCTACGGTGCTGTTATTCCTGAATTTCCCCTGTCCAGTGTGAGGTTCCAACTCTGCATAAAATTATTTAAAATAGAAATTTAGTGATTTCACATCTTCTGTGTTTTAGGAGTTCACAGACCCCAAAATCTTGCTTAATGCAACATTATAATTATGCAATAATTTATAATTATAAATATTAAAAAAACGAAAGTAATAGTCAGTTAAAGTTAAGATTGAATTATTAATTAATAATAATTAGTATTTATTTATAAGGAATGTAACGTGCCTGAATAATTCAACAAATGATAACCAAGGAAGTCACAAGACTAAATAAAAGGAATTCGCACTCCGAGCTGACACCTGGGAGAGACTGGGACGATTGTTTTGTCCTCTTTAGGACTCGTCAGCCATCATAACTCCACCGATTTAGACTCAGAATGTGCGAAAGGTTAAGGATCCCGAAAGCGGGACCTCCTCCAAAAGAAACCCCAACCAAAAATTAATAAAACTAAAAATGTCGATTCCTTTGTCCTGCGTTCCACTAGGTTCAAAAGGAACTCAATAAAACCCAGTGTCTCCCCAGTGATAATCCTTTTACTTAGCCTTCCTTGATTATCATTTGGAGCAGTTTATAAATAATTTTAATTATTAATTACTTATTGCACCCTCCCCTCATGAAGTTCCAAGCCCCCCACCCCTCGGAAAAGTTTCTGCGAGTGCCCATGGGTTGAGCTCTAACTAACTAAATAAATAAATGAATAAATAAATAAATAAATAAATGCAGATAACAATCATTAGCATAACTAGAGAATTTTTCGTGGGGGGGGGGGAAGCTAGGCCCTTTATGTTTGGGAAAAAAAAAGCGGGGAAATTTAAAATTTAAACTTGTACCTTCGAATAATTGCATTCTTATTGTTGCAAATAATGCATACAATGCCAATAAGTTAAGACATATTTAATTTATTTTTATATTTAAAATATAAAATAATTATACTAATATGTATTTTGCTGGGGGGGGGGCCGGACCCCCCCTTGGCTCCCCCCTAGTTACGCCTACGACTGCAATTTCTGACAATCTGTCGGAGGTTAAGACGGCAAGTAAGTATTGTGCCGTATCTTTGCATGAGTATTTTATCGTTCTACAGTATAAGGTTCTATTGTTCTATTAACAATTTTTTTTCGTTAGTTCTCTGTCATTTCGTATCGCAACTGTTTAAATTAAAAAGATTAAACATATTCTCAGTTTTTCTTTCCTTATTACGAAATAAAGGTGATTGAAGTAAATAAATCCCTGTTGAATTAAATAGAAAATGAAGACAAACTAAAGATTTCATCTAAAAAATGAATTAGAATGAATTAAATGCCTTAATGTATTTTTTTCCCCTTGAGTTTAAAGTTGCAGTTGACATCTCTATCAATAGTTTATACAAATATTTTTCTTCTAATAAAAAATGGTTCTCTGTTTTTATTTGCAGGTAAAATGCCTGTATCCTCTGGGATATCTGCTTCTAGTGAAATGATCTCGACACCCCCGTCTCATTTCTCATCAACAGGATCCTTGGGTCTGGAGTCCAGTGGAACCTCCTCGGCGACGTCCACCAATCGCCCTCACAGCTCTGGAGCCTTACCTACCACAGGCCTCTATTCCTACAAAGGTCCAGGAGGAGCAGTGCCACCAGATTACCGGGCCAATCTCCGTCTCCTGCCATTCCGACCACTTCCACCTCACCACGTTCACTTCGCCGACGATCCACAGCCCTGGAGTTCCAGCCCCATAACGGACTCGTCGGGAACGCCGACCGCAAGCGCCTCTCCTCTCCTCCAGTCACCTTTCCCACGCTCGTCGGCCTCTGTGCCCGATCCCTCTTTCGGACACAACTCCATCTCGCTGGAGGAGGGACTGGCAATTTACCGGTGTGCCTCGAACGATACGGAGACATCGCTGTCGGCTCGCTCTCTACCTATCTACACAATGAACACCCTAGATTACGACGACGAGGACGAGGAGGAAGACGACGAGGACGACGAAGAAGAGAACACGACAGGCAAGTCCCCGAGCCCCAGGCAGACAGCGGCCGGTCTTCCTCCGTTCAGAATGCCGCTGCACAGTCCCATCGACATCCGCCCGTTCTTGATTCCGACGACGAACGGGTCGCCTCCGCCGCAACAGGATCCCACAGTACTTGCCACGCTACTCATCGAGCCTCTCGATCAAAAAAACAACAGTCAATTCCCACACGCGGACGATCAGGCGACCGTCAGCGGAGGCTACTTGCCCGCAGGTAAAACTTAAGGACATATTTAGATTAGAATGGGGTGAATGGCAGGAAGTCATTATTTATTTAAGTTTAGCCTCATCCGTTTTTAAAGCAAAGATGTGTTCCTATGAACAACTTTTAAGAAAGACCTGTTATATATTATAGTCCGACCACGACAACGTGGCAATCGGAAGGAACTTCACGTAATTATGACGTATCTGTTTTTCAGCCAATCACAAACAAGAGCGCCTCAAAGCACAGGTCTCTGTAAATTTCCCTCAAAATGTCGCTCCAGAGTATTTTACGGAACGGGGTTCGAAAAATTATTTTACAGGTTGAAGATTATTTCCGAAAGGAACAGGAAAATAGAGGATTTAAAATTAAAACTATTTTTTTTTTTTTTTATAGTTGTATCATAATATTCTTCGGAATCTCTCTCGAGAGGTTAGTGCTGACGTCGAATAGTCACGTTATCGTGGTCGGACTATAGTGCTTTAAAAGTTGAAGCACATTAGACATGTTACTAATGTAATTTTAAAAAACAAAAACAACAACATTTAAATAAAGCCAAAAAAATGCACATTTCGAACCACACTATTTATGTTTATTATCAGGGAGAATTGTTTATGACTTAACTTCTCCATATGATTAATGATTCATTCGTTTTTTCGTTCATTTCACCACATAAATTGCAACGATGTGCATCCGATTACTTAAAAAATAACGAAAAGTTAATGAGTTTTATTTACATACGTTAAAATGTTTGAGAGAGGCCTATTTTTTAAACATCACTAATAGACCTCTTATAAACTTTATCCTTAGGTTATTCCCCAAGTAATTCCTCATGGATTCGAGTCCCTTTGATACCAAAAGCCTTCACAAAAGACAAGTTTAAACAGGTAACAAATACCAAGACTTTGTTTAAAAGTTATATTGATTTAATGTAGAATTCGAATTATCTGAAGAACTGAAGAACTGAAAGCCTATTTTTCTTAGGATTGTTATTTTTTTAATCGTGAAAAACAACACAAACGAAAACCTTCGTTTTCACATTATATCTGTTGACTTCACACATTTTTCATTTCATTAAATAAAAAGTCATTCAATCCGCGTTATTTACTTGAATTTTCTGAACCGGTTAATTTAATCTTTATCGAACATTTGTGCAGATTAACGGATTCCTGAAAAGGATCGATTTCCTTTGTTTTAGACACGGAAGAAAGTCATGTAGTCGTAATGTGACTGTGGGCGAAGTTACTGCATACGAGACACTTCGGTATTTCCGTCCCCAGTATCTCGTGGACAGACAGAAACCAATTTTTAGAATCCAATGCTTTTCTTTGCGAATTTCCCCCTCGCGTTAATTTCTCAACAGGAACCCATTTGGAAAAGATTTCAAAAGTAAAAGTTAGGATCGTCCCTGTTTCTTAAATATGCATAGCAAGATTCAAGAAGACCCGTCGATCGTTATTAGATCCACCCATACACAACTGATTGGATACTTCAAGGAGCTAAAAAAAAGAAATACACGGAAAGAAAATCAGAAGATGTCTAAAACTGTACAGGAATCCATTTTGCTAATTAAATGTTTGTGTGTATTTTGATTTGATGAAAACGAGTTAGTTTTAGGAAACTTAATGAAAGTATTTGTGAATTAAGTTCATTTCCAGCAAATTGAACGGAATTTGTTTTACAGGAGGAAATTTTCGCTATATTCTGGAAGTTATCGATCATCTAAGAAACAACGTTTATAGAAACATTTGTTCTATTCCGGACGTTTTCCGAGACAAAGAGTTAGCTTAATGTCCTTATTATTAAATAAATATCATTATTTTGTCCTTCCATTCTGCCGTAATGTTCCACAGTCTGTGAATCAGTTGAAGGTTGATCGTAGTGGCATTGTACAAGTGTCGCCAAAAATGCCTCACCTCTTCACAAACATCGTATGCAGATATATTGCATTGTTACTGTTTCTGCATAGTAGTGCTACTGCAGCTGTTGAAGAACAGCGTCGAAGGTTTCTTAGGTACAGAATTGCGGAACGTAGAGTATCTACTAAGGTTTTAAATACGTTGCCTGAACGTTTACCAATGCTCATGCTTCATCTGATTAAGTACGTCAACGAATGTGGAGAAACAGGAAAACCTTCCAATGGTACAGGGTAGTTGTAGTAACAAGAGAAAGTCTTTCTATAACGTCTCGGGGTTTCACGTAAAGCGAATATCGCATGACGACGGCTTGTTCCTCCTCAGCATCTGAACGCAGGACACAATGCCATGCATCTAATTAACAACAAATATATTCTTAAATAGCACCAAACTTAAATCATCTTCACGGCAAAGTTTGGTGCTATTTAAGAATATATTTGTTGTTAATTTTTATGGTATTTATAAGAAGATGTAATTTACATATCCATGCATCTAATATTTTGACATTGGTTTCAATGATTAGGGGCTGTCCATAAACTAGGTTCGCATGACAAGGGGGAGGGAGGGGTTCAGATATGTGACGTTGCATTTCACTTTCACTTAAGTGTATTTTTGATACCTACTAAGAAATTCAAGCACCCGCAATTATCTAAACTTTAACAAGTTCAAACGAAAATATGCTTGAATATGAGGAATATGCATCAAAATATACAATATCTTAATAACATTTTCACTGATCGGTGGATCGGTCGTTGCAGTACCATTAGATTTCTAATTATGGTGTTTGAATGAGAGTGAACGTACAGAAGAAGGATGGATGCACGAGACGATCGCTTAATGGATGTCAGTTCCCATATAATGGAACGTTCAGCTGAATTCAGATCAGCAACACGCCATTTCTCAGTTGGAAAATGCATTGATGTTGACGGTGGAATTTTGGAAAATATATCACAAATTGCAACAAGTTTGTCAATTGAGCAGTGAACATAAGAAACAGTACATAATAGCTTGCTTAGCAATAATTTTGCAACGGTGCATCCAAATAGCTCTATCTCGTAATGGACCGTTTAAGTGATGTCGTCACAACCTACGTCACAGTTCAAAGAGGCAGTTGCTAAGCTCGGTTGCTAGGGTTTTTAGCACTGAAATTAGCTACGATCAAGCAGGTGCTTGTCTTGGTTTTTCTTTGAGAAAAAGACCCAAAAAATAATAAAAAATTATCAGAACGCATTTTTAAGACTTCAAAAAAGCCCACCTTGGTTTTTTCCCCCCTTACTTTTGTAAATTTTAGGAGAAACATTAAGACAAAAAAAGCTGTTTTTATGTATAGTTTTGAGGTTCAGACTGCCATAGATCACATGCAACCGATGTTGAGAGCTTCTGATTGGTTAATTCAAAAGCCAATCTCCAATAGCAAAGGAACGATCTGATGTACTGAATCTCTTTTCAGATATGAGCCCTTTTCTTTGAAAGTGGTGTAAGTCCATTTTTGACAAAAAGTTAGTTAATGATAACAACGAAGGCAATCTGCTATGACGTTTTATCTGTAAACAGTTCAAAAAAAAAATCCTTCAAAATTTCCATCATTTTGTCAATATACATTTTCGTAGTTAATGAAATTACAAATATAATTACTTTGAAAGTGGTACAAGTCCACTTTCCGCAAAGACATAGTCTAATGGAGAGAAAATCGCCAACCGGACAATAAATATGCCTTCGCACATTGAGCCAACATCAACGGGAATTCTGTACAGCTGTTTCATCCTTATTATAGAATCATCAGCAGAATATACCCTTGACGTTTGGCTCGTTGCGCGAAAGCTTTACCCAAAAGCATTCTCGATCCCGCGAATGGCTCGCCGGGATAAAAAACAATAAAATAAAAAATGATCCTGAAAGATCCAAAGTTTTAACCCCTTGTCCTCTCACTGAAAGGCACTAAGGAAATTAATTACAAAAAGGCATTATCATAAGTTCAATTGAAAGCAAGTTTATTGTTTTTTATCTCGGCGGACCATTCCCGGGACCGAGAATGCTTTTGGGTAAAGCTTTCGCGCAACGAGCCAAACGTCAAGGGTATATTCTGCTGATGATTCCATAATAAGGATGAAACAGCTGTACAGAATTCCAGTTGATGTTGGCTCAATGTGCGAAGGCATATTTATTGTCCGGTTGGCGATTTTCTCTCCATTTATAAATAATTACGGACGTTAAACTTGCTTTCACATAGTCTAATATTTAGTTCAAAAATTATAGGAGTACCTACTACCTAATTGTCTTCCTTTTTTTTTCAATTCCTCCAATACATCATGACTATTTTCAAAAACTTTCTCATAATGAAAAAAAAAAATGAAAATGTTAACATAAAGTTGTAATTCAAGTAATTTAAATGGTATTACCTGAAGAAATATTGTAATAAAACCTTTTTATTTTTTTTTTTGTTATATTCAAAATTTCATAAAAAAATTGGTTTAATTCAATTGAAATCCTATATTTAATATTTCATAAATGTATGATTTTTTACATTTTGTTGACATTGAAAGTGGTATAAGACCATTTGAGGGGTCATCAAAAGTATAAATTTCTTTAAACTAAAATTTTAAAAACGATCACATTATAAACTTGGAACAAAATTATATTAAAGAAACATAAACTGAACATATACCATATTTTTCAAACCATTCAAATGCAAACCCTTAAATATCTCCATATAATATAAAATGGACTTACACCACTTTCAAAGAAAACGACTCATGTAGGATTGTAGAAGAATAAATAATTTTATAATTGTTGGCGAATATAACATCATTTATTCTTCTACAATCCTACTTCTGAAATGACTTTCAGTCAAAACGGTTCTTTGCTATGGAAGAGTAACTTTTGAGTTATCCAATCACAAACTCTCAATATCGGATGTAATGTGATCTATGGCAGTCCAAACCTGAAAAATATGCATAAATACAGATTTTTTAAATCTTAATATTTCTGCTAAAATTCACAAAAATAAGGGAAAAAAAAACCTAAGATGGGCTTTCTTGAAGTCTTAAAAATGCGTTCTGATAATATTTTATTATTTTTTTGGGTCTTTTCTCAAAGAAAAACCAAGATAAACACCCGCTTGGTCGTAACTAATTTCAATACTAAAACCTTAGCAACAGGCTCTTTGAACTGTGACGTAGGTTGTGACTTAAACGGTCCATAGGACACATATTCATATAAATTTGAATGACCGATGTTATGACCTCCTAAAATATTGACCTTTCCTCCTTGTACACCTTATATCCAGAAGGTATTGTCATTAATAACAGAAATTTTATTTTTGTGTTGTTTCCATGACTTTGTGTAAAAAAAAAGCAAAGAAAAGAATTCGGGACATAGAAAGGGAAGTCTTTCAGGAATGAATTATTATTGAGTTACTTTTCGAAGAAAAGAAGGGATTAGGAGATACTCGTCTACGGCTCCCACAATAGAATTTGAACGAATTTCTTTGACATATTTATGGAAGCTAATTTCCTTTCAAGAAACTTAATGTGGCAGAGCGATGAAATAAAAATAACAGGTTTAGAATGGCGAGATGATACTCAACAAAAACCTATCATTTCAATTAATCAAAACAAGAAATCTTATTGTTTATTAAGAAAACAGTTGATTAGCGTGCAGATTACTTAGATATACTGAAATTCATTTATTAAACCAATACCTCTTCGATCAGTTTTTCCGGGATAACTATTGTACTTCAGAATACATTAGGCTTCTGGAGTATTTACGAATCATTGTTAAACAATATTACATTGCTTAAAGCTGTCACGAACGTATTCGTGCCCCGCGCTCCGCTCATTTCCCTTTCCATTTTCTTTCTTGGCAATATTTTTCTAATATTTCTTTTCCTTTTCTTTGTTTCTCTTTTCTGATCATTTCCAACCTTCCATATTTCTCTCTCGTCGTTCCTCAGTCCTGGCGTCTGTTGGACTGCAATTTCCCGACAAGCTGGCACCAAAGAAACCTTAAACAATGGTTTAACGACTTCGGGAAGGGCCCGAGAAAGCTACTCAAAACGGTCCACAAAGGCTATCAGGCCATGAAGCCTATTGTTCACCGTTAAAGCTTTCTCCCAACTTTCTCCCTTTTGTTATGTGCATCGGGAGCCCGGGAAAACAAAGGGCCTGATGTCACAACAACGAGTGGTGTTGCCACAAGCGGTGATGGGGACAGAAATGTCTCACCACCCCTCCCAGGAATATAACGGCGACCCCCGGGAGTAAACAAGGCAGTATCACAGCAGTGTCAGCGCAGTATCCGAGGAGAACACGACAAGCAGCGGCCAAGAGCAGGAAGCGAGGTTTGGGGAAGGCGACACGGTCCGCGGCCAGCGGCTCCAGTCGCCAAGAACCCCACCCGCATATTTCCCTGCTCGGAGTGGATCCCCGTCGGAGGCAAGCAGCGTTTGAGAAGGCCAGGCGCAGGCAAGACGACCCGGGCTCACGAGTCAAGCGTGTACGGTCATCGCAGAAAACCTGCCCGCTTTCATTTTCACTTGGAGCTCACCCCCTAAAGAAGGTCGACGGCAGTGCTTATGCGGAAAGGCGGACACCAGAGAAGACATCGCGGACTCGTTTCAGAAATACGATTCCGCCAGTCTCCAACCCAGCCGCCTGTCCGCTCTTAGCTGTCGACATCTCCGGAGATACGGAGATCGAATTCAGTGCTCGCAAGTGTGCCTCCGCTGTGCCCAAATGATGCCTCCGAGACCGTCCCAGCCATTCATCCCCGTCAGCGAAGGATCTCCCCCCAGTGCCGCCCAGGACAGATCCGAACGGACAATCAGAGAGTGAATTTATGACTTATCTTTACTTATTATCTTGTATTTTCTCTATTAGTTTATTTTAATAATAAAATCTTTCATTTAACCCTTTATCTGAGTTTTGCCCTTTCTCTTTCGTCTGAAAGGCGCGGGCCACTTGTCTCTAGGCTGGCTTTCCACGGCACCTCCCCCTTTCCCCGTCCAAACACCTCACTCCCACCTTACACACCTCTCCCCCCTTGTCCCGTAGTCATGGTTTGCTTAGGGATGCGTTAGATGGCGAGCGCACCTAAAACAACATGTGACAAAGCATTTCTGCAAACTTATGAAATAAGTAGATGTTAAGGTGGTTTCCTGCAGTTCATCTGCAAATGTTCAATGTATGAATGCGAATAGGCTGACATTCACAGATCCTGCTACGTGTTTGTAAGAGAGAAGCCAAGAGCGAGGTTTGCTTTAATCTCGTTTCCCCAATTGCCAACGGACAACAGGAAAAAGTCTTGTTGAACTGTCTTCTTCCTGCAGCTTGTCTTCTTTCTCGAAATATCTGACATGCTTCATAGAAAATTACCTTTTTCGTAATTTTCGCTACGTGAAGACTTTATGATATAATGTCTGAACTAATAAATAATAACTATTTTCGTACCTAATGCCTTCTTGTTGTTGTTTTTTAACCGTATTTTTTTCTTAGGGTGTCCTCCCACTATGTTCAAAGCAGAAAACAAATATCGCAGCAATTTCTGGTACCAAAATGGCAACGGTGCAGGATTCATTACCACCCGCCTTCTTGCCTTCATTGATCAGTGTGCCTGGACCTTCATCCACCAGTCCTCCACTTCTGCAGCCCGAAATAGCCAAACAAGCACTACAGCCACGACAAGGTAAATAGGAATGCGAACGGTATCAGCAAAGCAGTTGTTTTTGTTGTCAATAGTTGATAGAAGATATTCTGTTTATCTCACAAATAAATTCATTATTCCTAACAAAAATAATCGGGGAATAAACACAATTCTCTGGATCATTAATAGTTGATAGTAAACCTCAAAATGGTTAAGGTCATTTTTCTAGAAGGACGGGTGCTCTGAGGCGTCTTATCTAACAATAGCATAGATACACGATTTCTCCTGACAATATTCACTTTATGACAATGAAACAGAAAGAAAGTTCTAGCATTATCAATGGTACATAGAAAAACAATGCCGATTGTTACTCTTTAAGTATTGTGAAAGACCATAAAAAGAACACACACTGGGAGCTCCTGCAACCCTTTGAAATCCCAGCATCTTATCATGTTTTGATCTCCTATACATAATTGCCTTTGTCTTTTCAAATTTGCTTCTAACATTATGGACAGAGTGACCGAAAAACCTATTCAGGGCGAATCTAAAATAGGGGGATCGAAATAGGAGTGAAACTAAAATAGGGGGATCTAAATAGGAGTGAATCTAAAATAGGGAGCGGATTCCCCATACCAAATTGAAGTAAAAAAGGTCAGATAACATATGACAGGAAGTGCATGGTTGCTGAGTTATTCCAATCCAAAGAAACGAAGCCAGACTACAACAGAAACAATGGACATGAACAGAGGGCATTTTGAACATTTACTATAGACATGTGCGGTGACCACATTGTGGTATTGTATGAACTACATGTTACCAATAAAGACACTGTTCATGTCAATTGTTTCTATTGTAGTCTGGCTTTGTTTCTTTGGATTGGAATAACTCAACAACCATGCACTTCCTGTCATATGTTTATCTGACCTTTTTTACTTCATTTCGTATGGGGAACCCGCCCCCTATTTTAGATTCACCCTGTATATAGACAAAAAAAAGCAAGGTAACACATTTAGAACATATGGTAAGCAAGATGACACACATCTATCCTGCACAAGTAGACACTCAACTTGATTTGCGGGACGAAGACGGAGTCATAGACCTATATGCAACCATAGGAGAATAAACATGTACCATTTTCAAACATTTTAATGAGTCTTAAAGACAATTAAACGAGAAACCAATCCAGTGGAGAAGCATCTGTAGCCAAGAGATCCATTAATATAAGTTACTAATAAAGTAAAATCATTTTAACAACATTTGTTAATCAATGTGTCTAATATTAACGAAAAAGTATTGATCTTTTTCTACTCAAAATAAATTATGAATATAAAAACATAAAGAAATGACAACAGAAAATGAAAAAATATCCGAAAAAAAAAAGAAAAAAAAGAAACCAAAACAGGCAAACTTTCAAATTTTGGCCTGCGGAACCGTCAGATGCAAAAACTGTATAAATTATGAATATTTTTACATTTTTTTTGAAAATTGCATTATTAAAATGATCTGAAAAAGAAAAAAGAAAAACTTAATTGTTCGTTCTATTGATGTTAAAATATTCTTTTTTAATTCTCCAATGCTGTCATTATTGAACTTTAGCTTAAATGAGATTGATTAAATTGACTGCAATTGACAGCAGATGAATAATGTATTATGAATATTTATCGGAATAAATTATGAAATCGCTTTTAAATGACTATGATTGGCATTTGCTAATTAAATTTTGAGTATCTTACCTATTGTAACAATGGGTGAGACCAAATTACACACCTTGTGTATTTTTTTTCCATTGCGATCTATCTTACATATTGTGTTCTTTTCATTGAAGGTCTTTCGGGATTTCCAGGGAATGATTCTGTTTTCCCAACATGCCATGGAAAAAGAAAACGTGAACGTCACCATCAACAGCCAATCCTCGATAGAAGGAATGGTAAGGTTTTAAATGCTATCAAACAACCTTTAAATTAATAGGCTCATTTTACCCTACGTAAGTTTTAAAGAAATTCACACCTCTCTACCAATTTTCGTACATCTACACAGAGATTGAAATATCAGGAAATCTGAAGAAACATCGGTCAATTGATTTCAATTTTCCAGACATAATCTAGGAGGAACGAGACTGGGCTGTTGTTCATGTTGGTTTTTTAGTCAACTTCCCTCCATATCAAAAGCAATCAGTTATTCTTTTTTCAATAGTAGTAATTCTTAAATAATTGTTTTTGTGCAGGCCTGAAATTATAAAATTATATTGATAATTTATTTTAGCGCCCTCAAAATCATATCCAATATTACAACTTCTCATTTCACTTCTCTCAGGAAAATTCTTGATTTTTCCTGACTTGAGGGTCTGAATATAGTGGACAGATTGATGAAAACATCACTGTGAATACATCGATTGGAAGCAAAGACATAGAATCATGCGAGGCTGTTGTGCTTACTGATCTGTCCATTGTATTCGTACCCAAAGACTTAAATTAACCTCACATTCTATTGGCTCAAATTCCTATTTGGACACAGGAACAACAGGAAATGTTTTCAGTGTAATTTAAAAAAAAGAAAAAATAATCTCTCTTTTTTTTGTATATCTTGGGACAGCTGTTTCGCCTTTTTTGATGCTTGTTTAAAAGACCAGTCATCTCTGAATACAAACATCTGCCAAACTGTGGCTAGTACATTTAAATGCAAGAAAGAAATGAATTTACTTTGAAAGCGAATGAATTATTATATATACTCATGGACAAAAAAATTAGCGCACCAAGAAATAATTGCGGGATCGTAACGAAACTTGCTATGAAGGTACATGTCGGGGAGATATGCAAATGATTAGAAATGCAGCGTGATTGCGCATTACGTATAGCCGGTAGAGGGCGTTGAACATCGTACTCTGTGGAGTATAAAACAGGTAACCAAAGCTTGTTTGAGTGTGCTGAATCATTTACAAAGGAAGAGCTGAGGTATACATGCCATTACGCCGTGTTCGAAGACAGTATACGTAGTTGTCGCAGTTTGAGAGAGGGAGAATCGTCGGGATGATGGAAGCTGGGTGGTCAGCTAGGCGAGTAGCTCGTCAATTAGGCCGCTCTGATTGTGTTGTGAGGAGGTTTTGGGACCAGTGGACCCGAGAGATGTCATGTACACGAAGACCAGGCTCAGGATGCTCTCGACAGACCAGTCGTCGAGAAGACCGCCACATAGTCAGAAACGCACGCGTACAGCCAACTGCTTCATCGGCCGCTATCCAGGCACAGGTAGCACCTTCACTAGGGGCCGCTATGTCTTCTGGAACCATACGAAGGCGCCTGACTGAAGGACAGTTGGTATCGCGGCGCCCATTACGTGTGCTGCCCTTGACGCCCACCCATCGACGCCTCCGTTTGGAGTTTTGCCGCGTACGAGGAAACTGGACTGTAGTGGAATGGAACCAGGTCTTCTTTAGCGACGAATCCAGATTCAATCTCGGCAGTGATGACAATCGTGTTCGTGTGTGGAGAGCCCGTGGTGAACGCTTCAATCCTGCCTTTGCTGTACAGCGACACACCGCTCCCACAGCTGGTGTGATGGTATGGGGTGCCATTGCCTACAATACACGGTCACCCCTAGTATTGTTCTGTGGCACCATGACAGCCCAGCGGTATGTTCATAAAATCCTGCAACCACATATGTTGCCACTCATGCAACGGCTCCCAGGAGCCATTTTTCAACAAGACAATGCTCGGCCTCATACGGCAAGGGTGTCACAAGACTGTCTCCGCACTATTACTACCCTTCCTTGGCCTGCCCGATCCCCAGATTTGTCTCCAATCGAGCATATCTGGGATCATTTGGGACGACGAGTTGGGCATCCCACGAGTTTGAGCGAACTAGAGGCAAGGTTACAGCAAATATGGAACGAAATGTCTCAAGACATCATACAGAACTTGTATGACTCAATGCCCGATCGTATCGCATCGTGCATTCGCGCTAGAGGGGGTCCAACGGAGTATTAACTCCTCCGTTCTTTTGCCTTTTTCTCTGAAATAAATTATCCTTTTTCTTTGATTTTCTAATCATTTACTTATATCAAAGTAGTCGTTACGTATGTAAATTTTCGTTTCATTTTGACGACTCCTTCTTGGTGCGCTAATTTTTTTGTCCATGAGTGTATATATGATAAAACAAATACCAGTCTTTTTGTGATATTAGCAATAATATATATTAGTGACAATTTGGAACCTTGCCTGTTCTTCACCCGACTGGTTACATCTATTTTACATCTATTTACATATATTTATATCCCAAATAGATGTAAACTTTTAACCACTCTGATGAAGAACAGTTAAACTTTCACTAATATATATTATTGTTAATATTACAAAAAATGTACTACTTGTTTTATAATATTAAGGTGACCAACCGTCCTCCCTTGAGAATTGTCTTCCTAAATGTCCTCCTTTTTAATTTGTGAAGTTTAAAACCTTTTTTTTTTTTTGGTTGAACAGATAGGTTTATACCCCTGAAACCCCTGATAACATTTTTTTTTCTTCAAATTATTTGCGTTCTCCATTTCGTTTTAGAAAAAATGGTCACCTTAATAATATAGATATTAATCACATGTTAAATGAAGATCTTAGAATGAATTATTAATTCATGGATTAGCATTTATGCTGGTAAAGAATTAATTGCTTCGTTTTGATTGTGAATTTGTTTTGTTTTCTTAATTTTGGAAGTTTTACTATCTTGTTCGATGTCAATTGACAGTTTGACGATTTCTATTCTGATGGAGTAACTAACTTTTTAATGCCATTCGAAATGGACAATTTTGTATTGAGAAATAGAATAACGACGTTCAGACACATAGGCCTAGACGATTCCCCAGAATGAGTTTGTCAGGCGTCTCAGGTTAGGACTTGGCGACGGGGCCCCCACAAGGGTCCCTCAGCACCGGGGCCCGGCCGTCAAAGGGGCCCAGGCTTGTCTATTTGGAGATTCTCTTTTTTTTTTGGTTGTCAAATTGGAGATTCCTTTTTTTTTATTTTTTTTATTTTGTTCATAAGGGGAGGAGGGGGGGAAAGGCCCGATATTGCATTTGGTACCTGGGCCAGGAATTTGATATGGGGGGCAGTGGAGCTGGCGATCCTGGAGTACATTAACTCATTTCAAAAAAGTACCGCGACCAATCGAGCGTCCTGGATAATATTCATGAAGAAACCGTGCACAGTAAGAGCGAAGTGAGCAGGTTTCCCGTCCTGTTGTAGCTATACGCGTTCCATGATACCCGCGTCTTCAATCTGTGGGATTAACCATATTTGTAACATGTGTAAATAAGTTTCGCCATTAACCTGGCCATCAAAAAAATATGGTCCAAACAAATGACGTGATGTCATCACAGTCCACATCTTTAATTGAGATGGATTCCTCTCCAACCCCAGTATTTAATGAGGGTTCTCTTTCATCCAAAAGACAACATTCTAATGTCAACAATTAAATAACATTCAATATAAAATATATACAATAAACTCCCGATTATCCGCGGGCGGTTTATCCGCTTTGCGGATTATCCTCGGACCTCTCCTGTTTCCATTTTTTTTACTGTACAACAAATTACGGAATTAAAAAAAAAAAAAAATCTACAATAAGATAAACAATAAAAGAGGCTAACAAAGTAAGTGAAGATAATCACAGACAAACAATTTAAAGAACGACCTTGTGGGGAGAGCCTAAATTACGGGAGAGCCTTTCCCTTCTACATACACGTCATAACAGCTGACTTGTCAAATAAGTCACCAACTTGAATTTTTTTTTTATTATTTTGTAAATTTGTTTTACATTCTTTCATTCACGTACACTAATTCGTAATTGAGTGTTATTTGAAACAAAACTTTACATCTGACGCTTGAGGTATTAGTTGTAGTTGTTCACGAGAGGGTAACGTCCCCCCCCCCCCAAACTAGCGCATGCGCACTAAAAAGGCGTTCCTTAATTTGTTTACATTAATTTTTAATGTAAATAAAGCATGTTAAAAGCATTTTTGTGTTGATTTTCGTCCTTTTTCGTCCTATTTCGGATTATCCGCGGTTGCCACACCACCCAATTCCGCGGATAATCGGGAGTTTACTGTATATTTATTACTATAAATAGGAGGTATGGGAACTTCACTATAGATTAGGTTAATGAAAATGCAAATATGTTACGCATTAATAAAGTGGAAAAACACTGGAATCGCCACCATTTTATTTTATTTTCTCTGTGATATTACATTAAAGGTAATCAAACATCAGTTTGCGATATTTTAATTATCTCTTACTTTCTAACAGTGCCGGATCTAGTTAGTTGGCCCCTCTTGCCCCCCTCTAAATCCAGCACTGCTTTCTAAAAGACATTCCATCGTGAAATGAACAGCACGAGATCAAATACTAAAGTCTGTAAATCTTTTTCTTTTTATAATAATTCGAAAGTTTCCTTTTTACTGTGATGAAATTTGGTTATTTAATTTTGGATCTTTCTCCGATTATTTGATCTTTCCTTTTAACTTAATTAAAATCGTACAACGATATTTAATTTTTTCCGTTTTCATGAAAATATTTTTTTTTAATTTGATAGATAATGTAATATCAAGAAACAAAATAAATCATATAAACAGAAACAGGTTTTAATATATATAAAGTCGGATGAATGTGGAATTTGAAAACGCTTAATTCAAAAACCCTATATTTGTTTCTCAAAGATAATGGCCAAGCTTCGTCAGCGGCATCTGGTGGTCATTTGATTAATTTGAATATTCTTTCTAAAACGTTATTAACGGACTTTGCTATTTTTAATTTTAAATATTCATTTAACAAAACACAACAAAACACAGTCATTCAAAATACATTGATTAAATGAATCCTTGCAGCGCGAAATTCATACTTAAGCTTATGTTTTGCCATTTAAAATACATATAAAGAAAATAATAATGATAATAATCCCCGCAAGGAGGGAGGCCGAGGACTCATCAACCTCATCACCCTACACGAAAAACAAGTACATACACTTAGGGAACATTTCCACCAAAGAGCAGAAGACTCCTCACTTCACTCAGCCATTGTCAAGGCTGACACACACCTCACACCCCTTAACCTCGAAAACTCTTCTCCAACACTCACCACCCCTGACACCCACATTCAGCAGCTGCGTGAATCATGGGCTCGTAAGGAACTCCATGGCAGACATCATCACGAACTCAGCCAGCCTTATGTCGATATGGAAGCGTCGAACAGATGGCTGACGAGTGGTGAGCTGTTTGGGGAGACCGAAGGGTTCATGATCGCAATACAGGACCAAGTCATCTCCACACGCAACTACAAGAAACACATTCTACACGATGCAAACACACATGACGACAAATGCAGGAAATGCCACACTACGCATGAGACGATCGACCACGTAATATCAGGCTGTCCCCTTCTCTCTCAAACAGACTACCTCCACCGACACAATCAGGTAGCATCGATCGTTCATCAACAACTAGCACACAAACATTCACTTATTAAGAGCACGATCCCGTACTACAAGTACATACCACAAAGCGTATTAGAATCACCCTCATATAAACTATACTGGGACCGCCCCATTCACACAGACAAAACCATACATCACAACAGACCAGACATTACACTTGTTGATAAGGTCAACAAACAGACCTATCTAATTGATATTGCAGTGCCTATCAGCAAGAACATGCAGAAAACTCACGCAGACAAGATCAGTAAATACACTGATCTAGCACACGAGCTCCAGAAGCAGTGGAGGCAGGATCGAGTACTTGTTGTACCCATCGTTCTGTCTGCCACTGGTCTGGTGCCTCACACATTGCACCACAGTCTCAGCACACTAAGACTTCACAAAATCACGTATGCACAACTGCAGAAGGCTGTGATATTCAACACTACACGCATAGTTAGGAAATTTATGGACACAAGCACACATCCCTAATCATTCTTGCACACATCTTTACACTTGGCAGTATGTGCTTTGGTCCTTGACCCGCCATATTGTTTTTGCTGGGGAAACCCAAGGTTTGAAACATACAAACACGATAATAATAATAATATATAAAAAGATCGTACTCTAGTGGATAACCTTCGTTTCAGAAAAAAAGCTTAGGAATCAATGCTCTTTTGTGAAATGGATTAATATGAAAATAATCTGCAGTCAGAAATAGAGAAATTAATTGAAATATTCTCGTGGCTGAAGTAAATGCCACGAAGGTCTAGTCTTACCGTTCATGATTAGAGTCCAAGAACACTCAGTATTTCAATATCAATGGCGCTCGTTAGTGGGAAGAAGGTTGTGCAAAATTCAGAAGAGGATTTCAGCTGACAGATGACGAACAGGTCAAATGTATCTTTAAATGTTATGAATGACAGAAACGGGATCTTGTGACAGTAACGAAGATGTCTGCTCAGTCTATCCTTTAGCACTAAAGATAAGCTATGCATTTACATAAGGAAGAATAAAGAATATTTTCCCTATTCTTAATAGAACATTAGGATGATACGGAAAGCTTTAAAAAAAAAAAAAGGTCTTGTTAGTAATAGCGATATTAAAAGCAAGTTATTTCCTGGTTGGTTGTGCCTGAAAAATCTTAGTGTGTCTTCATTTTCGCTTTTGATGTTCAATTGTTGAAATTCGATTTAATAGTTTGAAAGTTGATACATTAATTATTAAACACCAGTAGTAATGAATCATCTAATGGCAATGAAGTATGGATCCAGAGGATTGGAATCTGAAGAATTTGGAATTGAAATTATTGAACATTCAACCTAACTGTTCAATAAACAAAAGAAAGCCAATGCCCTTTTCATTGCGTTTGGGTGGGAACGGTCCTTACAAATAAAACAATAACTTTCCAAAAAAAAAGTCCAAAATGCTCGATTTATCCATTTTCAAATGGAAATGGAAAGAGAGAAGTTAATTTTCTTTTTCTTTTTTAAATTTGTGCAGACGTCGAAGTTATATGTTTATGTACACTTCATTCTGTGATGGGCCAATGTACTCATGATAGTAACAGACGTCCCTGTGCGTTTCCTTGTTCCACTGGAACTTCTTTTCCATTCCAACTTAAGGGATGAATTTGTTATTAAGAGATTAAAGACTTTGGATCATTTTTAGGATGATCATCTTCCAAAATAAAATCTATCTATTCAAGCTTCTCATTCCTAAGTGCATTATTACCTAAACATTTCTCGTCTAATTTAAGTGAATTAGTTTCACATATATTTGACAAGACTTCTTCACCAGTTCACACACAGTAGGTATTGAATGCATAGCCCCAAGATGAAACTTGCTTATTTAAGGTTGATCATTACGTAGAAAGCGTACACTTCCAATTCGACATAGATTTATTTTTAGCGACCCATTTGGGAGCTATTGTGAAGTGACCAAAATCGGTAGCTAATGCGTTTGTCCTGTCCGTCCGTCCGTATCAGTCCATCCCTAACAACTCCCGAACGAAGGTCGGATCGACAAACGGAATTTACCATCGTCTTTAGAGGCCCAAACACCGTAGCAATGGGGTATTTTCAGGGCCAACGCCCCCCCTCCCAAGTTCAAGATATTTGGTATTATTGTCATTGTACGGTTCCCCCCCCCCCTAAAAACTCCCGCACGAAAGATCGTATCGACAAACGTACTTCATCATCGTATTCAGAGGCCCTAACAACGTAGGAATAGGGTATTTTCAGAGGCCAACGCCCCTCCCCCCATGTTCGAGATATTTGGCATTGTTTTTATTGGATTTCTTCTATTAGCTTAAATGCAACCATCTCATTTCAGTCGCCAGCTGTAGTTTGATGCTTAAGGTCTCCGTCTCATTTACTGAAGGTTGTCGGTTTGTATCTGCATATCTATTTTATTTATTTTTTATCAATGTCGGCGTGGATTTTTTTCTTCTTATTTTTTCTAACTAGGGTGACCAGATTTTTACATTGGCAAAGCGGGACACCATTGACCGGGGGGGAGGGGGGGGGGAAGACCGGAAAGAAAAAAAAAAAAACGGAATCTCCAGTTCGACAACCAAAAAACACGGAATCTCCAGTTCCACAATCAAACAAAAAAAGGAATTCAATAACCAAAAAAAAAAAATCGGGACTTTTTTAAAATGCCGCGGGACGCGGGACAAATTGTTAAAAATCGGGACTGTCCCGCCAAAATCGGAACGTCTGGTCACCCTATCCAACTGTTTTTTTCCTAACTTTTCTTTTATTTTTCCTTACCTTAATGTACTTCCTTTTTTTATTAATATTTTTTTTTTTTGTTATTATCTGTCGCCCTTAAATTTATTCTTTAGCACAAAATTCTATTGTTGTGAATGCTAATATCATGGATTGTTTTTCTGTTTCAGATGACGCTCAGGGGCACGATAAACGTCCACGGCTTGATAATTCCCGGAAACGAAAATTTCAAGAATGAAATTCTGGAGCTTTCGAAACCTAAATTTTAGACGAGTGTTAGTTATATGTATAAAAAATATACAAATGTTTTATTTCTTGTTTTTTTCTTCTTGATTTCATTTATTAACTATTCATGACATAAGCTCAGGTAATAAATAAATAAATAGATTAGTCTAACTAAATAAGTAATAAATTAAATAAGAAATAAACGCTGGCTCAATATTTGTTTTGGCTTTTTATTTGTTATTGAATGAAATGAAGAAACAAGCTAATTTAAAATATAACCCTCAATCTTATTGAGATAAAAAGTTTTCTTAATAATTTGAAAGGATCATTATAGTGAGATTTTAGATGAAGATTTTTTTTTTAATTAATATTGTAATAAAATTTTCCCCAAAACCTACATATGAACTGATATAAAACCTGGTAAATGAAAGCA
>JAFIDM010000004.1:1250527-1266109 GCA_023159025.1 Thereuonema tuberculata
TATTATTTTATATAAAAATTGTGCTGAAATAGTTGGCTGTTTAATAAGAAATTGTACATGTTTTGTGATCAATAGACCATGGAACAGTTGCGTAAAAAAGAGCAACAGATTAAGACGTAAAAAAAAAAGATGTTTTGATATTAAGAATGTAAAAACTTTTGAAGCTGAAGACAGAGGTGCCATTGTGAAAAGCAACGATAGTTCATAGCTGGCAAGTAATTATGGATACTGTAACTTTACATTGATTGTTTAAAGATCCGTGGCTATCTTTTCCATTTTTGGAAATGCCTGTTAAAGCTGGCTCTTACTACTGTGTTCTTAATCAAAGACTTTAAATTCTAAAAATATTTCACTGTAGCTTTTTATAAATAAAGCGAACAAAAACAGCCAATATGAAACAACACAATTAGAAGAAAACTAGATCATTGCTTACTGTATAAGATCACCTGAATGAGCTGACAGTTTGTTCTCCTAACATCAAAGTGTACTCATGGATTATGCAAATACTCAAACATCAAATATTTAAGTGGCAATGGTTGAAATTTATAAAACTTTCCATCAAATTCCATTTTATTTGAGGGAGGATTATCAAAGAACAACTGTCGAACGTTTAAATGGAAATAAAATTTTGAAATCTTTCTTGTCCATGGAAAAGTGCATCAACTGCAACATCTCGAGGTGTGAAACCAAAGTTTGTTTTTTAAAAGTCCCAATAAGTAAAAGAAAGAAATGAAACTATTTGTTTCTATTTTATAATAACACATTTAAAATATCTTATTTAAATATTTGCTCTTGCTACCATCTTGCAATTCAACAGGTCATTTGCAGGCCTTGGTTAGGTTTCTTTTTTTTAAGCTCTCACTTATCAAGGAATAAGATTTTAAACTAAATAAATTTATAGTTAATACCTCAAAAGGGTTTTAGTTTAATAAAAGATTCTTCAAGTATCTAAACAAAACTGTGTGTTAACTAGAAATGAATGATCAATAAAAGATTAAAAGTGGACTTAAAACAAAAGCATTCAGAAATGAGACAAGGTCTGAAATGTTACTGTAACACATTGACAGCAGAACTTTGGTTCCCAGCCATATCAACTAAACTGAATAACAATGATATTAAAATGAACCAATTAATATCAAAAGGAAAACTACCTAAATCTTGATATGAAATCAACATATGGAAATTTCAAAAAATAGATGAAGTTAGTAAAAGTTACTACTTAAAATGCACATGTGTTTTCCTTATTAGTGTTCAGAATAATAAGATTTGTTTTTATTAAGAATAAAAACAACAATATCTTTTCATCTTCTTAAGCATAGCTATATTTCGCAGGTTTAACACTTTACCTGCTTCTTCAGGCTTATCGATACATAGAATGTTCTTCATAAAACACAAAAAACAAAGTTTTAACAATATTGAGTTATACATGGTAACACTAATTAAAATATACAATATTGAATCATTTATGGTAATTACTATTTACATAGTTGAAATCGTAAGCATCATTTGTTAAGAGCATAAGAAAATACGTTATTGGAAATGCATAAGATAATACGTTATTGGAAATGCATAAGAAAATACATTATTGGAAATGCATAATGCTTTTACAATTACTTTGTAAAGATTAAAAGAAATTACATTATTGAAAACGTATGATGTCTTAACAATTACTTCTAAATTTTTCAAGTATTATTTGACTTATCTCCACACCTTTCTGTTTGTTAAAACACTTAAAATTATTGATAACACACGCTTCTAACATAAATCTTGCTTCCTTATTATGTAAATGGTTATTACCATAAATGATTCAATATTGTGTATTCTAATTAATATTATCATGTATAACTCAATATTGTTAAGACTCAATATTGTTAAAACTTTGTTTTTTGTGTTTTATGAAGAACATTCTATGTATCGATAAGCCTGAAGAAGCAGGTAAAGTGTTAAACCTGCGAAATATAGCTATGCTTAAGAAGATGAAAAGATTAAATTAAAAACAACAAGAAATAATTTTTCAGCACAAATCTAACCAAATTGCCTTTCTGGTTCGATTCCTTCCCGATAATTGAACCAGAAAGGCAATTTGGTTAGATTTGTGCTGAAAAATTATTTCTTGTTGTATTTAATTTAACCCATCTTACAGCACGTTAAACTTTATTAAGATGAAAAGATGTTGTTGCTTTTATTCTTAATAATAACTGTCACAAGATTTGTTTTTCTTGAATTTTATATAACTGATTTTAAAAAGAGGATTTCAATCAAAATTGAATCAATAGGATTAGTTATGTCATAAGGACAGACATGATAAGACAGCTAGGGAGCAGATTGATTTATTTTATAAATATGTTTCTTTTGTCAATTATGTCTCCAACAACTGAACAAAGGCAGTTTCAGCTTTGAACAGACTGTACTGAAAAACCAGAACATTAACTTTTTCCTTTTTTTGAGATGTAAACACATTAATGAAATGAAAATTTCAAATCATGTGCATTAAATATTCCTTCATAGTTTATAATAATAATAAAAATAATAATCATGTGTTATTAGGAATCATTCCTCAACTCTTTTTAAGTTTCTTAAATCACTCATCAGTCATTAGCTACAAGATCTTCAGGACTCTTGCTTTCATTGATTCATCCTCCACAAAAGAAACCACCAGTAACACTAAATGGATTTCAACATATGAAATGGTAAAGTAATAATAAAGATACTTAGGAATGAAAGTCATTGTTCATATAAAATCATTAACTATTTTTTCATTGCAGGATACCATTTCCATAAATAAATAAATAAACAAAAAATGGCAAAAACTCTAGGTTTTCATTTTAAAAAGAAAAGATAATTTACCACTGCTATTTTCTATAATGTTACAGATAATGTAGCATATTTGATATCACATTATGTTGGGTTTCATAAAAATAAATATTTAAATTAATTTAGGTGAGAAAAACTGCCCGAAATGGAACAAATGATTAATTTGTATTTCATGCAACTTTTACACACTAAATCTGTTTTGAAATGTATTTGTAGAAGATGGACATCATTTGCTTCTATTCCAGAATAATTTAGTTAATATACAATGAAAAGGAGAATAGATTTAAAAAAGATCAGGGCTCTGCCAACTGATATCTTTAATCCTTGATGTTATATGACTGTTGCTAGGAGTACTTTTACTAGCAATTAAAGTGCTTTTGTCACAAACTTCCGATTCACTGTTTTCAAACAAATCGGCAGAATAGTTAATGATGGTTTGGTTCACTGAATTTGCAAATGATAAAACTGTTGTAACTGATGTGTTATTCATTACATTTTGACTGCTATCATTGTCTTTATCCTTTTTTCTCCTTTGTGAGGAGAAATGGGCATTTTCTAAGGGGGACAGAAACATGTCTTGAGAAAACAAGGATGTTTTATCTACTTTAGGTGTTACGTTTTGAATAGGTGACAACACTGTATTGGTTATATTTTGTCTTTTCCTGAAATCAACTTTCATTTTGTCTAATCTTGTCTTACATCTCACTGAATTATCTAATTTATCTCTTTTAAAACTTAATGGACTAGGAGATTCTGCAAAGAACAAAGACTGACTTAATGGTGAAGAGAATAACAACGGAGATAAAATGGCACTACTCTGTGAAATTCTATCTCTAACGGAAGAACAAACACTTTTCTTTGTTGTTCTGCTAATCACCGAAGACAAAGATGGGCTATTTAATATCTGACTGTTCACGCCTGATCCACGAGCCCACACATCGGGAGAAAAACTAGTGCGGTTTCTGCAATTCAGGGGATGCAGCAACGAATGCTTTCGGTTCTTCCTCGACATGAACGTACCTTCACTTGTAAAATTTGCTGAAAGCACAGATTTTGAAGTATTTAATGAATTGTTATCACTTTGAGAATAATTATTTTCATTTTGAGTAGAAAACAGGTCTTGGGACAATGTTTCTGGTGAACTGTTCTCTTTCTGTGAATAAGGAATGTGTGTTTGACTTTTTCTGCCTCTAACGGTTGCTGTATTCTTTTCACTTGGAAAAATGGTATTCTCGTAGAATGTTGAAGAGGAATCATGATGGGATAGATCCTTGGACTTTTGAAGTTCTGTAAAATTGTTAGCTTTGCTTGTGTTAAGAGATGATAGTTTTATCTCAGAAACACCATCCAAATTATTATTGGATTGGACTGAATGCATATCTACACAAGAACTTTTGTAATGTAATTCAGTCTCTCCCTCTTCGGAGTCTCTGTTATTCGAGAAAAAGCTTTCTGAAAATGTTAAACCTTCAACAGAAGCAAATGGAGAGTTGACAACTTTGTTTTTGCTATCATTTTTTAAGGGCATTTGCACTTTTGTTCTGTTGACTTTTTGTGATCCTTCGTCTACATTCACACATTCAGTCGATTCCCTTTTGGACACAGAATCAAAACCTTTCACCGTTGATTTACATAAAAAGGAATTGTTTTGAAGAATAGCATCTATGTTTTCAGAGGAAGGCATTTCAATAAACTGGACATTTTCTTCATTTTTACTGAAAATATTTGAAGAATTATGTTTTAAGACAGTTTCATTGTTCCAAGTATTAAAAAACCCAGAAGGAATAGAATCGTCAATTGTATATGAAGACTGTAGGGCATTTTGTTCTCTGCTGTCATCTTTGTTATGATTCATTTCTTTAACTTGATTATTGTTTTGAATTAACTCATTCTGAACTGGATTTATAGTTTTATCTTCATTTATTTTTGCTGCAACTGACGAAAAGCAAATGGTGGAGTTAGAAACATCGTCAATAAAACTAGGACACCAGATATTGGTAAACTCAGACGATGGAAGCACAGATGACTTTTGAGTGGAACAATTTCTTTTCATTCTTTCTTCACAGGAAAGGAGAACAGTGCCTTCGGCATAAAGTGAATCCATTTCTTGACTGTTAGTGGCAGTGGAAGAAGGAGCCACACTGCAATCCCATGCCTGACCTGAACAGGTCGACTCAGAAGATGATTCCGGAGAGCAGAACTGTTTCACTTTCTTCTCAAGGACAGAATAGACAGATGATAAATTGCAGTGGGCTCGAAATAACTGATAAGCAAGAAGGTTTTGCTCAACAGTTCTGGGCTTTTCATCTGATGATGTAACAGCCTGTGCTATTTCAGATAGTTCTGGCTGCCAATTCTCTAAATCTTGGCTGTTGAAACTGCAAATTTTTTTGGCAAGCTTACTTTGAGCAGGAATGTGGAATCCCATGATGAATAGAGTTCCCACGAAAACTTCTGTCATAGCTTGTTTTAATAAAGCAGTTGTAGACACTAATTTAATGAGGTCTTCATTTCTTTCTATGCTATCCAAATACCTAAAAAATAAAAAGAAAATAAATCATTTACTAAAATATATCAAGAAAAGAAATGTTTTATTTAAAAAAAAAAAAACTATTAAAACAGTGGGTTTTTTTTTAATATATATTAATACTTTCATTGTTGCTTTAAAAAAATACTAAATTAATAAAGCAAATTCATTTCAATGTTGTAATAATTTTGATATTATTAAATATTCTAAAAAAAAATCTTATTTGAATTTCCTCATACCTTATATTATCATGAATAATTATAAATAATATGTATATATATTTGATTATTATTTTATTATTAAATAAAATGACTTATCTTTATAGTATAGTAAAATATAAAATTTTCTTTACATGTTACTATTATATGAATAAAGAAATAAGTAAGAATATACATGTAACAATACAGTATTTGCCAGCATATAAGACACATCTGTTTTCAGGGATAGTTTTTCGGGAAAGAAATTATCAATGTTAAAATGCACCCATTTTTTGAGACAAATTTTTAGGAAAAAAAAGTGCAACACACCTAATTTGAGACAATGTTTTAGGACAAAAAAGTGTGTCTTATATATTGGCAAGTATGGTTCTGATGGCATTATTATTTATTGACATTGAAGTGGGTGATAGAAGAAGGCCTGATAATGAAAAGTTTGTCATCCACTTGATGAATCAACTAAAAGCCAAAATTTGGACATTATGTATCATACATTTTTATTCCAAATGGAATGCTAATTTCACATTTCCTGAACAAACTGATTCCTAAATAAGATATGTTTAGTACTAAATTTTTATTTCTCTGCTTCTGAAGAACTAACGTAATATTTCTCTTTGCTTTTCTCATGAAATATTACATTATTGTATTAATCATGAGGTATTCTAATAATTTCAAGGTGAAATTCAAATATCTGTCCTCTAGAGAAACAAGTGAACTGAAATCCAAACATATTTTACAGGATCTATACATAAAGAATACAACTATTTTTATTCATTTCAATGAACCAGCTTTATTCAGATAAGAACAGTTACTCTTACACATATTTCTGCAAATTAACATTACTTTATGACATCCAGAATGTTGATATATAGAAAACCAATATTAACTGATGTCATATCCCATTATTTCATGAAGAGAAATTTAGAAAAATACAAAATGTAGAAATAAAACAAACATTGTATAAAGGTAGGGATAAATAAACATGTGACAGATTAACACACTCCATCATCAGGGAAAAGAACAATTCCAAACATGAAGGACAATTTCAAAACATACAAGTACAAAAAGAAATTACTGTTCATCTCCATTTGTATTCAACATATTTTCTTTCTATTTCTCTTTGTTATTTTGCTAAGGCCTAGCCATTTAAGTTGGTAAAATCAATTTAATTTCTTTCTTAGTTTTATCATTTCATGTATATTTCAGGGCAATAAACAATATTTAATTAATCATGCTATAATAATATTCTTAGCACCAAAAGATCAAATTTTCCTGCAGGATTACTAAGATACCAGGCAAAATCTCAGTGACCCAGTGGTAATCTGTTTTGGTTAGGTTAAGTGTTTAGCATACGAGGCTTTGGCTCAATCAGTTCCATGTTTGCAATTTGCTGTTACTTGCTAATAACGCAGGCAGTGACGCCATTTCAGTTTTTGCTTGGGGGGAGAGGGGGGGTGCAAGATTTTTCAGAAAACCTTATAGGGTGATCTGTTCCTCTGTAAAGAAATGAACTATTTTCCAGACATTCTTATCCCACTTATAATATATACTTAATTTATATGCACTTGCTATTAATATGATGTAGATGCAAACAAATGAAAACACTCACGGTTGTTATAATAATGAAGAAATTTTAATTTCAACTAACAGAAAATGTATTTTTACTTACAGTTTTACTTATTACTCAATTATTATTATTTGTTTAATCTTAAACTCGAGGGGTGGGGGGGCAATTACCCTTCTCTGTCTCCCTAAATCATGCCCTTGTTCTTTGGAAAACTTTTAATTTATTTTACAGAAAAAGATTTTAAATTTAAGAAATGATTCCTCTTATACAAAATCCAATCCCTTTCCTATTTGGACAGAATAAATAGGAAGAACAACAGGAAATCTACTGAAATGAAATGTACAGTAATGATGGGTGTTTTCCTTTCAATCACACGTGCTATGCTGCCTATTTTGTGCTATCCTTATCTCTGATGATGGAGTGCACATAATCATACTATTAATAGGCAAAAAAACGGATGTACGTTTGTTTGTCATCAATCAAAATGGAGAGAGTTGGAGAGAGATAATTTTAAAGTACCCGGAGGCAGAATGTTTTTTATCTTTCTGCAACGATTGATGCTAAGACGAAAAACTTTCTATGGGTGCAGGCGTTTTTTTTTCATTTATGTCCCGCAAAATACGTTCATTCTATACCAAGGGTGGGCAGACTTTTATAAGGTAAGGCTACCTTAAGTATACTCCAAGTGGCGTGGTCACCTTAAGACTAAAAACAAAACAGAATCTCCAAGTCGACAACCAAAAAAAAAATGGAATCTCCAAATCGACAACCAAAAAAAAAGGAAGCTCCAAATTCACGACTGCCATCGACGTCTTGCCCACCCCTGTTCTATACGATATCTTTCTGCAGACCTCATTTTCGTTCTGCGACAATGTTGCGCCGTCGCTTGATATTCTGCTTCTGGATTATTTTTAATTTTGTTATTAGTGTATTTTTAATTTTAAAAATACACTAACAAATGTCTTTTTAAAAAGAAAAATTAGTTGATTTAATGTTGGTGCGTTGTTCAATATTTACTTAAAATGTTATACAAAAAAAAAAATAATCTTTAGTTATTTTAAATCAATCCAAAAATTTCAATTAAAAAAAAAGTAAAAAAAAAAAGTACTTAAGTATAAACAAATTAGTATAACTTTTGCATCTCCTCATTTAGTGAATAATAAAAAAAAAAATGAACTAGAAATAATTCCTACGCCCCTATAAGGCATTGTGGGGCTCATAGGCTCAATTTGGAGGAGCCTATTATTTTAGGGAAGGAGGTTAACTTATTTCACCGAAAGTGCCAGGAAAGCATGTTGATATTAAAAAATCAAGAATCGTACAATGATGGTCTTTCGGTTAGTGCTGTGGTGCTATGTAATTGCCAAAGCACAAGTTCAGCAAATAAATGAAGGAAGAATTCCAGTATTGGTTAAGGTAAATGTTTAAAAATAAATTTTTATAATTAATGAATTTTTCCAAATAATTGTTTCGACAAAGTGTTTGTTTGTTCTGGACATAAAGAAGATTCATCAAAATTAGAATCAAAATCTTCGTAGAAGGTAAAATAAAGCGTTATTGAAAATTTTTTTTAAATAAATATACCTACATAGGTAACTAAAGTAAAATTTCTAAAATAATTCCAAAGTTTTAGAAGTTTATTAATGTTTTGGTGCAAGCTTGGTCAAATAAAAATCTGGCGCTTAAATATTTCCTCTTAAATTATAAGTATATTAAATTTTTTGTTTAATATTTTCTCCACCTCTACTTACCCCAAAAATTAAATGAATCAGATAAGTTTATATATTTTGATTGTATTAAAAAAATATTCTTTTCTTTAAAATACTTTTTTCTTTAATTTCATTTTTATTTATGTTTAAAATATACATTTGGTGTTTTCAGATTTTGTTTTTAACATTTTAACGATCCTTTCGACAAAATAATCAAAAATGGAGGAAAATAACTAAATTGAAGAACAACAGGAAAGAAGGCTTCCTGCTGCTGCTAGAGAAAATGCGAGAAATCGTTGTGATAATTCATATTGTGTATGAGATAAGAAAAAAAGTAGGATTTGAAAATGCCAGAAATTTTGTTATATTTTTGATCAAAAACCCCTTCTCCCAACATAAAACAAAAAAAGCTTTTGCACCATCCAACAAACAAAACCTACAAATGCCTTTGCAGAATTCTTGTAAATCCTTTAGGGGTTCACAAACCACTAAATGAAAAATGTTGGTAATGTTTCAGTATTAAACTGAAAATTAAATTTATTTCAGTGAATATTTCATGGGTTGCAACTAATGCTCTCAAAATGTTGGAAACTCACTGTTCGTTTCTACTTAGGAAGTGCATTTTTCTTTATTTTATTATTTCACAAGCAGAATTGAGTATCAAGCTTGATTTAATGAAGAAATGCAGAAGAACAATACATTGCACAACATTATATTTTCTCTTTAGTTTCATCATTAGAAATCAATTCATCAATTGACCAATTTTAAGATGACTGCATAAATATTTCTTTTGATTTAGGAGTTAAATTATGACTATCTAAAAAGAAAGGTATCCTATGCACATTAAACTTTGTGATTATGATGTTACCTTTTTATAATTAATCTTTAATAAACTAAACGTAATGCTAGCGGAAATTCATGATTAACCCTTTTTTATTCTTAATTTGTTTTTTGATGTTTATGTGAAGGGACATTATTCGTCTATTTGTCTTGTCCTTACATACTTTTCGACTTCACTGAGCTGTGGATATTGGGTGAATCCAACTGATCAGAGTTTGGATACCTCAAACAGTCTGTCTTGGATTTCCAATACTAAATCAAAAAAGCTCGGAATTTTTTTATTTTTATTTTGTGTGCATTTATGTTTTCTTGTTATATATTGTTACGTCCTATGCACATGAAAATTTGTGATTATCTAAAAAAAAATATTAAATATATCACTAAAATTTTCAGTGTTTATGCTATTTTTTACTATTATGGACAAATTAAATGACAAGTGATACCTTTTGAAATTTGTTGCATTTGTTCCAAATATAGGATCCAAATATTTTCCAAAAGTAGATATTTTATGAATAGATCTGCCATCACTAGCAGTGAACGTCAGTCGGTAACGGAACTCAAGTGTATCTTCCCAATAAGTTTCTCGGCATATAGGGCACTGCCACCTAAACAAAATGTACGAAATTCAATTAAAAATAATAATAATAATAAAGAAATTTGTTTTAAGTATTTTTGATATAAAACTGCAGCATAAAAGAATAATTCATACAATAAAATGAAGAGATTTTTGGACATAAAAATTTACTTTTTTTCCAAATTATTGGTCATAACAATAGAGTAAACATACTCCTAATAGTTCCAGACAAATGAGATTAATTACTACAACATTCAATATGGTTGAAAAAGAAGGAAAAAAAGCACTAAAAATTAAAACAACATGCATTCAAGATAAAGTGCACAGTTAGGAAAAGAAACATCTCATTCTCTCCCCAATAACATGATTACTTTAACAGAAAATAAAACAAATACAATCTACAATATTTAACCCAATCCGACAGAAATTAAATCCCTTTACCAATGCATCTATTTAACTTAAAAGTCGGTAATAATTATGAATTAGTCAGCAGATAATGACTTAAAAACATTTTTTAAAACTTACAAATTATAGTTTTGGAAGAAGAATACTTCATCAGATAACAGTAAAACTAGATCAGGGTAGATGTACTCAAGGGAAAAATTAACAAAAAATCAAATATATGAAGAGGTCAGCAAAATGGTAAAAGCCACTTGGGTTTATTTTTATACTGTGTCTGATTGGAAAGAGGAATGCTTCTTCTTGTAATGGGTTGGCCAAATTAATTATTATTATTCCTTTAACTTATAATAAAATCCCACAATCCTTCAAATTTTTTTTCCTTAAAATTTTTTTCTGATTCCTCCTATCTTAAATTAACAATAATAGCAATGCTTAGGAAATAACATCTTATTTTAGTTTATGAATGGTTCACTATTCTACATTTATAACACCTTGTTTATTACTGCTGAAATTAAAAAAAAAATGCTGGATATATTTAATGAAAGCCAGCTGACAATTGAAAAGTAACATTTATTCAAAATAATTATATTTATATTTACTCTTTCTATATATATCATCTATAATATCACAAACAGGTCTAATTGATTATTCATGTCCTATTAGAACATGACTCTTTAAGCAAAAATTAAATCAATAATATATTGAAATGAAATTCAAGAAACACACAAGAACGAAATGTAGCCTCATCAAAAATAAATAGCGAAATGGCTCCTTAGAAGTAAATATTAAAGGAATATAATAATTGAATTAACAATAATATTTTAATAATTAAAAATTATTAAATAATAAAACCAATAATATTTTAAGCCTATAATGATGTTTATATTCAAAAAATCTTTATGATTTTTTTTTTAATTACTTTCATTATTAGCTTAAAATAATTGTAAACATTCAAAATAAATAGTTTTCTGTCCATAAAATTTTAAAAGAAGATGGGGAGAAGGAACACCATAAAATTGAAATGTTATCGAAAAACGTACGGAATAGATAAAATACGATTCGAAACGAATGCAGAATATTTCTAAAAATCTCCCCCTTTAGATACAATCAGTAAATAAAAGTAATAAAAAATAATTATCAAAAAATATTCAAACACAATTACCGGACACTGCTTTGTGGATTTAGCTTTTTGTAGCAAACTAGACAACATGGGTAGACTATGCACGGATCTAAGATGTTCACAATTGTTGCATTAACGTAAACATTGCGAAACATTTCGGTTACATTGTTCAAGGATTTTTTTTTTTATCACGGAAAAAGTTGCTTTTCGAGTTCTCAAGATGGCGGCACCAAATTGACGATCTATGATAGGAGGTTGTTGATGACGTTTTACGCAGAATTTATGACGTTTTCTACATGATTATTTGAAGGCAAATTTGTAATGTAATGAAACAAAACAGCTGATGATTAGGTTTAAATTACTGTCGGCCCTAAGTTGGAAACAAAATAAATTTCTCTGATGGCATATTTGAATGATTTAATGGCGGAGTGTAGCGGGGGAAAGTGGGGAGTTTCAGGAATTATTGTTCAGATGGAAGAGTAATCCTGTCGAGGGAGTTGAAAGGACCATAAAGCATCAATAATTTTAGGTGCTTTTAGTAAAACCTTTCATTAACAATTCAGGGAGGTTTTTATTGCTTCAAAAATTGGGGGAGGCTTCTTTTGCAATTAAAATTCCCCGATTCAAATTCCTTTTATTTCAATAAAAAGAATACAGAAATGCCACTGTTATGTGAAAAGATAAAGAAATTTCGTGCAAAGTGGAGGTGATGAGGATTGTGATGCCATTGTATCCGGGGAAAAAAAATGGAGCATTTTCTACTCATTTCGTTTTGGTTGGATGGGTTCCCGATAGTATTCATAAGTTCTATTCCAAAGTAATAGCATATTCTGGAAAGCTATGCTTAAATAGGATTGCCATTTCTTAGTTAACAAAATAAGGGTACCGGGACATTAGGGTAAAGGACTTTAGAAAATATTGTGTGGTTCACACGGCCCCCACAAGGCAAGGTTGGGGTGGGGGGGTCAGTTGGTCCATCAGCACCGGGGCCCAGGCTGAGATCTTATAGTGTAGAACACGGGTGGGCAAGACGTCGCGTCGATCGCGCATTTTGGGGTGACCGCATGTGAGATTTCTGAAGATGTCTATTTTTTTTTTTTTGATTTGAAGATTCCGTTTTTTTTAGTCTTAAGGTGACCGCAGCACTTGGAGTATACTTGAGGTAGCCCTTACTTTACAAAAGTCTGCCCACCTCTGCTGTAGAAGTAAGAAATCGTGTGGTATTTTCGCGATATTTTTGGCTAAGAATTTATGATTTTGTTCACAGCATGGGGGGGGGGGGGGGGGGGGGCCGTTATTGCTTTTGGTACTTGGGCCTGGGATTTGATAGGGGGGGCCTGGTGGTTCAAAGGCACCGACTTATTGGAAGAGGAGGGCCTGCGCATGACTTAATTACGTCTTCCCTATTACGAAGTTACAAGAAGACTTAAGTTAAAAAATCTGAAGATTCTATATGTAATTAATAATCGCAATGAAAATTTTTATTACTAATGATCGGTATTGGATTGACCGGATGAAAATTATTGAGCAGCCCAAAATTCTCCGGTACGGTACCCTAGAGACAGCACTAAAGCTTTTACTGTTTTTTTTTTTTTAACTAATGACAGAGATTGTGCTGAAAATTAAAATGAAAAATAAGTCTATTTTTTTATCTAGATTTTGATCGGCATCGATCCCTTTACTATCTTCTTTTTTTCTATTTTTCGTAAATTTCGTGTTTAAACGGTACAACGATTCATAATTTTGCCATTAACTTCACGTTTAATACGGGACAGGTGGCCAACATACACTTAATTAATGTTCACTCCACCCGGCTTGAGAAGTGATTTCAGGATTAACTACAGCAGAGTGGGGATATTTGCAATACTGCATTCATCTCACTAACTTGGGCCCGTTGTATAATGAAAAATAGCACAAATACGGAAGAAAAGAATTAGCAAAACTCTTTATCTAAATTATCAACCTGACTACCAAAAAAAAAAAAAATAATAATAATAGTAAGACCTTGCTTTAAAACTAGCAAATTAAACTAGACCCTATTTCACTTGAATTATTTGAAAGCCTTTAACTTAATACTAGCAGGTTTAACGTGTGTTTATAATATTAATAATAAAGATGAAATTAAGGCCACCACACATTGATGATTGAAAAAAAAATTGTATACAAATTAAAAATTACACGAATACTTTGGGGGTGGACGACACCCCCTCCTAAAGTGAGCTAATACAATAGTTAAAGAATTATGTTATAATAGTTACATTGTAATGCAGAATAGCTGTATTGTTAAAGCAGAAAAATGGTTTACATAAAATATAGACGTAATCTATATTACTTCTTCTTCTTCTTTGGCACTACAGCCCTTGGTGGGCCTTGGTTTCCTCAACAATCTTCCTCCATATCCTTCGGTTCTCAGCTTTCATCTTCCATCACCTTAAGATCAGCCAGCACATTGTCCAGCCATCTGTTTCTTGGTCTCCTTCTGGTGGAGTGCAATCTAGCATTCATAATACGTTTGGGTATCCTATTATCTTCCATCCTTTCCAAATGTCCTAGCCAACGTATTCTCTGCGATTTAATGAATTTCCCTATATCCTTTCCTTGAATAAGCTCTTGCAATTCATGATTATATCTTACTCTCCAACCTTCTGTCTCTCTCACAGGCCAATCTATATTACTAAAATCTTTTATTTCTCTGTCTGTCTGACAGGCGCAATTTCCTTTGAAAATGGAAAATAGAAATAATTTTCACAATGAAACGTCCGCAACGGGAATCGAACCTACAAACCTTCTTATCCGGAGTCAGGATAAGCCCCGGGGACTATAACTCACTTTATATTGTTTTTTGGCTTATGTTTCCTTCCCTTTCCCCCCATCAATAATGAATGTATTCAATCTTTTTTTTTTTTTTTGAATCTCAAGATTGCTTATTTATTTCCGATCCGTCTGTTTATTTGTAATTCGAAAATGACAATTAGAACTGTAATTGCCGAAACGTTGCAATATTTTAAATATAAAATTCTTACTTAACCAACTTCTATGTGATGTAGAAAACAAAGGTGTGTACACGGGGGATGTCCTAGTTATAAAGAAAAACAAGTCTAGAAGAGAAGGCTAATTCCTATGACGTTTTTCCGATTAAGGCCCCGGTGCTGAGGGACCAACTGTCAGGATTCCTTCTTAGGGACTCTGCTCAATGGAGTGTTTATAGCTTGTTTTGTACAACTTCTGTATTCCAGCGCCACAATGTAAAACAAACTGTAAAAACAAAAGCACAGATCAGCATTTGACTATTCGAAAATTCACAACACTGCAGAAACCTTTTCCAATATTCCCAGGTGAATACGAGTGCTTGTTCGTTACGTTTTCACGTCAATCAGCGAGAGTCAAGTCAAAGAATCTGTAAGACGTTTTTATTCGTTCTTTGGTCGAGTGATCAGTCTTTTCTTATTATAATTAAAAAAACAATTGATATGGGATATTCTACGTCTTAATCAAAACTTCATTTTCCCCAGTGCTTGAGTAAAAGATGGGTGACTTTGCACTACGACACTTGCTGATGAAAAGAGAGGCCAAATACGATTTTTCAACACAATTGATGTTCCTAATGAATTGATGTTTTTTCTTTTAACTGAACCCCAGAAAAACCCATTCAACCTCAATTTTATAAATTATATATATTATAGAATATTCCAAATTGAAATTACGTGCTACTAACTAAAGAATTAAAAAATGCCTACCATTAAAAGCACGGACGAACGATTAAAAAGGATAAAAAGATCACGACGTTTCTGACCCTCACCTTTGTTGGGCCTAT
>JAFIDM010000004.1:1266509-1328087 GCA_023159025.1 Thereuonema tuberculata
CTAGTAATGCTGAAGTTTTCTTTGGGTCATTTCAGGAGCGATCAAAAGTTATTGCCAGTGCACTTTTCTTTTGGATAATATTTACAAGACCTCCTGCTACCTTCAATGCTCTATTTTGATATTCTAGAGCCTTGTCTGCACCCAAAACACAAAATGTACCTTACTCTTGTTACTACCCAGTTCCCTGTCATAAACTCTTTCCAGAGATGTGGGGTTATCTTTTCTATCTACCTCATATTACCTAAATACTAACCGAGCATACTTGCACAGTTTCTTATATTAACAGCAAAGAAATATTTGACAAAATCTTCCTTTGAAGCTAGATGTAGCTCCCAATTACCAGTTCTGACAGATCGTATGTAACGCAGCAACATAGTCCCAACAATTTCCATGTATTGGCGAGCAACTTTTAAAGGTGGGTTTGTGCTCTTCTTCAGCATTTTCAAACTCCTCCATTTTCGATAGGATTTTCAAGTTCTTTACAGCAAAAACAGTCTGTTTCTGAACTGAATTAATATCTGTAATGTTGTCTATCTGCAGGGTAGCAATCAACTTTTTGCTCTCCCTGTCGAATTCATCTTTTATACCTTCATGGTGGGTAAAAACAAGTCAGTACAGCATTTACATAAAGCAAGCGAAGTGTTGTATGCGCTTCAATTCTTCGCCTCACATGCTTTCCTGCCAGGATTTGTGACATTACTGCATCACCATACAAATCACTTAAGGCGCAGTCTACAAATGTATCTATTGCTCTTAGCATTGCCATTACTCTGTGTAATTCCCCTCGTCGCAAAACCCAAATTTTGAAAAACATCTGGTTTTGTCATTGCTAAATGACAAACTGGTTTATAAAGACCAAGGTCAAAAGTGACAATAGTTTTGGAATCTGAACCTACAATGGCGGTTGTCACTTTCCATGCACTTTAACTGTGTGGAAGGAGTTGTTAGACTACTGTCTTTGAGAGGGAGCACACAAACTCTCATTGTCTTCATTGGCTTGTTCACCATGACTGATATGCAGACCACGTAAGTACGAAGACACCACTAGATGACATTGCATTATCATATTCATCAGGATTTTCATTTCTGTCATTGATATGGTCATCCAGACTTGTCGTCATTTCAGTACATCTGTTAATACCACTAATGTTAGCCATCATTTTGTTTGCTGCAATTCATCATTTCAAAGTTTGCTGCAATTCATCACTTCTCGATATCTCTCTTTGTACTCAACCCTGGGCTGCACTGTAACTTTCTGGCACACTAACTTTCTGGGAACTTGAAATTCTACAATGCGAAAGTTCAGTGAGAGAATTTGGAATGGTTTCCAGTGAACATCGGGACGGTTGCTGTGAGAGTACAATAGACTCATGAGTATCAGCCTCAGATTCTACTTGGTACACAGCCATTACTATACCATGGAGAGTGTTCTTACCATAAGGAGTGTCTTCCTGGAAGTCAATATTATCAGCGGCACAGAAAATAGATCTCCCTACAACCAGATCTCGTGATATGTATATGCCCCATTTGGTTCCACACATTTAATAACTTCACTCTCAATCTGAGTTTCCATTCTGAGGACTTTATCATACTCAATAGAAGTTTCTAAATCAGTATATATTGCAAACTTTACATTAAATATATGTGCAATAAATGTCGTAAGCTGTTTACTATATTTCTTGCAGATACACAGGGCAATGAAGAGTACACGACATAAATGTTTATCAATAAATATGTGTTATGGATGAAAACTGGCGTATAACTCACAAACGGTAGCAGATATGAAAATATTGATAAGGATTAAATTTGTTCTTCAGCTCATGCACAACAACAAATGTTCTATGCAAATTTTGCGTATGAGCACTCTGGAAGGAGTTATTCTTAATGTAATGAGTATGGCGGCCATCTTGGATTGATGACGTCATAAAAAACAACAGCGCAATTTGGAGGAAAACACCCGGTACTACACCATTATATAGCATGCAATAAATCGATTCCACATGGTCGCACCTTCCCTTCATAAAAAATCCCACGGAAGGTCATTTTATGCAGTTTGCCCCTCTACTACTGGATACATGGTGGCATGCGAAGAGTGTCAATGGTTGTTTGAACCAGCGAAAAATCAAAGAAAAGAATAAAAAAAAAAAACCGCATATGGGACCCCGAACAGTAATCTTGATGCACCAAAACTTCTGTAAGTACCTTTTCTTACGCTATATTTATTGTGAGGCTAAGAAAAGTGCTACCTGAAAAAACTAAGGACCTGAGTTTTGCTACCTCAATCTATTTCAAATGACAACTAAACTTAGTTCAAAAAAATAGCCTACTTCACAATGTCAAATTGATCAAAAATAAAATTGACTTTTTATTGATTTATTTTAAAAACAAATATTTTCAAATTATATGTTCAATCAGCTGAGAAAATCACAACAACTTTCCAGTATTTTTGATCTGCTTGAAATTCCTGTAATTTATCCATTAGAATTAGAATTCATGATAACTGGCAAGTGAAATGGAAATATGTTCTCGATTGGAAGTCTCCGTTTGGTAATTTAACTTCTTGGTAAATTTAGGGTTAGTCTCTCTCTTCTTGTTAAGCTATATTTTTTTTCGTTTTGTTTTAATTCGTTGCTTGTTTTTTGTTTTCTTTATTCCGTGATTTACCTTATTAATTTGTTTTTTCTTGGCTTGCCAACCTAATCCTTGTGATAAAGCTTCTACTGGGGAAACAGCTCCATTGTGCCTGAACAAAGGTGCATATGTACAGTATATATGAATGCTTGTATATGTGTTTGCCGCGCTGGTGTGGTCGAGCGGTCTCAGGAGTCGGTCTGTCGTGAGATCAATGTGCCAGCGCCCGGGTTCAAATCCCGGTAGCGAGCATGGATGTTTCAAAAATTTCCTTTCCTGTGTTGTAGCCTCTTCTTCACTTTCTCTTCGGTCTGACGTCATTCCTTAATGGCGTCCTGGGGAAGGCCACGGGAAACCGCCCCAGTATCTTTCCCTTGTAATTCTAGGGAGTCTGCTAGGGGTTCGCCGTCTTGGGAACACTAGCGCTCCCTGGAGCACGGATGCTTCGGCAACGAAGCTCGCACTTCGGTGCGAACCGACCACACACACATATGTGTTTGTCTATTTTTATAATATATAGAAAAGATATTAGTGTAAGAAACATTTTCGAATAGTCAACAGTAATATAAAAGTTTGTTTAATTTGTATTTGTGTGTATTTTCTATTTATTTCGGTAGTTAAGGATTTAATTTTACTAGTAGTAGTGCAAATTCTTTGTATGTTCAGGCATTACTGAAATGCATATTTCATTCTAATAAGCAGTGCTCTTTTTGTCATAGAACGCATTAGAACGGCGTTCCATCACCTTTTTTCGACGGATTTTTATTTAAATTGATGTTTGGTCCAAATAGAATCGCCCTGTTGAGCAGAGCAGGTCGGCAAACAGCAAAGTATTCATAGTATTATGAATATTATATAAAATTGCAAAAAAAAAATTATTAGCGTTCCACCATCTTTTTTTTTTTTTATAAAAAGAGCACTGCTAATAAGAATGCCTTTTGAGTCGAGCTGATACTCTGGGACGGCCGTTTCGAGCTTGTTAGGCTCTCATCAGCCAGTGCAAGACTCAAAAGGCGTACGAGGGGAGGTATTATGAATACACGATGGAGACAGTGACCCCTCAAAACTAAAAGCAAGAAAATAAAAAAAATAGGATTTGGATTCCACATTTTGTTCTTGTTTTTTATTTTCTTGCTTTTAGTTTTTGAGGGGTCACTGTCTCCATCGTGTATTCATAATACCTCCCCTCGTACGCTTTTTGAGTCTTGCACTGGCTGATTAGCTCTGGCTGATGAGAGCATAACAAGCTCGAAACGGCTGTCCCAGACTATCAGCTCGACTCAAAAGGCATTCTTATTTGAATTAATTGCTTTTGTTTTACCCATCAAAGGGTTTGTTATTTATTTATTTATACATTTTTTTTTGTTTTGTTTTGTTTCTTTCACTTTTTGTGGTCAAATACCTTTTGTGTCAGCCTGAGTGCTGCCCAAGGACTTGGATTCCACATTTTGTTCTTGTTTTTTATTTTCTTGCTTTTAGTTTTTGAGAGGTCACTGTCTCCATCGTGTATATTTCATTCTGCTTTGAGGATAGGCGTTAGGAGGAAATACTGAATTTGTTTCAGATCTTGTATTACTGCTGTACATTCCGTTACAAAATTGATAGCGGTTTTGTAATTATCTTTGTCAGAATTCATTTATTCCCTTTTTTTTTTTTTTGATTATTCACAATTAATTATTTTATTCATGTAGTGTTAAGTTAATTTTCTGTAATATAATGGTAATAACTGTGTGTGCTGTTTAAACTGTAGAAGTATGAAATCGTGCGGTATTTTCGCGATATTTTTGGCTAAGAATTTATGATTTTGAACATTGGGGGGGGGGGGGGGGGGGGGGGGAGGCCCGTTTTTGCATTTCGTACCTGGGCCCTGAATTTGATGTGGGGGGCCTGCCCCTCCTTATATGCTCTCATGACATGAACTTCACTTTCTAAAAACAAAGTTATAAAATGCCTTCATGGCTTGTTCTCTTTGAATAGAAGTAGAGTTGACACCTGACATTCAGTGAAATAGGGGATAGTTTAGAGCCATCTATAAAATAGGGGACTTTTTTAATTTAATAATGATAATTTGTGCTGAAAAATGAATATGACAAAACTAGTTTATTTAAATAGATTTTAAATTATTAAATAAATTAAAGATTTAAAATTCGTAAATTTTATTACTTCTTACTTTTTTTTTCATCTTCGTTTTAAATATTATGGTTATACGGGACAATCGAGTTATAAAACGAGACATACAATGTTGACTGTAAATATGAGACATCCCGTACATTACGGGACAGGTGGTCAGAAGTAATACTACTCATGTGCTCTGGTGCTAAAATTGTATTCATTAATTTTGTTATTTATAAAAAGTGTGGTTAATCAGTTTGGCTTATGAGAGGCTCAATGATAAAACAAAATCAGCCCTTTAGTTACTTTTCAAATGTTATTTTATTTCCTTCAAAATTAACTGTTATAATGAAGTTTCATTTTCGGTCGTAAGATGACGCCACATGACATTGAAATCACTGAGGTTGGATTATTTTTACTAATGAGGATGATCGTCGTTTTACTAATGTTGCTTTCCTTATTAACGGAAATAAAGACGCTCCCATTTTAACCGGTCTGTTTAGGAAAGAACGAGTACGAATAATTTAAAAAGAGCGATGATCGTATGAAGAAGGAATGAAATGATAGCACTTGAAATGGGAGTGGCCCCAACTATTTTTGATACGTACGTAAATAATGTCTAATCGTTATTTATAATTTACAAAAATAAAAAAAAAAGTGGAAAGCAAGTTAAAGAACATTATTTAATCTATTTTCGGAAGTAAAGAAAGTATTGTAACATAATGTCTCCATTAGCTAAGAAAAAAAAGTTCCAGTTTCAACTTTTAAATCAGGGAAGGGATTTTATTGAAGCTGATACAAATGTAGGTACAGTAGACTCTCGATATATCGAAGTCGAAGGGACACTAAAAAAAATTCGAGATAGCGAGCTTTCGAGATCATAACCAAAACATAAAAATTCACGTAAAAACACAAGATACGAAATAATATTCTAAAAATTAAAGTCTTGATAGATGAGAATAACTATAAATATATAATGATAGTTAACAATAAGTCTAAAGACAGCAATGATAAATTTTAATTTTTAAAAGTAGTCGAAAACAATTACATTAAATTGAAAAGAATTAGTAAAATACAATGAACTTACATTGCTAGAATTTCTTTAAAAATACCTCTATTTGCTTCGACACAACTGAACGGCGATTTTTCCGGAAAAATTCATTTCTTACTTCGAAAAATATTCGACATAACAAGGTTTTGAGTGAAAACTCTTCGACATAAGAATTAAAATTAACATTAGATGAATATGTAATATCAAGGGGGAAAATAATTTTTCGACTTATCAAGGTTTTCGAGATATCGAGAGTATACTGTACTATAATATCTCCTTTATCCATAAAAAAAGATTTCGTTTCGACAAATTTACTTGGTAGGGAAATAAAATCGCGAGAGACTGAGAAATATCGATGGATCATTTAAAATCCTTCTCATCAGAAATCAAAATGAAAGATATGGAGGCCTCTTGGCGAAGGAATGATGATTGACTTAATTTTGAAACAACGTAACATTTTTATAAATAGTAAACTGCAAAGTTCTCTCAGGATCTGTACATTTCCATCTTAAAAACTTATAATTCAAAACCAAAGTGATATTTTCATTTTAATTTGGAATTAATTATTTACATTTTAAAAATTAATTCCTCAAACATTTAAAATAGACATTGTGATTTATATGTTCCTACTTATAAACACTTATCGACAATAAATTTAAGTGTTGATAAAAAAAAAAAAAGCTGTCAGATATTTATTATCAGCTGTCAATGATAATTTCTAATAATTCTATACAAAAATTTCGAATCTCTCAGATCGTGAGAACAAGCAAGACGTTGCAAAGTAGGATTTCGGAATAAATATGTTTTTTTTTTTATTTATAATTACTGTGTTTCTACTTAAAGTCCATTTCATAAAAGAAAAACTTTTTATGATGTAATTTGCTTATGGATTGATGTTTCCAGAACAAAACAGCGACATCTAGTGCTAAAATTAAAAAAAAATAACGAAAACATTCTGGAATGTTTCCACAGTTAGAATATATTTTTATATTACTCTTATTATTTAAATAATTTTATATTTTTTTTAATAACTTGGATTGGCTGTGTAATGTCACGTTCCTTATACAGTAAAACCCCGTTATTACGCTCCCGCTTATAGCACTATCCCGTTCTTTACGCTCCTTTCATACGGTCCCTGGAATCTTCTATATAACTCTGTATACTTTTACCCTATTATAACGCTTCAAATCCCGCTTGTAGCGTTTTTTTTATATCTGAAATTTTCTATCGAAAAGAAATGTAACACTGTAAAGATTCTTTTCTTTTCCTGGTAGGAGGGAATCTTTGAACTCTTTGAAGTGCGGGTCTGTGATACAGTAAGTTAGTGCAAAATGTCGAAGCGGAAATCCCTTTCTGTAAGTGAAAAATTGCAAATTTTCTGTAAGTACGACGAGAATTTTACACTAAGTCAGAAGGATTGTCCCTTCGCGGACAATTTTCTTCACCGTCTATGCGGGCAAATTTGTTGCGGTAGACTTTAACATAATGTCATTTGATCCAACACTAGTTATAATAATAAATAAATAAATTAGTATCAAAAGCAAGAAAACAACAAGACTATAAACTTTAGTTGGACTGATGTTTCGTGTACTACAGTTAATTAATTGCAGAAACTGACCTATCAAAATGATAGTAAAAACGACAAACTTCTCATTAAAAAAATATAATAATAATGTATCTAATTGCACATCATTCAGACTGTTGAATACTTTTTGGTGGCTATTTCAAGGTCGATTCAGCATGTGAAGTAATAGCTTACGGGTGATCGAAACAAAAATTAGCAGCTGCAAACCAAAAATTTCGCAATATACAACCCGATGGTTTGTTTCCTTCCTTTTTTGATTGGGTGATGTTTCTATCTGTTGTTGCTTTATTATTTCGCGAGGCAGATTGGGAACCACTGTCACAGAGCGAAGCATGGTAAGACGAATATATAAGGCGGCAGCTAAAGCAACTATTGCTGCTCATAAACTAAAATTCCCATTTAAGCTGACAGTGCAGCAGGCGAAAGTTTGATGTTTCGTATTAGGTATGAAATCTCCATACATAAGTTTTGCTATGGACATAACTATGCTTATTACCTAAAGAAAAAAGGACTTATTGCATTTACTTACCGATACCGCCTCGAACTGGATCACACAGGATGTTTACTATGTAGGATATGACTATATACTCGTTCAAACCATTCATAAACTTCGTCTCTCCTTCAGAAGAAGAATATATCTACTGTCAATAGATGCCATTAGGAGTTATTCTATCACAAAATAAATTCCATCTCCTAAGCAAGACGTCATGCCATTCTATTGTGTTAACTGTTTCAGTGACCAGCATCGGGTGTCGTGACGTTCTCAAATGAATGGCGTCGTGTGGTGTCGCTTTATGGGAATTGATGATGTCCGGGTAGACATTTGGAAAAGAAACAGAGGATCCAGGACTAACTATCGAGCTGCATGCAAATAAAGCTCAGGCGTTAGCTGAACACCGTTCTTTATAGGCAATTTGACAACTCGGCTATCTCCCATAATAGTGACGCCTGCTCCAACTAAATGCCTAAACAACTGGCCTTTCCCATATAGTCCACATCTATAGGGAACATTTTAAGGCAACGTTTTGCGGACCAATAAGATCCGCACAGAATATGGATAGGACATATTGGATGGCATCTCAGCTTCCACTAGTATTTAGGGCAAACAAAGATCGCTTTGTAAGACGAAATAAAGGAAGTTTGGTGGAGGGTATCAGAAGTATTACCAATGCATTACTATACTTCTACTGATGCACTTCATTATTCTGGGTAATAAAAACAAAAAAAACAACACTTTCAATCTATATCTATTCAGTTGGTATCCGATGTAAATGCGACTGTATAGAAACAACAATCGTGCTCGTAATGTAGGTTCAAGGTGTCTACAAAATCTGAATAAAAAAATTCCCTGATTTTTCCCTGATTTCATGAACAATTTCTTTTAAAATTTCCTGATAATTCCCTGATCTGTTCAACCAAAAAAAAAAAACCGATCTGTTCAACCAAAAAATTCCCTGATTTTAAGTAATAATTGCAAAATTCCCTGATAATTCCCTGATTTTTTCCAGAATAACAAAATTCCCTGATAATTTCCGGTTTTCCTGGTTCTGTAGACACCCTGAAGTTGAACCAAATTTTAAGGAAATCGGTGATGCGCATACAAATAGACAAAACAAAGAAGAAAAATACAAATAGACAAAACAAAGAAAAAAAATGTCCAGTCAATGAAAATAACGAGAAAATTGTACAGTTTAGGATTACAGTATGTATTCAGTAGCTTCTTTAAGTAATCAATTATATTGGATCCGAAGAGAGGGTTTATAATCTCAACTCCCCCACCGCCTGCATACACCACTGGTGGTAACCCTACATTTAGATAAAATACAAAACGTCGTAGATAAGAAGCAAAGAGGACTGTGACTTACAAAATTAAATTCGTCCCACTCCAAAACGATATTTTTTGTTTGCGGAATAGTGGTAAAAAAAAGTTTATATAGTCTATAAAAATAATATAATATAAGTATTTCCCTTACTCCCACTTGACGATTTGAATTTGTGGATAATGACTTAAGGGTCATGGTTGGGCAGATAAAGGAGCAACATCAGGGAGGAGCTCTGTTATGATGTCATTTTACTATAAGAGCTGTGAATTGCTATTTACGCCACTAAATGAGTGCATATTTAAATAATCACGTTTTAGTGTCGCCGATACGCCCAGATTACAAGACACATGAAGCAATGAAGAAAAAAAAAGTTGAATCAAAATAAGTGACAATACTTGTTAAGTACAAATGGTAAATGTTTTTTGTTTCATTTCTACAGTTTTTTTTTTTTTTAGTTTTTTTTAACAAAACATCTTTATTTGATTGCAACCGTAATTTATGGTAGTTTATTGGTAAGGCCTTAAACGATACAGTGCATGGAGGGAAGAATACTACGGTAAGGACGAACTTCCAATTCAATGTTTTTTTTTTTTTTTAAACTTCAAATATATTAACAATACGTATATATTTGCGGGAGAGAGAATTATTCCTTTTTAATAAAGAAGCAATGATAACCAATTTAACTTAGAATATTTTTAAAATGCTCACGAGGGCCCATTTCATTTGCTTTAGAGGGCCCATTAATTACCCGTACTCCATTGCTCAAAATAATTGAGGTCGTTCACTATTATCTTAATTTCCTGTGAGTAACGACTCACTTGCGCAGGTGCAGGACAGCCAGATAATTTCAGAAAAACAAATATATAAAAAATATATATATATATATATCATATAATTATATTGTGACCAGCACAGGTTATTGTTAAGGTCAATTGTGTTTATAATGTATTTAAAAATGAGTGAATAGATGATGAATTTCATTGTAGTGTTTTGAGGGTCATTTTTTTTCCTTACTAAAGTTTATCTTGTTTTTCAAAAACCTTTCTTTTTAAACGCTATTCAAAAATCAGATCTATGTCAACCAGCAATATTCAATTTATTACATTAAAGCTTTTTATATGACATGAGTTATCTTAAGAAATAGAAAAATATATTTAGCATAAATTAATTAGAAAATAATAGCTATCAATTAATCGTCATTTTTAATGAACTATCTTGCTTTCACTAATGTATTGATTTAATTACATTTAATTAGTAAATTAATATTAATTCAATTAATAAAGAATAATCATGTGTACTGAAATATGTACTTAATACTTAAGAATGGATTATATTTTGATGTATTTGTAAGAAAGAAATAGTGCAAGTTAGTGTTGAAATGAAATGCTTGTAAAATCAATTTCAGCACATAATCCAAATTAATAACAATGTATATGTATTGAATATATTTTTAATTGATTATATTTAATCCCGTGTTAAAAATATTAAAATGGTTTTGAATGTATGAATATATAGGCCTACTATTTTAGGAAAATTGTAAACTTGTTGTTTTTGTGGAAAAAAACCCCAAGATGAAATCCTTTGTGGAGAATTAGAGCAGGTCACTGACATGACTTTCGCTCTGATCTCTTCACCTATCTTTTATATTCGTAGTTCAGTTCACATCTGTAAGAGGGTTTAAGAAAAATCAATGACCAATCACTATGCTTTATTTTGGGGTTAGAAAAATCTTTAAATGGGGGTCCCGAGCTTTTCTCGCTCTCTCTCTCCTCCTTCACCAGTGGATGGACGTGATCATCATTACTTTTAGACCGCCGTGATGGTACACTTCTCCGAAATACGGGCGGAGGCCACTTGTCGGAGTTGGTAAATTAATCACAGACAAATTTCCGTAGATCAACTGTGATACTGGATGGTAAGTAGCATTGCAGGTAAGGATGTTCACACATTAAAATAATACTGAGGGCTGATCACATGAAGGAAGAACTTGAGATTGCATTAAGATGAAATCATAGGAAGGTAGATATCTGATGATTGATTTAGCTTTGCCACAACGAAAATCCAGTATATACACGTCACTGTGGTTGTGAGCAATGGTTGAAAGAATATTGTTTTGAGTTAGACATCTGCGTAATGAGTATTTTTGCCACAACTAGAATCCAGTATATACACATTACTGTGGTTGTGAGCATTGGTTAAGAGAACTGTTTAGAGAAATATTGAAAGTAAGAAACGTTATGAAAGATTGGAGCCGTTTATTTAACATTGTGGTGCAGCCCATTCAGTAAAGATAAAAGAGCTACTTTCATCAGTATCCAGTTGGATCAGGGAATAAATTGTTTTGGTTTTGGGTAATGATTTTTATTTTAGTATGAAATTGAAAAGCAGGAAATTGATTTTTTTTGAGATATTTACGATTGGTTTTTGATTTGACTTAGTTTTTTTTTTTGAATTTTTTTTTATAAGTTTAATTTAGTACTTATTGATTGGTGATTTGACTAGACGAATAGATTATTACATTCTCTAATAATAGTAAATTAATTGTGTAATTCCAATTGTTGTTATTATTTCAATTTAAGATTTAACTTCATTTTAAAGATCAGTTTGTAAAAATATTGAATTGATTACATATTTAATCTTTTGTTTTTGTTATTGTAAATAAAATTATTATTGATTGTTAAAAGGATTCCTCGCATATTATTTTATTAATGCCTTAGAGATCCCTTAAGACCCACCCCCTAAAAGGATTTAGCCAAAAGCTAAATCTACGTGTGTTGTGGCGGTAATTTTAGTTAATCAATTAATTACTTTGGTCAAGAACCAGCCGCACACAATATGTAAAATTTCAATCTTCTATTATCACGACATAAATTAAAGCGTCCTTAGATTTCTTTTTTTGTAAATTACAAATGATTTTAGGGTAATCGTATAATGATTACATATCGATTTCACCAACAACAAAAAAGATGAGCTCAAACTCATCTCTACGTATTTAAGTTATTATGTTACAAATTATCTCAACTTCCTTAATGAAGTGACTCATTCAACTTCTTCAAAATTCACTTGAACATCTTTGAGGAGAGTCTGACTAAATTTGTAAAAACTTCTTTGATTGGTCCGCTCCTGTAGCTTCAGCCAATTAGATCTCGGCTTTTATGAAGTGTAAACATGATGGTGGGTTGTGGTAAAATTTGCAGTCCGGTGGGATAAAGATTGTGGCATCGTTTTATGTCAATAATTCCGTCATGAGGAGCCACGAGCCGAGATTCAACGGTAGCTAATATGTTTATAAAACGCCGGGATTTCTATTTGTCCGGAAAATATTTGGAATCGAGATAAAAGGTGAGTTTAAAGAAGATTTTTTTTTGAATGAATAGTGTTGCTTAGTGTTTACTTTGTGATGTCCTAGAAATGTAAAACATGGAAAATGCGTCGAACGAATCCGCCCAAACTTCTTCTCTATCCTACATTGCGAGACAAGGAAGCGTCCAATCTAGGTTATTCAAGATCCCCCCAAAATTTTTGACCTCTTAAAAGCGAGTGGGAAGAATTTGTTAAGGTTAGGTTGAGACAACAAAAGTGGCGAATCAACAGCTGTTGTTGTTCGATTCCTTCCCATTCTTTCTTGGGATTTATTTCATTTCTTTATTAAAATCACACTTGTTTTGTTACCCCAAGAAAAAGACATGTCTTACCCACGCCTCAATGCCCGCAAAAATAAATAATTCAACGTGTTTTGTCCAAGAATATTCTCCAGCACGTTCGGACTTCACTTTGTCTTCCATTGTAAGAAATGTTATAGATTACATCAATAAAAAATGCCTTTATCCCCCATTAGCCATTTGATAATTGTGTAAATCTAGACACATTTCCAATATCTGAGTTTCGGGGAAGGTTCTTCACGTAATTACCTGGAAGTTTGAATAACTTCCTTTTCATCAAAACTGAATAAAAGGAGAAAAAAAACCTCCAATCTATTTCTTCTCATTCTCTTCTTCTTATTAACTTTATTTCTTTAGGATAGATTTTTTTCTCTGGCGATCCAGGACATCCTATAATTTCTTTCATTCAAAAAAGCCTCGTTTTATCACATTATTAAAATATTAACAAACAAAAAAAGTTAGAAAATCAATATCACATTAATAGAAACATAACTATTTTGTTAAATAACCAAGTTAAATATGTATTGTATTTCTAAAATTAAAAGTATATTGTAAATAAATAAATAAATAAATAAATATATTAGGTTATTAAATAGTGAAAGTGCAGGGAGGATACTATATTGACCTCGGGTGAACGAAATATCGGATATAAGGTCCACTGCATCTCAAATTGGAAATGATTTGTGATGAAGAACATTGTACTTTGTTAAGACTTAATTTATTAGAGACAGTATCATCCTTACGAGTGGAGAAGAAAAACAAAATCTTAATATCAAATAACCGGTACGGGCAGCTTCTCTTTTTTATTTGTAATTTTTTTTGTATGGATAAGTTTCATTCATAAATGCATCAAACCATTTCATTGGATTTGATATGAGTATGTAATTACATTCAAAAAAAGTGTGTAGTGTTCGCTAATTGACTACTATCAAGAGATTGAATGAATATTGGGTTTATTATTAATTTACTTTATAGATTATTAAATTTATATCCACATGTAAATCTTTTCTTATAAGATTTTGTTTAATTTTGATTGGTATGTCGACACAAGCTTTGGTTAGAATTGGAAATAAACATATTAACTGCCTAGGAAATAGAAAATTCGATAGCTTTCTTAACATTTTATTTTATTATTATTATTTTTTTTAATATCTGTATAAAAATGTACATTATGATAGAAATTTATCAAAATTGTCTCAAAAGTATCATTGATTAAAGAAAGATATTCTTTATTGCTTATGTTTTATTCAGTATTTTATAAACTAATAATAAATGATGTTTACATCTTTTTCTTTCTTTCCCTCCCCCTCCCCCTTTTGTTTTCCTACTTCCAGTATCCTCTCTACTGTAGGATATGATTTAATCTTACTTAAGGTGTTTCAGTATCTTTGTATCACTCATAAGTAACTTAATAAATATCAAATATGTGAATTTATTGACTTACTTATACATTTTTTTTCACAAGTGTTTTACTCTGCTATTCTCTATCAGAATTTTTTTTTATTTTATTAGTTTTATTTATTGGAAGAAAAGTTTATTTTATTGCAATATTTTAACCTTATTTAGTTGCTTAATGAAAACTTCATGTCGTCATTTCTAAAGAAAGAAATTTGTAAATATGTAATTAATGATTTTCACACCATATTAATAACCACAATGTACGATATTAATAATAATATCAAAACTTGATAATTTTTCTAAGTGATAGTTAACATTCAGTTAGTTAGTTTTATTTTTTTTTTCATTTAATTTATTAATTAAGATTCGAAAAGGCTTAACTAACGATGACTAGATGAATGCAGTAACTGACTAAGTGAGTGCAGGCAATAAAAGATTCAATAATTGTAGAATTTCAACATCAGGAAAATAAACCGTGAGAGCATTTTGGATAATACAAGTAAAATGTGACATTAATAAATAACTAAGAAGAATTTATGTTGGTAGTTCTGTGATTGTACTTCGCTTGATAAAGCTGTTGATAATAATAAAAAAACAACCTGTTGCTATATTATATAAATTCTTCACAACACATTATCTTTAAAAAAATCTTCTATATTCGTGATATTAGGGAATTCTGTATATTAGGGAATGAGTTTTTAAAGCTTATCCCTAACGTCCGATAAAGCATTCTTGATAAAAGAATGCGAAATATCACGAATATAGAAGATTTTTTAAAGATAATATGTTGTGAAGAATTTATATAATATTTACGTGAAACTCAAAATTTTAAACCTGTTGCTATACTTTGTATTTAACTAGAAAATATACTGACTCTTTAGTTTGTGCTTTGCAACTGAGAGTTGTCCATATATTTCTCATTGACAGTGGTTAGTCCTTTTACTAAAGGCATTGAATCCATTTTCTTATAATTCCACTGGAAGATTTTTCTTCTTTGTTTCTGAAATGATAAATTTGCAAAGAACTACAAACTTAAGCACATTTATTTTGACTTCTAAAATCCTTTGTTAAAATTTGATATGATACAGATGCTGACTCAACTTATGAGCACGATTATTCTTTCTCTCTCCTCCTGCTGATCCTCAAAATTGCTCAGTTCTCAACATGCAAAGGAGAACTGAATGGGTCAAACGTATTTTCAACTTTCCTCATTGTAGAATCACAGATAAGTTGAAACTCTTAAAGTGCTTATGCAACTGATTATTGTATCACCCATAACCATTTATTTTTCTTTGCTTAAAATTTAAGTGCGTTTTATTTCTTTTCAATTTCTTTTTATTTTGATGTTAAGCATTGTTGCTTGTTAAAATTTTTCATGAAAGTTGTAAAACAATAAAAAAATGGTTTCATTGACTTACATTGTAATCACTGATGACTAGATATTATAGAAAACGTACAAAATATGTATATATGTACACACACACACACACACACACACATGGATTCACATTCTGGGAATAGGTTTTGAGATATTATGCTGGAAATTATAAAGCAATATGAAATTAAATTGTGCAAATTAAAAAGTATTAAATTACTTTAACTATATTAAATCAAACCTGTGTAAATCAAAGACCAATCTCCAAAAAAATTCACCTCTAGAGTACTTTAATAACTACGTTATTGTCCGTAAGCTTGAAGTGACTCGACAAATATGACACTTGGAAATCTAATATTGATGCTTTAAAAGAAAATGGAATTGAAATTTCACTGAAATATAAACTATGGTAATTTTAGTACCTGAGTAATGATATAGAACATTGGACAGAGAAGTCTAATAATTTCTTTGTTCCTTTAGAGCAGGGGTGTACAACCTCAGGAAGTGTGATGGCTAATATTTTTATAAAAGTTCTGATGGAGGACCGCAGTGTCCCATCCTCCAACCCTTACTATATCTTATTAATTAGTGATTTCATAATGTCATTTATAATAATAATTATTAATAATACACGAATTTACATAAATGTCTTACTAATTAATGATTTGACAGTGAAATTTATAATAATAATTAATAATAAATGTAATTTACATGAATTTCAAATTATCAAATAATGCTCTAATTGTGTTTTCTACCCCATTCCAATAGTATGTGATGTTTAGTTACTGTTGCAAGTTATGACATTTTCAATGTATTTGTTGGCGTCAATGGAAAGGCTCAAATTTAATTTTAAGTTGGACACTTCCAGGCCTCAGCAGATCTATCGTGCCCCACTGATTTAGAGAATTGATTTTAGTTAAGGTTATTTTGATCTAAATATTGATTGAGCATCATTAGAAAAAAATTCTAGTTAAATGTAAATATTTTAAATAACTTCAACTATACTATTTTTTTCCCTTTATTATTCTATTTTTTTATTTATTTATTTATTATTTTTTTTATTTCTTTAAGCATTTTTTTTTTTTACTTCAAAGGGCATCCTTTCAATTCTGAGTGCTGAGAACTATATTTGTACGTATACTTAATGCTTTCTTTTTTTTTTTTCCATTAAAATTATGTATTTTTGGCAAGATTATTTAGAATATTTTTTTCTTTCTTTTTAGGAATTTAGGACTGATACAAAGTGTGATACAATGAACACCATTCCAGAAAATCTTTTCCGGTGATATGGATGAGACTGTTCAATCCTCAACAGATGATGCCATCCAGCATGAGGTGCTTAATAGTTCTGTCTCAGAACCTGATGATATTCGTTACTCTTTAATCAGCTCAGCTGATGAAGGTATTGATGACGAGGGCTACCCCTCATTAAACAGTATAACTTATCATTCTTCAAATCATGTGGAAGAAGAAACATTGTTAGATGAAGAAGAGCCTTTGCTGACAGGAAGTACTCTTCAACCGGATGATTTATCAGATGAATTTATAGAAGAGGTTCCTTTAAATAATAGTGAGAACACAATGCCCAAGTCTCCTGAATTATCTCCTCTGTACGATGTTCCTGCTGATACTTTTTCTTCAGGGTGGATTCCGTCTTTAGATGTTGGTCATTCCAAGAAAGAACCAAAACCGAAAATTCCACCTCACAATGAATATCCCACGATTCCCATCCATGAAAAAAACTCAAAAAACAATAAAAAAGAAAACATCTACGAAGAAGTGCACAGCAAACCAAACGACAAATTTGCGACCGAAATGCGGACTGCTTTACCAAGTAAGCCTTTTAAACGAACTAAAGTTGCCAATCGAAAGAGCTTAGTAGATGAAGTTTTGTATGAAGTGGAGAAAGTCCAGCGGCAGCATGATCAAGTGATCCAGAAATTAAATTTGGATGTGGAGAACATGATCATGCCTTCATCTCCACTTTCTCCAGATGCAGCTTCTAAAAAACTGACTGAAGACTTAATTAACTTGTGTGAATATTCGACAGTGTTTGATAGTATTGTGCCATCATTACCTGCGAGAAATTACACTCCTAGATCTGCCCGAGGTAATGAGCGAAAAGAAACTGAAGTAACGGCAACATCAACACCTGTAACCAAAAGAAAATGGATCAGGCTACCTAGTTTATCTAGTTTAAGAGGTAAAAACATATTTGAAGCTGTGACAAGGGTTATTAAGTTTTTTTTAGTTATGTGTAATTTAGTATCTTAACAGAATTACCTACAGAAATACACATATCATGAAATAACGTCTCATAATAATTAATTGTTTTTAACACAGTCATTTGAACAAGATTCATTTAAAAATGAGTTGTTTTACAGTCTTTAGACTCTGATCAGATAATAAAATATATTTTGAAATAACAGTAAATTTATATGTAAACAAAAACAAAAAAATCTAACAGTACAAAAAAATAATAATTTTTTTTATTAATATTTACAAATTTGATGATGTCAAATGGAGCTGCAAGACAATTGCACTTAAAAAAAAATAAAGTTACTGACAATAAATTCAGTAATATGTAAAATGAAGTATATAATATTGTTTGTTGGTGTTTTTTTTTTTTTGGAAATGAAATACAGTGCAGATGCATAATTGTTGTATTATTGAAATAGTCCGTCTTCAAATAGAGTTTATAATATTGTAGTTGCTTAGAAATACTTTGTAAGTTTTTCCCTTGACTACTTAGTTTCCTCAGTATGTTTCTGCTTGTTGAGATTTGTCCAAACTAATCCATCCCTTTGAAATAAGAGTTGACCATCATGCTTGTAGTGGAAGTATTTTTCATTCCTATAAGATTTTTAAAATTTAAACAAATTCCAATAAAATAAATTGTGACTAAGTTCTTAAGAATTAAGTTTATTTTAAAGAATATGGGCTCAAGGTGAAAAGAAAGTTCACATTGTAATAACCAAGAAAATTTGTTTATTGTTGTTTTTAAATAATACAGTAAAAGAAGTATTAATTCTTTAATATCACAATTAAAGTCTAGTATTGACGATGAAAATAGTCCTACTTCTTATCTATTGACCAAAAAATTCATACCTTTAAGATAAAACAGATATTAATGAATGTTCACAATTTTGGGCTTATATTTGTTAACTGTTGCTTCTGGTTTGGAACTAAACTATTCCTAATGTTAAAAAAAAAAAAAGTTCCCAAACTATTAAAATTTATCAGCCAAATATTGAATACCAAAAAAAAAAAAAAAAAAAAAAAAAAATGACATTTTCTACTTTCACCTACTTTGTGAACATTTTCTGGGCCTCCTCTCATTCCTTGAATTTCTATTGTCCATCTACTGTTTCATCTTGCTACATGTTCCTTCCAATTCCATTTTAGTTTCTTCATTAGTTATAATGTTAGCCATAATTCTTTCTATACAAGATAGTATAGCCCTCTCAAACAAATAGTTGTATTGTGGTTTTGTAATTCTTTCCATACATCTTTCCATACTTCTGTGTATGGTCAGTAATCTATGTTCCTTATCTGGCCATTGTCTGTGTGTCTTCACTGTACCTAAGTACTTGTAACATTCACTGGTGAAATAGTGGTTTTTTTACATAGTGGCTTTGTTGCTTTCAGTAATGGCCTTTCTTCTGCCAAAGATGTTGTGTGTGAGTTTAATTTTGTGATTATCTCCATCATAATGCTTCCAACAGTAATTTGGTATTCAAGATACTTATAGCTGCCTTTTCCTCCAATTGTAGGCTGAGTGTAATGTTGAATATGCTCTGCTTATTAGAACCTTCTATAATTGGAACCTAAAAAAATAAAGAAAATCTTATTACTTTGAAAATAAATAAATTTCATGCATTCTCCTTTAAAACAAGAAAAAAAATAACGTTTAAGACTAAAAAAGAATGTGAAAGGAATTGGTGGGATCTTAAGTTACAAACCTGATTTCTGTAGGTGTAAATCAATTTTTCATTTTTTGTAACTACTGATTAGAAATCCAATGAGAGAGGTTTTTGTTGCTAATGATTAGCAAACACTAGAATAAAAACTTAAGAATAAAATCTCCACTAGGAATCCTTAACCATTCATATTTTTGAATCCTTTGTTCCTGGTGGAAGTCTTTGCATTGGAAGTTAATGAATAACGCAAATGTTCCCAAGTATCACATCCTGAAAGAACTACAAGCAATGATTCATATCCTTGTATGTTTATTTCCTATGTTGTTCTTGCTAATTTAAGTGTGATATTTCCCCTTCAGATGTTAAAAGGTTTTTACTTTTCATGATTTACAGATCTCTTTGCATTTTGTTTATAATTACTTTTTGTTTTTGTGTTTACTAACAGTCTTCATGTTTTGTCCATAGAAAAATCCCATGGTGAAAGTTCTGCTAAATTTAAGGAAATAATGGATGAACCCATATACTCCACTTGCAATGATACTTACAGCCAAGAAGGACTGTATAGAGGTGAGTATTTTAGTATTTTATTGAGTATTTTTGAATGAGTTTCCTGGTATTAGTATTTGAAGTATGTTATTATGCCGATAAATGTCAGTTAATTGATTAACAATTTCAAATGATGCATTCCATTCTAATAAATGTTATTGTCTCAATTATTACTTTCATTTATGAGAGGGGTTGTTAATTAACATCATGCTAATTTTTTGTAATAAAAAAAGAAAAAAAAAATCATAGCCCACGGTTTCTGCAGACCTGCCTAATTCTTTTCAGTATTTCTTCTATAAGCCACATAAAATAACTGTGAACAGTTCAAAATCTTGTACCCTAATTTAAATATGTAGACATGCAATCATATGGTATTTAAATAATAGAAAATAATCTAAGTTTCTTTTCAATATTTTTTTGTTGTAAGATACTACGATGAAATGTTAGTGAATTGGCAGACAAATATAAACATATGTATTTTGCATTATTATTTAATAATTATATGTTCCACTTATCCATATGTAATGGACATGTTGAAAACAAAAGCGATTTTTCAAAATACGAGAAAGGAAATTATATTATATCTTAATATATAAAATTAAATGTTTGTTTGTTTGTCCCATCTGCCTTCCTATACCATTCATCAGATTGCAATGAAACTTTGGTGTATTGTTGTGTGCTTCTGGAATTTATTCTGGAAGGTTCCTGAATTAGTAGAACACCGGGCCCTTTTATTTAGGGCCCCTTCTCGGGCACTCTTAAGTCTATTGCAAAAAGTGAAAAATTCTTGCTCCTATGGGGGGAAGGCGACACAAGGGCCTATCCCACCCACGACCGACATCAGACCCTTTCTTTCTTTGAGTGGCATTGCAACGCATGCCGGGTACAGCTAGAATATTTATAAAAAGTGAGAAAATTCCAGAATACCAGCTAGTTGAATTTTACCATTTAATTGAATGTAAACCCAGTGGGCCGTATAGCCACTTGACTGTGGCCTGGAGGAGGTGAGTTTGAATGTCCAGCAGAGATCGGGAATTTTTCTACACTGAATTCTCCTCGTAGGATCCCCCCAGGCCTGTGAAGAATGTGAATTGGCTTTTCTTTCCCAGGGGTTAATGATGGGGAGGCATCAGGATGTTGACCCAATCTCAACTTACAATTTATGTTATATCGTTGTTGCAAATTTAAAATCTCCTATGTGTCATTTTTGTCGTAAATTAATTTTGCAGATATTTGATTAGGTACCGAACAAAATATCTCTTATGTGCAGATCTTTGTATTTTGCTGTGGTATATCCCATTTGTAAAATATCCCAAGTGACTGTCAACATTAAATTGTTCATCAAAATCATCTATGTGCCTGATGAACATATAAGAGTTTTTAATAACCATTTTGTTTTTCCTAATGTGTCTCACCATAATAAAAAAAAAAAAACAAAAAAAAAACCTCCTATGTGATCACTCAATGCTGTCTTTGGCTAAATCTTAGAGAATGTAATATCACGTCGTAACTTATGAAATAAGCATTTTTCTCAGAAAGTTACCTTTTACACATGGGAGATTTTAAATTTGCAACGGCGATATGTGGTGAGTGTGGGTGGCAGGGAAGCCGAGCACCGCGACCGGAGGTCTATTGTACTATCCCACGGAAATAAGGACAGACGGAGAGAAAGAATGGTGGGAGAAGTGCAGGGGAAACGGGAGAACCCCGAGGAAACCTGCCCATCATGGATCGTCCACCATCACGAACAATTTACAAGTTAGTCCCATTGGCCAGGAAACGCTCTCAGAACCCAAAGTGCCACATAGGTCTGTAGTGGGATACTTTAAGTTTTAATTTTTAATATAACCACAAGATTAGAATACAAAAGGAAATATGGCCATCTATAGATCTGATTTAATTAGACTGTTTCAAGCTCAGAGGCATTCTTGAGGTAGAGGTATCTATTGTTGAGATATAAGGTGCAGCTTGTAAACATGCTTTATATATGAACAGAAAAAAGAATGAATTTCACTCTATTACACCATCTTACACCATACGAAAAAAATAGGTGAATTGATATTTTCTGCCCGTAGAATATTAGCTTGAAAGGATATTAATAAAAGTGCCATTGAGCATTGCATGAGCTCAGCTGATGAAAGATAATGATTTCAGAAGTAACAAGTTCCACGAAATAAAAACTATTGATCCATAAATGCAAAGTGCTTGTTTAATATATTTGTAACAAATCATACTTTCTAAAGCCTTTATAAGGAAAGGTAACATCTGATTATAATTTTTGTTAACCAATAAACAAACTTCAAAAAAAAACCTCCTTTAATGTATCTATATTTCATCTTTTTTTTGCAAAAGACTTCTTCAGGACAATTTGAGGAGAAGAAAGAATTCTGTCTTCCTCCTCTAAGTCATTATGAATACAGTTTGAATTAACAATAATGAACAAGTTGCATAAGCTACCCACACTACATAATAACTTTTGAATTATAAATTAACAATGATGAATATATTTCATATGTTGCACACAATACATACATAACTTATGAATGACATAATAATACAACTGAAAAACAAATAATGAACACAAGACTTTAAAATTACAAAAAACTAAAAACTTGTAAAAACTTTATTGTAAATCAATCAATATTTCTCCTCTTTGTTTTATTAATTAGCCAATATATTTTCTTTACTTTCCTTGTAACTTTTAAAGTATCCAAACATAATTTTATTAATTTTAATGAAGATACTTCAATTTATTTAAAAATTAGCATAATTTATGTAACTTTCATAAAAATTTTAAGTATCTAAAGTATTTTTACTTTAAGTATCTTTTTAGATCCATTATTGCAATAGATAATTAATGTATTATAATGTGATTATTAGTAATGAAGATTTTAAAAAAATTATTGATACAATTTGACAGATATTCATTGGAAGAGGAGTATTCCTTATTCTGATGATGGGATTTATGAAGATATTGAACTGAACCTTCGGAATCAGATGAAAGGCAGCTGTACTCATGGTGAAGAGGAAGAAAGTTGGGATTCTGAGGAACTTGAGTATTACGAAGACAAAAGTGACACGGAAAGTGAACAGAGCACGAGCGGTGTCAGTATGGCAAGTTTGAGGGAGAAAATTAGAAGTGTTAGGAGACGAATGAGTAGGAATAAAGACGTCTCTAAGTCAAAAGAATTTGAAGTAATTTGAAGCATTTAATTTTGTCAATTCTATAATGACTTTCACTCTTTAAACCTGAAGATAGTTCATCAGTTCTTTTAAAAAGTTTCATGAGTTTTTTGTTTCTAAATCTTTCCATTATAATTGAAATTGAAAAATTTACCTTAATGTTTAAGTTCATTTTTAATATGCCCCTCTGTGTAAAATAATAATAAAAAAAAGTTACAAATAAAATAAAACTCTTTTTTATATTTGATATAATAAGTATATTTATATCATATAATACATGGATTTCGCTTTTAAATATTACGAAGTAGTCTGTAATTTTTTGCATGAAACTCACATATTGAGATTTTAGATTATTATTATTATTATTATTAGTTTATCACTTTTAAGTAAATTTTAAACTTAATTTTAATGATTGGCCACTTACGTCTGTTGCTTTTGTTTTAGAATGAGAAAAGATTGTCACGAATTTTTTTTCGTAAGAAGGAATACGATTTGGAAAAAAGCAAAGAAAAATCGAAATCTTCTAATGCTCCTGATTGTACAGGTAAGTGTAACTTATATTTACATCTATTAATACCTTCTATCTATTAATACCTTCCCCTTTCTCTCATCCTTTGCCTTTGAAATATATTGACTCCACAGTCACTCTTGATGTTATCATTTCGAGGCATTGAATGTGGGATTTCCATTTTCCTTTCTTAATTTCCAGAAATGGGAAGTTCTCCAATAGTTGTAGGTAAAGTCCATTTCAGGAAAGAAAAGCTTTTTATGACGTAATTTACTAATAGATTGACATTTCCAGGATGTAGCAACATTATTGCTAAAATTTGTAACTGAATCTTATAATCATAAAGAAAACATTCTGTGCTTTGTACAATCTCTGATATTTTCTCTATGACTTTGCTTTAAAGGAGAAGGACAGTGTCAGATGAAACCTTCACATAATTAAAATATGTCACAAGTAGACCATTCACTTTGATTGTTTTATGAATATGTGATGCTTTCTGAATGAATTAATTGAAAGAAGATACATACTTTGTATGATACTTACAAGGAGACGACACACCCTGTGTCTTTCAAATATGAGTGCCATTTTGTGAGATGAAAGTACATATGAAATACTTCAAAAATATATATAGGTATAGGAACCAACATCCTACAGATTTCGAGATATTCGGCGTTATTTTCATTGCTTTTCAAGAATTGCCTTATTAGCTCACTGCTGTCTAGGAAAGCATGTGTTACCGTGGACTAATGGTATATTGCTGGCCTGCAAATCCAAGGTACCCGTGTTCGAATACTTTGAGGTATTAATAGATATCCCATCGGGCTGCAGGATGGGATGTAATTTTTTTTTAATTTAATTTAATTTTTTAATTGCCTTTTATCTTTATGGTAATGTAAGCTTTTTTCCGTTTATGTTATGAATATTAGACAGAAAACCAATTTAAAATTAAAAGTAAATAAAATAATATTTTATAAATGTTAAAGTTTAGCATTTATAGGCCTTTTTGTGACTTTGTTGTGTCAATATGATGCAGGCTGCCCTTCCTCGTTTTAACGGTTCAATTCTTCAATCGCTTCATTAGGCATCATCGGAAAATTGTGGCTACATAGGCAGCAATCGCCTTCAATGAGCAATGTAGAAAAAATGATCTTATACCTACGACTATGATGTGGTTTTTTTCTCTCCGCCTATCCAGAGATTGCTTCAGAAGTTACGAATTACTTCCGTATTAACAATCATTATAAAAAACTCTATGAGCTCACATACTGTCTTAAATCTACTACTTATCATCTCCGGTCTGTTTCTACGAATACTCAGTTGCTCCAAGCCCTATGTTTTGGAGCCTATGAGTTCCAACAAACATTTATGAACATTTCTCGAAAGCACATCAAAAAACTGACGAATCTTAGCTTATTGAGATTCATTCCAGAGTTATTAACATGACTGAACATTAGTTAACTTACTCAACTCCTTGGAAGGGGGTTTCAAGTTTGGTTTGCGGTAAAAAGTGCTTCAATACTGTCATTTCCATTGTTGAGAACTGCTTATCAAGGATGTCTACGGCTGTGCCTCCTGACCTACATTCCTCTGTGGCTGCAGTAACTAAAAAATGTTTTGGATATTCTTCTGCTGTATTGGTCCTCAGTCCACTTGTAGTTGCTGCACTTCGTGAACTTAGAATTAATAATAACATTTTAGCTGTAAACGCTGACAAAGGTGGTAACGTGGTTCTTCTCACTACTGCTCAATACCAGCAAATGGATTTCCTTAGTAATACACCTGGTATGAGTTTTTTCTCAAACCAATCTAAGTCTGCCTTGAATGGTGTACGAAGGGTTGCTAGGGATTTGGTTAAATGGAACATTATTACCCCTGAATTCTCTGAAAAATTAAAGGATAGTTTTTTGTGTATTCCTTACTTGCATATTCACCCTAAAACCCACAAAGTTAAGAACCATCTAAATCTTTACCCTGTTAGACCAATTGTTAATTGTAGGTCCTCTGCTATTTCTCTTTTTAACTAAGTATATTTTCTCCTTGCCTAAAAAGTTGAATTCAAGTCAGACTTTGCTGTTGCCAATAGTGTTGATTTCATCAAAAAGTGGCGCAATTTACCTGTTTAAGGTGATCACATTTTTTTCTCGTTGGATGTTGAGGCCTTATTTACCTCTGAAATGGATTCAATTAAATTGAAATGGATTTAATTTCTAAGACTTTTCAATATCTTGAGATATTACTGTCACTTCATCTCCGGCCTCTGCAGTGGCGTAGGGAGCATAACTGGCGCCCGGGGCATAATACCTTTTTGGCGTCCCCCCCCGAAAACCTAAAAAACATATAGTAATATATGTCTTGGGGACCATTTGGCGCCCCTCTGCGAGGGACACCCGGGGCAAGATAGACCCCCTTGCCCCCCCATCGCTACGCCACTGGGCCTCTGCTCACAAAAGCTTCTTCTACTTGTTCAAGCTTTGCTTCATATGCAATTTTTTGGTTTCAATGGTTCTTTTTACCTGCAGTCTCTGCTTCTCCATCATTGGCCCATATTTTAGATGGAAGAAATCTTCTCATTCCCTTCTATTGCCGGTCTGTTAATGATCTCTTCTTCTAATTATACTATACAACCCATTATTATGGATGCTTTAATCAGATTCATCCAAATATTAAACTCAAAGTTGAACATGAGACCAACAATTCTATTCCTTTTTAGATTTTGTTTTAACTAGGGGGTCTTCTTCCTTTTCCATTGAATTGTTCCGCAAACCTACGGCAAGTGGGTTAACTCTTAATTTTCATTTGGCTTGCCCCTTTGCCTTCAAAATCAACATCATCCATATGGCTGTTAAGAGAGCTTTTAAACTTTCAATCTCACCAATTAATTTTAAGTCTGAACTCTTTAAGATCCTTCAGGTTCTGATTACAAATAATTATTCACCTGCTTTTATTAATAAGCAGATGAGGGTTGCTTTGCAACGTATTTATAATCCTCCCCTGCCACCGTTGCCTAATAATGTCATCTATATATCTTTTCACCCAACTTTGTTTCCTATCTTTCAGAAAAAGTTGAAACCATTGGACATTAAGCTTACTTCTTCTATTTTATTTACCCTTGCGTTGTTTATCAATGCTCGTTCCTGTAGCACCCATTCGAATCCTAGAGGGTTGGTTTATGCTGTAGGTTGCAAGGGTTTTAATTGCAAGTACTTTGGAGACGCGACAACTGATCTTAAAGCGTATTGCCCAGCACGCTTATGCCATTAGATCGGGTGATTTTAATTATTTGAAAGCCTGTCATGTCCGTGACAGTGGGCATTCCCTTGAACTTGATAGACCTCCTTCACTTTGAATCAAATCATTTTATTAGGAAGTGTTTTGAATCTCTCCTTATTTTGACTGAGCCTAATTGCTATAATGATTCAATTTCCGTAGAACTATCTATCAGTATTGGTTCCCTTTTAAGGATAAAGATCGTTTTAATAACTCATCTTAATCCCTTTAACTGATTCCTGTAATTGTTGTTTTTTCAATCTAATAACTCATTTACTTTGTTAATAATTTCTGTAATTGTTGGTATTGATATTAAATATTTAAAATTTAAAAGATTTTTTACTTGATGACTCCACCAGTTATTAGCTTGTCCAATCACGGCCTGTTATTATTTTGTATTTTATCATGTAGTCTGTATTTTGTTATCATTCTACTTGAAAATGGCCGGCGAGGCCAGATCGAAACACGGTTGTATTGTTATTTTATTAATAGATATTGCTGTTTTTATATTATGTGTATGGCCTTGTTGATTCCTTTCTATTAAATTTTACACACATTAAAGTTTAGCAATGAAAAAGAGATTTTATGTGCCTGATGAATCAATGAAAAGAGCAAAAACGAAGGCACAACACAAATAACAAGAGAGGAAAGGATTTGCACCCTGAGTTGTCACCAGGAGGAGACTGGGACGAGCCGTTTCGTCCTTTTTAGGACTCATCAGCCAGCCAAACTTCCCCGATGACAGACTCAGAAGGTGCGTGGGGGCCGTAATCCCGGTTCTCGCTCCCGAGTATGGGACTGCCCCCCCCCCCCTCTTAAAAATCCTGACAATTAATAAGTATCAATCAAGGATACATTTATTCCTTGGCCTGCACATGGCTAGGCATGAGAGGAATTTCATAAAGGCATTTAAAATAGAAATATGGTGTAAATTCATAAATGAAAAAGAGATTTTACATGCCTGATGATTCAATCAAAAGAGCAAAAAACGAAGTCACAACGCAAATAACAAAGAGGGGAAAGGATTTGCACCCTGAGTTTGTCACCGGGATGAGACTGGGACGGGCCGTTTTGTCCTTTTATAGGGCTCGTCAGCCAAATTCTTGTTAACTTTAGTTTTTAATTTTTTCTTATCATGTTGTGATGATACTGTTTGTATTTAAAATTATTTCAGTTGTGGTTTTATTTTAGTAAAAATTATGTTTTATGTAAGAGTTTTAAATGTAATACTTCACAAACTGAGTTTTATTTTTTCTTATTATATAAAAAACAAAGTTAATATTCTCGTTATTTTTGGTTTTTAATTAGAAGTACTTTAATTCAGAAAAATAAAGTAAAACATATACTGTATATAATGTACTGTATATAAGTAACTAAACTTTTTTAATAAATGTTTTGCTTGGCAGTGCTGACAGTGATCATTATATGGATCTTAAAAGTGTTAATATATAACAACTCTTCTTGCATTTTCTTTCTCAAAGCTGGAAAGACATTTTTCAATAATTACAATTTTCTTTCATACTTCCAAACCTAATATGTGTGATTTATATTCAACATATGAGAAATATTATTATAAAAATATTAGCCGGTATGTAGTCGCAGTTGATGACAATAACGCGATACACGAATAACAACGACCAACAGCCAAAAACAATCCATTGCTCACTGGAAACAATGATGTCACATGGCTGTGATTGGTGCCATCGTCAATTCTTCAGTAAAACGGTGAGCGACAATCCCATAATTCACTGCGAATACCGCTTCCGATGTAAAAATTTTTAAAAAAATCAAGGTTTTTTCAAACGCTCTGATACATTCTGCTGCATTAAATTACTGCATTTACATATAAACTGTATTTATGTGTGAAAGAAACTCGCAATACTCTGATATTCATTGTGTACTCGCTATCCGCCCACCTGAAGCTATGGAAATCTGTTTAGACGCCATATTTTCCCCTGGGCATGATGTCACTACCAACAGTGTTCCAATGTTGCACTGTGATAGGGTAATTTCCATGCAGCTTTTGGAGTTGCACCTCGACAGAAATCCTCGCCTTTGCAGCTTTTTCTGCATGTAACTCCGGTTGCAACTTTGCTCAAGCAGCTCAAAAAACGCTCTAGGCCACAAGTTGCACATGTAACTCGACCCAAAGTTGCATCATGTGTGTCCTGTTTTAGAATTCCTATCAAAAAATTTTAATGATTCAACTATTAGTGAAAAACAAAACACCAAGAAAAAAATACGAGTACTCTCATGTAGCAACCATATTCTCTTGGTGCTACGTGAAAGTTGTAATTATTGAAAGATGTCTTTCCAGCTTTGAGAAAGAAAAAGCAAGAAGAGTTATTGTTTTATTAACTCTTTAAGATCCATATAATGATCAACAATGTCAGAGTACTGTCAAGCAAAACATTTCTTAAAAAAAAAAATAACTTCTTTTTTTCTTTCTTATAATATGAGAATTAGCATATTAAAAAAAAAAGGTTTAGTTACTTAAGTAATTATATACAGTATATGTTTTACTTTATTTTTCTGAATTAAAATACTACTAATTAAAAACCAAAATTAACGAGAATTTACAGTTAGTGAAGTATTACATTTAAAACTCTTACATAAAACTTAATTTTTCCTAAAATAAAACCACAACTGAAATACTCTTTTACTGTTTGTATTTAAAATTATCAACCTGATAAGAAAATAAAAGTTTAATTAGTTTAAGTAACGGATTAATTAAAAACCAAAGTTAATGAGAATATTATTTATTTACTTCTAATGTTAAATTGGTTTTCTGTCTAATATTCATAACATAAACGGAAAAAAAACTTACATTATCATAAAGAAACAAGATCAAAATAAAATAAAATGAAATTAAAAAAAAATTACATCCCATCCTGCAGCAGATTTGAACTCGTGAACCTTGGATTTACAGGCCAACGTCATACCGTTAGTCCACAGTAAAACTTGCTTAATAAATAAATGGAGTGAGCTAATAAGGCAATACTTGAAAATCGATGAAAATTACCCCGAATATCTCGAATTGGCTCCAATATCTATACTTATTTTTTTGAAGTCTGTCTTTTCATCTCACAAAAGGGTACTCATATTTGAAAGATACAGGGCGTGTTGTCTCCTTGTTAGTACTAAGCAATGCTAAGCAGTTAAAATAACAATGTTTCAGTTTTTCCTCTTTTTTTTAAAAAAAATCAATATATTTTATGCAATCTAAATTCATTTTTAAAAAAGAAAAGTTATTTCTTCATTGTTTTGTTGTTCTGTCTTTCAGCTGAAGAAAGCCCTGTTCGTATGTGTATGGCTCATCGGATGCAGCCTCCTGTTTTACCTCCTCCACCTCCTGGACTAACGCCTGATCAGGTCAGTAGGAATTCATTTTCTTGTGTTTTTGGTAATTTCTATTTGATAGTAAAATATCATTAAATAAAATTTACTTTATTTGGAAATGATTAAAATACAGGGTGATTAAAAATGCTTTGAATGATTTCAAAACTTTCCTGTTCAATCGCTATTGCAGTTATGATGCGACGAATGGTACAGTTGGATAGAGTACATGTTCAGGTTTGTTTTGTATGCATTGCTTATAAATATTCGATATGCCACGATTGTTACCACGACACATGTCCAAATGGTACTGAAAGTTTTCCCAAACGTGATGTAGCATTGATCCGTCTATTGTTATAATTGCAGTAGAAATGCACATTTTCATGTCATTGAGATCCCGTGGTAAGGGCGGTTCAAACACCTTGTCTTTAATGTACCTCATAAGAAATAGTCACATAGGGCAAGATCTGAAGAACGGGGACGCCACGTCAACAGCTGTTGATCATTTGCACCTGCACAATCGATCCACCGTGATGGCAACCGTTCCTCAGATTTCGCGTACGGCTTAATGGAAATGGGGTGGTGCCCCATCTTGCTGCAGAATGAAGTCATCTGTGTCGTTTCCTAACTGTGGTAACAACCCATTCCGTTAACGTGTCAAGGTAGGTGGCGCCTGTCACAGTGTTCTCTGCAAAGAAAAATGGGCTGTACACTGTGTTTTCCGACATGGCACAGAAAACATTCACTTTCAGAGAATCTCGCATGTGCTCCATGTAAGCGTGGGGATTTTCCGTTCCCCAAATTCGGACATTGTGCTTATTCACTTTTCCGCTGACATGAAAGGGGGCCTCGTCACTGAAAATGATGGTGGTCGCAAAGTTCTGAACTTCACATTGCTGTAATATCGCCTGACAGAATGCCTCGCGAAGATGGTGGCCGTTAGGTGTCAAATGCTGCAGCCTCTGCAGACGATTTGGATGCATGTGTAGGCGTTTCCGCAGTTCTGCACTTCCTCTGTGCGTTGATTTGTTAGGGCTATGTGTCCCGAATGCGGCGCACGTTTTATTCAGGAACTGTTGGTCGACCATTCAACTTGCCCTTACAAATGCATCTGCTTCGCTTAAATTGATCATACCAGTGATAAATGGAATTCTTGGCAGATGGTTCATTCTGAAATTTGGTACGAAAACCACGCTTCCCCACCATCACCAACCTGGTTGCATGATATTCGAGAACACAGTACGTCTTTTCCATACCTGTGAACATCATTTTGTCAACATCAACACCTGGCGAGTGGCAGAGGCAATCTTTTGTTATATGGCGCAACAGCCAATGACCCACTGCCATCGCTTTAGCCAGGGCTGCATAATTCGGGTTTCCAGTTGCCGTGTCCTAATGTAGGTCATAATTTACAATTCTGAGATAAATAAGACAAACTTGAAAATATGCTCTATCCAACTGTACCATTCGTTGCATCATCACTGCAGTAGCAATTTTATAGAAAATGTTTGAAAATGTTTGTTCAAAACATTTTTAATCACCCTGTACAATTTGGTTGTCAAATAATGTTGCGACCAATAATTGCCCAGTTTTTAAAAAACAAATATATTCACATTAAAAAGCTACATGTGACGGAAGTTCATAAGCAACTTCCATCTTAAGGCTTTAGAAAACAAATATCGGTTTTTACGAACAGCCTCAGTCACATGCTCATCAGATTGGATCATCACACTGCATGATATGGGGGTTGGGAAACATTCATGGATTTGTAGTGCCAATGGTTCTATTATTTTTTTGAATTGTCATTTGTGCTGGATACCATATTGTAGTGCACTGAAAATGGAGATGTCCCCTTTGTAGCCTACGTAAGTAATCGTCTTTAATGATGGTACAAATTACTGGTTCTTCTGTGTTGATTTAGTGTCCTGTTTTGATACAATTTTGGGCTGTTAGGTATTGTACATTTCCCTTTTTAATTGCTCTCGCGTGTTCCTCGGTGCGTTTTTTAAGGGCCCGTTTAGTTTCTGTTATGTATACACATGAACCTACACTTCCACCACATGTAGCTTTTTATTGTGAATATATTTGTTTTTTAAAAACTGTTCAAGTATTGGTCGCAATGTTATTTGATTAGTTAAAATAGGAAAGATAGGATATGAAATAGGAAGATGGATTATAATTTGATTGTGTTCCATGTTGGCTGTGTATAATATAGAAGTTCCATATCTACATTTGGCAACCTCTGAGAAATGCTGATTAATTATTAATGCTATTATTTAATTTTTAATCGCTAAGATGCTCTTTATGAACTAAAAGGTGAAATAATTTTGAGATGTAACTATTATAAAGGTGTTTCAGGTGTAGTTATTAAAAAGTAATTGCTTTTTAATATTTTTTTTTACAAAGGTAGTGATTACTAGAATGAAGAATTTCACCAATTGACCTCTTTACAAGAAATTACTACCATGAGTTGTACATCTATGAATTACTTAACATGGTACAGCAAAAACTTATCATTAAACTTGGAGAGCATTAAAACTTAAGGAATTTGTTTTCATAAAATGTACTTTACCAACTTTTTTCCTAGGGTTTTGTCAGGGTGAATGTTGGTTTCCTAATATCGTGTAAAAAATCTTCCTTAGATGATTGGAAAAAGTTTTCCTAAATTTCCTCATGTTTTTATTTGCTGCTCAGCCTCTAATGGTTTTAAAGTGAAGACATTTATGCCTAAAGTCTTCTCTGCGTAATACTAAATTCAACAAAAAAAGAATCGTCAAAATTGGTATAATAGTTTTGAAGAAATGTTATCGTAAATTTCATTATGTTCATTCCAAGCTGGAATTCATATTCCCCATTCTTCATTGTGTGCCCTTGTTGATCAAGTAGTTGCTTAGTTCTTTAGGAGGCTGCTTCGCTTTGTCTGCAGCTGATAGATTGTACTTGTTGTTCCAGCAAGCTTGATTGTGATGCTAGGGCAATGTAGTACCCTTAATTCCGATGCTAGGGCATTCGTACAGGATAGGGTTAAAATGACCTGAGTAAGATGAGCTTGTTGTTTCTCCTCTATCATATTCAGCTTGTTGCATACTTTCATCTGATTTGAGATGCTTTTTTTTATAATTACAGTCAACTTTTAGGCATGTTGAACTAATTATATATGCAAAAGAAACTTTATATCTTCACAGTGACTCACCCATACCCGATGACAGATCATTTAATTTTAAATACCGTTTATTGATGTTCTATCCATAACCGTCAGTTACAGATAGATAGCGTAAATAATATTTTTTTCCTTATAAAATATGCTTTCCATTTGTTTTATTTCCTCTTGTATATCTTTAAAACCTAAACATGCTTATTGTAAGTTATTTATAAAAATTTAGATATACAGGGTGTTTCAAAAATACACGGCATAATTTCAGGTATGTATTTCCCACATGTAGACAATCAAAATAGTTCATTACAACATATGTCCGGAAATGCTTCATTTCCGAGTTATGGCCTTCACAACATTGAAAATCACCGGAACGTTTTTCGTTCCGCCGGTCGTTGCCATTACAGAAGATGTTCAAAATGACCACCTCCTGCTTGAATACAGACCTCACATCGATGTCTCAATGACCTGCGAACACGATCCCACACTCCAGGAATGTTGCGTATGTCCTCAGAACGTGCCACAATTCGATTCCGAAGGGATTCCAAATCAGGCACCGGAGACGAATAAACCAATGATTTTAAATGGCCCCACAAGTAGAAATCGAGAGGGTTCAGATCAGGTGAGCGTGGAGGCCAAGCAATTGGGCCACCTCTACCTATCCATCGATCAGGAAACGTTCGATCCAAGTACCGGCGAGCCGTACGACTGAAGTGTGCAGGAGCGCCGTCATGCAAGAAGTGAGCGTGCTGACGATCGATCAGTGGAGTGTCGTCATAAACATGAGGTATGGTGTTTTCCAGGAAGTTTGTGTACGCCTGCCCCGTAAGTCTGTTTACAAGTACATGGGGTCCAACTAATCGATCACCAATGATACCGGCCCACATGTTGAGGGAGAACCGCACCTGGTGATGAGATACAACAGTTGCATTTGGGTTTTCATACGCCCATACATGCTGATTGTGGAAATTTGTTATGCCATCTCGTGTGAACTGTGCTTCATCTGTAAATAATACTAAGGCAGGAAAGTTCGGATTTGCAGCACACTGCTGCAAGAACCACTGACAGAACCTAACTCGTGCAGGGTAATCTGCTGGTGACAGCGCCTGTACACGTTGCAAATGATAAGGATACAATTGATGCTCTTTCAGCAGTCTCCAGACAGTCGTATGGGGAACATTCACTTGCAACGCTAACCTTCGTGTGCTGACAGAAGGAGTTCTGTTCACAGTCTCCAGAATCTCCTCCTGTTCTTCTGGAGTTGTAGACCTTGGTCGTCCCCTTCCCAATCCAGGAGAGTGAAATTTTCCATACTCGCACAGACGGTGATGGAGACTTACAAATGTCTTCCGATCTGGACATTGTCGCTGTGGGTACCTCTCCTGGTACAAACGACGAGCCAGCGCAGCATTGCCGTCTGCCTTACCGTACATGAAGTGCATCTCTGCCAGCTCCTGATTTGTGTACATGACACACAGTCGAACGCCAAACACACCACTGAATTTAACCTTCGCCTCGGAATGATCTGTCAGAGTGCCCTCTTAATGTGTCCTTTGACGGCAACGACCTGCGGAAAGAAAAACGTTCAATGAGACATCGATGTGAGGTCTGTATTCAAGCAGGAGGTGGTCATTTTGAACATCTTCTGTAATGGCAACGACCGGCGGAACGAAAAACGTTCCGGTGATTTTCAATGTTGTGAAGGCCATAACTCGGAAATGAAGCATTTCCGGACATATGTTGTAATGAACTATTTTGATTGTCTACATGTGGGAAATACATACCTGAAATTATGCCGTGTATTTTTGAAACACCCTGTATATATACTGCTGGAAAGGTTTTTGTAGAACTAATGAAATGCTACTATTCTTTCATATGTGACTTGGATAATATCTTGTAGTTTAGCCAGTATATTTAGCTGCAACCACGTTTTTTTCTCCACCCAGTTCACATTTTCATTCACTGTTCAGCTCCCTGTTATGTCATCCTGAAAGAATATAGCCTTTATTATGTTCAAGAGATGATAAGGAACATAAATGAAAATTTCATGAAAATTGGTTCAATAGTTTTTTGAGTTTATCGTGGACAAACTAACAGACAAAACAAACTCACAGACGTTTACTAATATTATAAAGAGGTAATATTACTAATATTATTCTACACTCACTGACTTGGTCACAAGTAATCTATAATAATATTATAAAGAGGTTAGATGACAGTTACTGTGACTAAGTCAGTGACTGTAGGATAATTTTCTGCACTTTGCAGAGCTTCTGGCTTTATAAATAATTAACTCCAGATTAGAAAGTAATTTATATTTTAACTTATTAGCATTTAGTTTGCTTGTGTGTGTGTTTTTGTGATTACCGTATTTGCTCCAATAAACGCCGAGGCTCTTATTGTCGCCGGTCTCTAATAAGCGCCGGGCTACAGAGGGACATGGCCAAATAGTAGCCGGTCTCAAACAGTAGCCGAGTCTTTGATATTTGCCTACTGGTACTAATGTAAGCGTCCATATCTTTATAGTCGTTCGTAATACCTTACAGTACATTGCCTTACAAAATGCCGCTGAAACGGTCATTTGACGTTGCCTTTAAGATTCGCGCGGTGGAATACGCGAAAGAAACTTCCGGTGAGGCGCCCGCCCTTCATTGTGGATTCGGACGACGAATAGCAGCGAAAGCTACAGAAAGACATTGCCATTTATCTTTAACAGTCTTATGTAGCATGCGAAATTCAAATAAAGTAGCTGTTTGTAATATTAGCCGGTATTTATGTGTAAAAATATTGCGTTCTGAAGGTTTTTGTTAATAATGGCCGGCCTCTAAATAGCAGCCGGTCTCTATTAAGCGCCGGGAGCCGAGGCTAGTTTTGCAAATAAACGCCGGGGGCCTCTATTGGAGCATATACGGTAATCTACATACATATTAAGAAAATAAATATTAAGGAAAAGAAATATTAAAATCTAACAAGCTAACATAGGATTGTTAACTTAGTCACTAATATAGAAGCATATTATTCTGAGGAAGAACCTTGAATAACAAGTTTGAGATAATCTTTGACAGTATTTAAAGAGATTTTGTACTTTTTTATCAGATTAAAAAAAAAAAAAAGTATCATTAAAGATCATCAATATTTATTTCTTATTCTTTCCCTTTGCAATTTGCAGAATCAAGTATATATTTTATCCTGAACTAATTAAATTGTCCTTATTTAATTAAATAAATTATTATTTCTGGTTACAGCTAAAAAGAAGACATATAATCAGTACACTATTACATTCAGAAAATAGCTATATGGCTTCATTGAATAGGCTAATACAGGTAGGTTGCTATTCTAACTTATGTTAAATTACTGAAACGTAAGCTATATTACATTTTTCTTCATTTTTTTTTTCTATAAATATTAACTTTTTTCCTTATTAATTGAGTTGCTCTAATTTAATTTCCTACATATGTTTTTGTGTTTTTGCCCCCTTTTTTTTAAGGCTTTTTTATTTATGTTTTTCCTTTTTGGTTAATTTTTCCAGGAATACAAAAAGCCGCTTGAAGAGAGTAATCCACCCATATTGAACAAAATGAAAATCCAGACCATGTTTCATTGTGTCACGGACATTTTGCAGTGCCATGCAGCTTTTCGAATTGCCCTGTCGGACTGTATGAAACGATGGGATAAAGATGAAGCTATTGGTGATGTTTTTGTTGCTTCTGTAAGTGTATATTTCCAAATATAATATTTCCAGTTTACTGTAACAAAAAGATCTTAGATTTTAGATCTTTTGAGATCATCTTTGTTGTGTATTTGAAGTACTTTCTTTTACAATGATTTTTGTATGCCATTGTTTTTGACTTAAATGAACCTTATGCATGATATTACTAGTAGCAGACTGTTTTTATGTTTTCCCTCAATATAGACTCTAAATTGTATTTTTTTTTTTTTAAGTACTGTTCATCTAATGGAGAAATAAAAACATTGCACAAAGGCATTTGTTATCCCCATAATTGGTTCTGAACGATTATGGTTGTCTGGAAAAGGACTCCTTCTGACCCTTACAAGGGAATGGTTAGGCTTGTCAGTCCGAAACATCCCTTGAAATTTTTATCATTTATTCAGGACCTTAAGTAGTTGACGTATACCAAATTTTAGCTGCTTATATGCGCTGAAAGGGGGTTAAAAAAAATGCTAAAGTTACAAGAAATACGTCATCACTCTTTGCTTGCCACGCATGACGTCACTATCTCTCGCTGGCTTGCCGGCGCTCAAGGTCACACGGATGGCATGGCAGAGCAAAATACTTACTTTTAAAATTATACTGTTATAATTACTGTTTATAAAGTAAAAGCAATAACTGCAAAGTGTGGCTACATTTATATTTTAAAAGAATGTAATTCTACAGAGAAAAAAAAAAAGAAAGAAAAATATTAAATTAAAGAATTGAACAGAAATTTATGTAACGCTAACTGTAAACTATTGGCATATTATAAATAAAATTACCAATAAAAATAATAACTATAAAATCGAATAATAACTTAAAGAATTTAACAAAAATAAAGGAATAGAAAATGTTTAAAAAAAAATGGAAAATAATTTCGTAAATTTAGAAAACATTTCAAAATCGTAAGATTGTGGAACTAAAATGTTTCTAAACATTGAAGTCAAGCAAATATCTAACTTACTACTACTATTAATAATGTAATGTTTTAATTAATAATGTAATTATTCGTTAAAATACACCACACAGACTTAACTTCTAAGCATTTATTATAATAATAATGATTAAAATAAATGATTAGAAGAAGTTTATGTTGTGGATTCTAAAAAAAAACTAAGTTTAACTATCTATTTATATCTAAGTTTGTATCTTTTACAAAAATATCCAAAAATTACTTTGCACAAATCTTGAATAAATCTATCTTGAATTTACTTTCTTCTGAAATGAGTTGGTACTTTTAGTTTTAAGAATTTGTCTTTTTAGATTTATTTTTCTGGCATGATATCTGGTGGCGTAAAACAAAGGTGAACGTCTGGGGAGAAATAACCATGGGAGATTAGAAGGGAATTTGAATTGGAATTATTGGATATTTTTTTGTCTGTTACAAAAATATCCAACAATTATCTAAACCCACAGGATTTTTATTTCTACTATTTTTGATTATTGTGTAATGTCAAATGTAGTTAGGGTTATAAAACCATTGAGTTACACTTGTTCATAGGACTAATATCCGAATTATTATTACAATTACATGTAGTAATGTTTCCTAAATTTTACGAAATATTTTCCATTTTTATTAAAAAACATTTTTTATTCTATTTATGAAGAATAGTAAATTATGTAACGAAACCGTTACATTGTATTTTATTCTTCTTTTTTCATATTCTACTTATGATTAACTGTTAATGGGCTATAAAATGACAATTGGACATTCTTTTTCAAAAATGTAAGCTTATTTTTTTTTTCAAATTCAAATTACTTTATTTTAAAATACAAATGATGCCACACTTTTCATTTGCTGATTTTAAAAGTTTTCAAATAATAATTATATTTTAAAATCCTGAGATAACTGCTCTTTAAATTATATATTAGAATCCACAATCATTTATTATTTTCATAAATGATTAGAAGAAGTTTGTTTTGTGGATTTTAACAAATAATTACATTATTAATAGTAGTAGTAAGTTAGATATTTGCTTGACTTCAATGTTTAGAAACTTTTAGTTCCACAATCTTACGATTTTGAAATGTTTTCTAAATTTACGAAATTATTTTTCATTTTTTTTAAAACATTTTCTATTCCTTTATTTTTGTTAATTTCTTTAAGTTATTATTCGATTTTATTGTCATTGTTTTGTAATTTTATTTATAATATGCTAATAGTTTACAGTTAGCGTTACATAAATTTCTGTTCAATTCTTTAATTTAATATTTTTCTTTCTTTTTTTTTTCTATGTAAAATATTTTTTTAAAATGCAGCCACACAATTTTAAAATGTAGCCACACTTTGCAGTTATTGCTTTTATTTTATAAACAGTAATTATAACAGTATAATTTTAAAAGTAAGTATTTTGCTCTGCCGTGTCATCCGTGTGACCTTGAGCGCCGGCAAGCCAGCGAGAGATAGTGACGTCATGCGTGGCAAGCAAAGAGTGATGACGTATTTCTTGTAACTTTAGCATTTTTTTTAACCCCCTTTCAGGGCATATAAGCAGCTAAAATTTGGTATACGGCAACTACTTAAGGTCCTGAATAATTGATAAAAATTTCAAGGGATGTTTCGGACTGACAAGCCTAACCATTCCCTTGTTAGAGAAGTTCATTTTCATTATAATATTAGATAGGAATAAAGAAAGAATGATCACTTGAATAAAAAAAAAATGACCCATCTGTTTTCTAATTAGAAGGTATATATTCTCTGTAGACTATTCTTTCTTCAACTCGTTGTCTCTTTGTACATATATCATAGAGAATATAATGAAGGAGTTGATGATGATCTTGAATAAATTAACTGAAAGAATGAAAGTGGTCATATATCCCTTTAAGAATGCAGTGAAAACTACAATTCTCTCCAACCACCCTTATAAAAATTTCTGTCTGGTGATGTAAAGTTTTGTTTATTTTAATTTTCATTATTTTAGAAGTTATTTGAAGACAGTCTACATTTAAGTAACTTGAGCTGCAAAAGAGTTATCTCACTACAGGCTGATGTTGCTGTTGAGGTGTCGAAAAATAAGGCATTCCATGACCATTGGGACTAAGTTGATGCCTTTAACCCCATGACAAATAAACATGGTACTTATTCTTCAGAGGGTTGGAAGGACCCTAGGATCCATCTCGAAGAGAAAATCCTGAGCTTTACTTGTTAGTCCTGACTTAGAAACTGACTTAATAACAAACATTAAGTTGAAGTAACAAATCACATTTCTTTTAAAACAAAGGCAACTCAAAATTACTTAAGCTTTGCCTTTTATTAAGCAAATGCAATTGATTCAGTGGTAATCAGTAATTTATTTTTGAGTTTTATTTTATTAAATTAAGTCAAAAATACTTCAAACCCTCCTTTCTTTAATGAATTGCTCGTTAATTGCAAAAATCATTGAAATATTAATTCTCTTGAACTTCAAATATGATCTTTAAATAGTATTTAGAAATTTCTAATAATAGTTATTCTTTAATTGTTAAAAGGTACTCTGCTTTTTATAATAATCAAATGTATTTAGAACACTTTGGTTAAAAGTACTGCCTATTTTCAGTTTTCTAGATCGTTAGTCCTGGATGTGTACAGTGATTTTATTAATAATTTTTCCACTGCCATGGAGCTTGCCAAACAAGAAGCCAAGAGAAAATCAGCCTTTGCAGATTTCCTAAAGGTAGGATGAAGGCAGTATGAAGATTGGATATAAATAATTTCATCATTTGTATCATCATTAAAAAATTATGTAGAAACTTATAAATATAGTTCCATATTTTCTTGATTCCTTCTCTCTCTTCATATTTATTAAAAGAATAATTTATCTCTTGAATTGCATATATTTATGTAATACAGCAAATTTTCGGAATTTTCTCTTCCTTCTTCAAGCCATTCTTACATTGAAGATTAACAATTAGTTTCTCAACAAAAAGAGAGACAGGATATTATAACAACAGATTAATATTCCAGTTTAGAATAATGTAAATATTCCTGTGTAATATTCTAAACAAGTACAATTTTGGAATGTTAGTAATAATTATCTGTACGATTTTCACCCCTGGAAATTTAGATGAAAATATATGTAAGAAGTCAGAATGTAAATTGTTCAGTTTAGGTGTTATGTAAGTCAAAGAGCATATAGGAATGACAATGCTTTTATTTGCCTAATCTGAAAGTCTATTTTTTAATGTATAAAAATATTGCTTTTGAATAGGTTAAACAAATTACAAGTCATGATCGACTGTCTTTCTTTGGACTTATGGTGAAACCAGTTCAGAGACTCCCACAGTTCATTCTTCTGCTACAGGTAATTAAATAAAAAAATAAATCCTAACCTTTTTTTTTTTTTATTTGTCTTTGTATGTGTTTATTTTAATTTTATTAATAGCATAGATAGTGTAAATTTTCTAGAATATTCAGTAGAATAATATCTAAAAGGTTTTTGGTATTATCAGCATGCTACTACTATTCCCATTAATCCTGGACCTTCTTGTCCAGTGCAGCCAAGTTAGCATTAATTACCCACTTTGGGATGTCTTCATGCTCAGATTGCTCAAGAGACATGTGCATGATCGAAACTGGGAATTGGCAACATGGCGGTGCAAATGACTGCGATTCATTGTTTGTCAATTGTTTTAACTTCAATGAAATAACTAAAAAGCAAATAGTCAGAAGGATCATTTGTTTCAGCTGATAAAACTTTCACTCCTTGATATATCTCTATCCTTTTATTCTGTCTACTTATCTATGAATATAAGTTTATTTGCTATCTGTGAATGCCATTTTGTTCACTGCTTGATAGCATTTGGAAGTGGTGAAATTTATTGCTCAGCTCGTTGGATGGCGCTGCAAGCAGTGGTTCATTTCTACTCCAATATGGATATCCGGGGAGCAGAAGCAACTGGAGCAATGATGTCATTGCTCACTTTTTTGAAGACTCGATTTGTCTCATCTGGTGGTTGTTTGTCAATGCCTTCAATAGGAAGGTATTAGGTCTTGACATTTCAGCAATGTGCAGTTCCATCTCAGAACTTATGATCCCAAATATATGGAAGAAAATGGAAAATACAGTAAGCCAACTAAAAGAGTTGAACCACATCCTATTCAAATAGTAGTGCAAAGTTTAATGTACTTTTCAAAACTGAACTAGAAGAAAGCAGTTCATAAAGAGTGAAAGTTGTTTAATCTTGATATACAGTGCAATTTGGATAATTCGAACGTCTTTAATTCGAAATCGTGGTTAATTCGAAGATTTCTCTTGGTCCCTTGAACTTCTTATTAAATCAGTGTTAAAAAATCATGGATAATTCAAAGTTCAACTTCCTTAATTCGAAGTTTTTTATAAAAAATTTCGAACCATAACGACTTTTCTGCGTTTCATCGTTAAGAAATTCGACACGTGACAACTGAAATCCCCTTCCCACCACCGTTCGACACGTGCCGCCAGTCGACACGTGACGCTTCAGACGCCATTTGAGCTTCCTGCTGTCAGTGTCACCATGTCTTTCTGTAAACCATGCGTGTACAAGAATTTAACGTTTGCTGAAAAGTCGCCGTCATTCGCGAGGTGGAAAAGGGTGTGAAGAAGAAATGCCAAAATCGCCAACGAGTACGGGATAGCGCCGAATTTCGTCGGTACATTGAAGGACAAACCAACGTAAGTGAAGCTGTTTTCCGTTCACTAAACATGCTTGATGATTTTGCTAACCTTAAGCGACTGAATTCTACAAAACAATCAGACATTGCACAATTTTTTTAAAAACTATAATTTTTGGAATTGAATGTAATATGTACTGTAGCTTACGTAATATAAATCTTACGGAGTATTTTGTTTACATACATATAGTGTTTAAGTCTTTCATACTATGATTTTTCTGAATAAATATTTACTTATTGACGGAATAATCTTTTCAAGTATTCAGTGGACTTGAAATTAAAGTTAAAAGATGTAACTTGTTTAATTCGAAAACTTGGATAATTCGAAGTTTTTTAGTGGTCCCTTCAGCTTCGAATTATCCAAGTTGCAGTGTACTTCTGTATTCTAAAGCCACACTTGTTGTTTAAGGATCTTTGTGGTATATGATTGTATGTCATGCTCTTAGGCAGATTTTATTTCAGATTAGTCAGTTAAAGATTATTATATCTTTTTATGGCTACTGTGAAAAACCAGAAATCCTCAGCATATTCTGCCTAAGTATTCTTCACTGGCTGAAATCCGTAGCAGCTCTTTGGCATGAGCGCCTGTTAATGTATTTGGTCAACTCTTATGCAATCTGTTCTGATCTATTGAAAAGTTACAGGCCTCTTTAATGATGAACTTGGGGCCAAATAATGCACTTACATATGAAGGCCAATTACTTAAAAGGCTATACTTCTAACTTGTGTAACTTCATCTTTTTGGATGATCTGTTTTATGAAATTTTTATTACTCCATGTGGAAAAGACTCCATGTCTTTTATTACTCCATGTTCTATACGAACTATTAAAAGACGTAACTGTGGCTGGGTTTTAGAAGAACCATGATATAAGCTAAAGCTTTTTGAAAAAATATTAGCTACTTTTTTTTTTTTTCCAAATCCTGAAATATTAAAAATGCTACAACATTACACTTCACTTTTAATTTTAGATGTCTTGTGAATTGTAAGGCTTTTTTTATGACGTATTATTGAAATTATATTTTGTATTTACTTAGGATTTACTGAAACATACACCGCAAGGCCATCATGACAGGATGAGTTTGCAGCTGGCCCTAACCCAGTTGGAGAGTATGGCCGAAACCTTAAATGAGAGGAAGAGAGAGAGCGAACAGTTCAGTGCTGTGAAAGACATTCTACAAATCCTCGGTTCTAAATACACCAAAGGAGCCGATGGACCTCAGCATTTGTTATGTCAGGGAAAACTTCTTCAGTTGGTGAGAATATACAAAACTATATTATTGAAACTGGAAAATGGAGATCTTTTGCTTTTTTGTGCTTTTATTGATAATTTCTTTAATTCTTTAACACAAAATATGATAGAATATGAAAAAATGCTGTGAAAGATAAATATTCTATGAATTTCAGGATGGTTGAATATCATATACTACCAATAGAACAAACAGTAATAACTATAAACAAAGCAGCAAAATGTTAAGCAATTAATGACTTATGATGTAATTAAGAATTTCCTGAAATATTTCATCTGTTTTTAAAATGACTTGTAGATCCTTTGGATCTCAGATTTTTTTTTCCAAATTTTATGGAATTTTAAGAATTTTTAAAGCTGTTATTCTGAGTCTGCCAAGATTACTGTTTCATCCTCCAATTTTACATCAGTAATTTTGACATTTTAGTCCTTCCCTCTTCAGCCAGCGTTCCTATCATTTTGTTTTCTTTATATATTTTAAACAGGCGAGGGAAAGGGGATATCCCATGCATAACTCTTTGCATTTGAAAATTATCAGTTTTAATTATTTTTTATTGTTGGGTTGACCGAGTTCAACTGATATACATCTGTATTTATGAGTTTCACGTTGTAAAGAATTCACGTAATCTGTTGTAATCTTTTTATTCTTAATAGTAGTAATTAGAATAAATTAACTTGTATTAAAATCTATAATTGCATGAATGTATGTAAATATATATATAAAATTGTAAACAAAAGAAAGAGAGATTATTTATTAGTGGCAAATGATTACGATGTGTAGAAAATCTGTGGAATAGGTGGTGGATAGAAGGCTGTCTTCTGATCAGTTGTTTGTTTAGTAAATGTCTTCATCTGTTAACTTGAGACAGTGAAGTTTTTTTTGGGGAGGGGAAGGGGGGATTTTAAGAAATCTAATGACCACTGGTTAACATGTAAACATTCAGAATAATGTAGGAAAGTTCAGATTTAGAAGATGAAATCCTTTTTACTGTAATAATTGAACATACATTATATTTTATGGATATTTTTCTTTTTCTTTTTTTTTTTTCTCCCTCAGTTGATTCTAACAAAGCTTAGATATAAGGGATGGGTTTCAGTTTAAACTTCATGTCTTATAATTATTGCCTCAGTTCATTTTTATATGTAAATGTTACTGAATCGCTTCTTCTTTTCTTAGCAATTTAACCAGGAAGGAAAAATCTCTAAATCCAAAGAGAGAAAATTAATTTTACTGAATGACCTCCTTGTGTGTATGGGTGCTGTCCAAAAGTAAGTTGTTTGTTTTTGTTATGTTTTTTTAATTGCTTCTTTTATAAAAAGGAAAAAGCAATTAAAAGTAATCAAACTTAATTCATTTACTTTATTATATTTTCTTAGGAGTGGAAATGTTGGTGGTTCTCCGAGGTTTACCTTGAAATGGGTTGTGCCTGTACAGACTGTTGAAATTCAAGAAGAAAGTTCACCCACATTAAATAGACTTCTCTCTTCTGGTTGGTCCAAAGCTAACATAAATAAAAACGAAATTAGTTCAGGTAATGTCTTTGAATTTCTCCTGTGTCACCTAACTTGTTAAAAACGAAAGTAAATAAATAAGATTTGCCTTTTTAAAAAAAACAAAAACATAATATTAACATTTCAAATCTTCTTTACCTAAATTTTTCATTCAAATTTTAGTTTGCATTTCTATTAGTGGATAAAACAAATTTAAGCAAACAGCTGTCTACCAAAATGTTAAACATGAAGTTGTGTTAACACAGGAGCAGGGTCCAAAAGTCTCCATACATAAAGAAATCGATCATTTTTTTTTAAACTGTCACTTTATTCATAGCTTTATATGGCTGCTATTACATTGAAAACAGATGGATACGTTTTTCTCGCTCATGGTGGGTATCTCATGATATACGCATGATATAAACACACAAAATACAAGGAAAATAGTCGCAATAAGTGCAAAATATCTTGTATGAGTTCCTTTAGGTAATTTAAGCTGCATATCTTTTACTGGTACACCATGGTCTTCAAGTATCCCACCAGGCATTTCAATGGGCTGAAGTCTGGGGACCTTGGGGGCTGATCTAGGGGACCTTGGGGGCAAGTACAAAGATTAATCCCTATGCATGGAGACTTTGGGATCATCCTGTATAATTCTGATGTTAAGAATTGTTAGCTTTTATTTTTTAAACAAATGTCTGTTCAAAGCTAAAGTAAAAAAAAAAAAATCTAAAAATTTACTTTAGCCCCCCCCCCCAAAAAAAAAACCACATTTTTTTTTTGAAAGAAAATAGGACTAATCTACACATTTTGAGATTTTGGGGTGGACCAGGACACCTTCAGTTTCCCCTTTACCCCCTTCCATCTGATTTGTTTGCAGTTCATTTTAATAATCACTCCTCTAGGGATGAGGTTATGGTGAAAGTTTTGAGCTTGATTTTTTTCTCTCGTCTAAATTTAGGAGTCTGAATATTTTGTTTTCTTCATTTGTAGATAATCTACAAAACTTGTATCTTGAATTAGCTGATCTCATGCATGACTTTGAAGTGATGAGTCGTATAAGTGCCCTTATATCTACCCTGAAAAGGCCCTATCAGGTAGGACTATTGAACCTCACTTAATTGAATTAAAATATATTCTGAATAATTTATTAAAATCATTAAATTGTATTATAGTTAAGCTATCCTTTAACTTAACAAAGAAGTTATTTCAAAAGAGCCTTCCATTTTTGAAAATTTGCTAAGCTATCACTAATATAAGCAGATTACAGATGGTTCCCGACTTACATAAATTAATATTTTTCCTAAGTCATTTTTTATTTGTATGTAACATTTCATACATTGCTGTACTAAAGAACACATTAAATACTGTACTAATAGACTGATATTAAATGAAAAAGATCACATCACTATTTTAACCATAAATTTAGTTATTATCTGTTTCCCCAAAGAAAGACCTTTATAGACCTAATATGCTTATGGATTGATGTTTCTAGGATGTAACAGCAACATCTATTGCTAAATTCTTAACTAGATCTTATAAACATAATGAAAACATTCTGGTTTTTGTATTTTATACAATTACTAATATTCTAGGTATTGCGTAAGCATTCAAGGGGGGGAGGATCAGAGCAGAGCTTACGTAAGACAGACAAATATATTTGCATGCTTTAAAATTGTGATATAATTTTGACTATTTTAATTTACTGTTAATAATTTGGCAAATCTTACCTAAGCACAAGGTAAGTGGGGGATTGGGCATGTGCTTATTTTTGCTTACAAGGAGGGGATCTAAAATGTGCTCACGTAATACTTGAACAGACCCTTTGTGCATATATTGAATGTTGTGCATAGGTGCTTTCTGCAAACTTGATGCATTTCTATGTTGGAAATGTCTTATGTAAGTAGGTCTGTTGAGAGCCATCTGTTCATCCCTTCTGGAAAATTCCAACATATCCATCTTGTTGTAGCAAGATATTCTTTGCTATAAAATAAAGGAAACAGTGGAATTTCATTAACCAAACATTAATTAAGTGAGGGAAGGTTTCATTATAGGTAATATATAATAAACATTATAATGAATCACTGATAATCAGTACATAATCTATATAGAAATTATAGTATATCTGAATTATAGTATTTTATCTTTTCTTTGTCTTGGGGATTTATTATCTAATTGTAGCCTCTTCCTTTCAGGGTCTGACAGTTGAATTTATCCAGAGTTTATCCCAGAATATTTTACAGACTATTCAAGATAAAGATGAAGAACTGAAATGGATAGATAATTGTTGTTTGCAGCTCCTTGTACCATTGAAAGCAAAGTAAGTGTTCTCTAGCTGTTGCTTCTGTTTTAGTCACTTCTTATTTTTTGTCTGCCAAACCTTCACTCATCCTGAACTTCAGTTTTTTTTTTCCAGAGATTAATATGATTATTGAAATTAAATTATTTGTAATTATCAAAACATACAAAATTGAAGCTTAACAATAAAATAACTGTTTTTAAGCAGTGCTTTAGAATTAAGAATATGTAACTGATTGTTATGTAATTAACCTGTGAGGACGCACATTGGTGTAAACTTAATGCTGGTACCCAGTGTAAAAAAATTCATTTATTTTACAGGTTATGAGTATTTTTATCTACTTGTCCCTCAAATCCCTTTTCAGTGACTATCCAACTAATTCAGGTATAGAAGTGAAGGTCATTCATCAATTGGTCACTGCATTTCAACAGATTTATTGTGTCACTGTCCATCTTGGATAATTACCCCATGCAAGTCCTAATACCCTTTCAAACTATCTCAGCACATACTTTATATTGGTTTTTTGGCCTGATTATATTACAACTAATTTCAGTATTGTTATTGTAACTTTTTGTATCACTAGTGTGAATTGTTAATTAAAAAAAAATAAAAAAATACCAAAATGAGCAAACGAGGTTTGGCAGATAATCAAATCATCACATCCCTGCTCCTTCCGTCTATTTTGACCTTGGAAAAGTTGTCAAAATCATTGTGAGAAAAATAATTTTTTATTAATTTTACCGGAGATGAATTTCCAATACCTTTACTGATTATGAAGTAAAATTGTATAAATTAATAAAATATAAAAGCAATTTTCAAAAAAAAAAAAAAAAAATTAATGTAGATTGAGAAAGCCTTTGAATTGTATCAGGGGTAAAATTTACCCCCATGCAAATGTTGGTGTTATGACGTGCATCCATGAGGGTTAAATAGTGTAAGATTGATTAATTGATTGAGGGGATGGGATGATTCAACGCCTCCGTTTTATCGCCGACCATGATGCTACATAATATTATTATTCACTAATCAAACAATAATTTTGTAACCAATCATAACGCTATTCATTATCATGCATCATTACTACATAATATTATCATGAATTAGACAACACTGTTCACTAATCATTATTTCATTTCCAAATTTTTTTTTTTTTAATGTATATAAAAAAATATTTACATAAAAAAGTAAGTTTATATATACTTTAAATATTTGATTTTTAGATCACTTGAAAATATTTATTTATGTATTATTTATGAGTAGTTTTAAATAATATTCCTTCTCGTTATGATGAAGAATTTTACATCAAGAAGGCAAGTTTATTGTAAAAAAAAAAGTTCTAATACAGATACATATGCAATGAATATAGTTAAGGTAGAATAGTTTTTTTGTTTTTTTAACAGTCGTGCAATAAGCAGATTGTAATCTAAAACAAAGGTGTTGTTTATTTGTTAAAATTCATTTTTTTAAAAGAAAGATTTAAGATAAATTCCTAATAATTTAAATAGCGAGATAAGGGAAGCTTTTTTTTTTTTTTTTCAAGTTCACATTTTAAGACCGAAATGGGACATATCATAATCCTCAATATAATCCTTAATATAATCAAATATAAACAGCAGAGCGGCGCTGAATCGGCCAGCGCTGAAACGGCGGCGATGAAACAGCGATGCTGAAACTTCCTAGACCCATTGATTGATGGATCACGTTAATTTGATTACTTTATGAACTATAAAAGATTAAGCATTTATTCTTTTATTGAAATTAAATCATATATTTATTATAAGCTAAAAATCTGAGCAAGGATGCCATTTTGCTGGCACAATTTCAGAATGATATAAATGTTTATTGGTTGTACGACATAAGGATTATCTGTACCAAATTTTTAAGTTATGTTTACAATAAGTTTGTCTTATTATGAAAAGAAATTTAATGTGCCCAATGATTCAAAGAATTAAGAAAGCAAGCGAAGGCACAACGCTATAAGAAAGGATTCGCACCCTGAGTTGTCATCAGGAAGAGACTGGGATGGACCATTTCGTCCTTATTAGGACTCATCAGCCAGCCAAACTCCACCGAATGACAGACTCAGAAGGTGCGAGGGGTTAGCTTTCCACGGGACTCGCTCCCGAGAGCAGGAACTCCCCCCGAAGAAATCCTAACCAAAAATTAAATAAAAAACAAAAAACAACTATTCCTTGTCCTGCAATCTGCTAGGCGCAAAAGGAATTTTGTCTTATTGTTAAGTTATTGTCACTTCATTTTACCAAAGGTGAAATTTAATGTTGGAATAATTTCTCTTTTAAGATAAAAATGTACAGAAATTTGTGATTCATATTTCGGAAGATGCAAACATGCCATAGGCAGTAACCATTGAAAAGTGGTTGACATTCTGAATAGGTTTTCCTTTAACTTGAAATGTTGTGTCTCAGGTTTTGTCATATTTTACTGAATATATGGATCTACATTCATTCAGAAACACAATCAGCGAAACTGAAGTTGGGGCTGGATTCTAAAAGTTGAAAAAGTAAAGTGGATGTCACACAAAACTTTTCTTTTTTTTTATTTAAATTATATTTGAGATGAAAAATTAATATTTTTGTTGTTTGGTTCTTTTCTTTTTTTTAATGCAGAAGTCCAAAAGAACTTGTTGTTTTTCAAACTCCTGAACCTGCAGTTACTAAAGACTGGATGACTGAACTGCGTCTTGCTCAGCTTGCCTGTGGTAAGAGGAAAAACATTACAAAGGAGTTATTTTAGGCTTATTCAGATAGGGTTGTCCTTTGATTTTCTTTTTAAATTAAAATTATTTTGCAATTGCATGGCATTGTCATCCTTCTGCAGGATATAATTTCGTATCAATTTGTTAATAAAAGACATTGAAAAATAAAAGAATAGATTAAAAATATATTGATTGAAACCATTGCAAGGATTTAACATTTTTTGAAAAGTATGTTGTAAAGTTTAATGATGTTGTAGATATTATATTAATGATTGAGGTTACCATCAATAAACTGATGTAACCTTTGGAAATTTAATCTTAATGCATTGCGGATTAAACAATACTAAAATGAACACTAGAGTTTACTGACTAGATTGTTGAAGGTGAAGCTGCTTCTCAGTCGTTTGCATTTCATGGTGCACTTAGGAATTATTAAAATCCTGTGGCATATCAAACGATGTTCTTAATAGCTCCTGGCACACCAAATTTTTTCGTTACTTTTCTATAAATAAATACTTTGACAAACCTCAGCATGATTTTGCGTATGAATAACAGTCTATTTTAAACATTTAAAAATAGTTTAAAATTATAGAAAAAGAAAAAAATCCCTTTTTAAGCTGATGTGAGTAAACACTTTTTCACCTTCATTATTAGAATGAAGTAGAAGGTAGTTTAAAATTCTGTTTGCTCATATTATTTGATGTCAAGAGTCTAGATTATGTATTTTAGTCTAGATTATGTATTTGGCTATATGTGAAGATATTTTATTACAGATACTCTCAGAATTCCCTTGTGGCTCATTAGGGAATCTTCGTGGTACACTAGTATGCCTTGACTGGTTGAGAAGCTCTGAGCGAGACTGTGAAATATACTTTGAGCATCAACGAATAGGATATACTTATTGTTTTACATCTTCTAAGCCTCTTGCTGTCTTAATAAACAAATTCCCTCCCATCTGTAATCCATCAGTGTGATTAGGGATCTCTCACCTGCTAAACTTCCATCCATTTCTTTGCATTTATTCAGTTAGTTTGTCCAATATGTTTTTGCTATTCCTTGATGATGAAGTTACTTACTATTTTGGAACTGATTTTAATCATCTTTAGCAATTCACCAGTGCCCCTTATCCTTATTTTCTCTGCTCTCTTTAAACATTAAAAATGAAGTAAACGAACTCATCACAAGACAACTCTGTCCAGTGGCGAATTCCAGTGAAGCATCTTGGAGTAGAAAATTTCAACAAGATTTAGTTACTGTGGAACCAGGTTTAAGTGTGACACAACAGCAGGCAACTAATCAAAGCATACAATACATTAATATTTTGTATCCAATACTTAGATATACTTTTTATAAAAATACTGAAATTAAAACAAACAAAAAAATGAAAAAAAAAAAAAAAAGTTACAAAATAAATTTTTTTTTTTTTGGTTAGTTTTAAAGGTGAATTTTTGTAAAATGAAGTGAAAAGTGTACTTAACTGTAATTGCTTTGGATAAAGATTTTCAACCTGAGAAAGCTTGAAAATGAAATGCACTTACTTGATAGTAAACAGGATAAAATGATGGTAATAATTCGTAACAACTTAATTCTTCTATATATAAACAAATGAAAACATCGTTCCTTATAGTATCAAACATCTTTATGGCTTCTCAATATTTCTACACCCTGAACGGATATTTTCACTGAACGGATTATGTAATAATCCCATAGTTTCAGAATATTATTCATATTCCATCTTCAGGGACGGCACAAACGTTCAGGACGATACAAGACAAGAATACGTAGTGAAAGTGTGGGTTTAGCAATAGTCTAAATTTGATTACTGCTAAACCTTTGTCAAGAATAAACATCAGTAAAAAAGTGACAGAAACGAACAACAAAAAATAAAAAAAAGCACATTAAACAACATTGCTATATTTAGTTAAAAAAAAAAAATTAAAATCACAATTTTTATATAAAAAAAATACAATTTTTGTTGTTTATTTCAGATCCTAATAATAAACCAGCCTGGGATATTCCTGAACAGGAGAGAAGATCAAGTGCCAAAATGCCTTTATTTGTTAGATCCCTGAGTACATACACTGCTTCCTATCCAACAGAGGTATTGATTCCTAAATAAGTTAGTTTCTGTTATTGCTTGCTTTATATCTCAGCCCATTGTTACAATCATCATTGTAACGTACTGTTCCACTTTGATATGTGTAATCTTTAACCAGAAGATTAGGTGATCACTAGACGTTTAATCTCAAAAAAAATATATATTCTATTATTTTAGATTATTTTTTTCTTTTTGCTAGGTAAAATGTGGGTGTTATTACTCCTGTTCTGGGAAACCCTTAAGTTCTAAGCCTCAGAATTATCTCTGGATATGCAGCAGTGATGGTGTTAATAGTCACATTAGGTAAGTTTACATTTTTGCGTATTTTTTGTCTGAAATGTGCATCAACAGTAATTAGGCTAAATACTACAGCTGCTGCTAATAATATTCACTGAAACTATAAACTAACGAAATAAAAATTATTGACACTTGTCGTATCTTACTCACAGAAACACCTTTATTGTATTTATTTGTTCATTCATATTTTTTTTAATATATTTTCCTCGATTGCCTATCCTTAAGTTTGCATTTGTTTGGGCTTCCCAAATGCAATTGTTTCTATTATCGACATTGCTCCTTCCCTTTGAATTATGATGATGTATTAGCCATCCACCTGACATTTGCTGTCAAAAGAAGACTCTTCTCTCTCTCATTCCAAATAGCAACAGTGAGTAGTATTATTACAATCTTTCATAAAGGGCTATCTGCGTCTGAATTAATTTGTCTCCTTTTTAAATTTACAACTATTAAATTAGCCAAAAATCCATTTTATCTGATGTTCATGTAAATCTCTGAAGCAACTTAAAGTACCTAACTATAAATGTGGTGGAAAGAAGCCAGTCATTGTCGCAGTATGTAAATGAATCTAAAGTATATAAAATTTTTCGTATCTTAAGAATTTTTTAGCAACTATTGATACATTTATAGAACAAAAAAAAAAAAATTGTGAATTAAAAGATTGAATTATATTTAAAGTTGTGAAAATCAATCATTATCATTTCTGTTAATTTTCATTGGATAGTATAGTAATAATTAGTTTACAAAATTTTCTTTTTTCATTCTACATTATTGTCAAATTAAAAATAAAAACACAGTCATTACAATAACTTCTCAAAATATAAATACGTATTAAAAATTGAACAAACACATTTAAAATGAATATGTTACATGTGTTATTCTTTTTCAATTCTGTATAGAATTGAATTTTCAATAGAATTGAAAAAGAGAAACACTCGTAACGTATTCATTTTAAATGTGTTTGTTCAATTTTTAATATGTATTTATGAGACACATCAAAATATAGATATATTTTGAGAAGTTATTGTAATGACTGTGTTTTTATTTTTAATTTGATTTCGATTTATTCTTCACACAGAAATTTTCGAGAATCTACATTATTGTGTACAAAATTTGATCCTAATAACAATGGGTGAGGCCAAATTGTATATAAAATGACATCCTGGTACAGCTGTTTCACATTTTAATTTTTACTGGTTCCACATTTGTTCCGACGTTTTAAAACTTGATCCTATATTAATGAATTTTCCTTTGCATACTTGACTAAATGCAATATTTATAACAATGCATGTCTATTTACTTATTTATTTATTTATTTACTTATTTCACAGCATATACTGTTTACAGCAAATTAGTATACGAAATGTAGCTGTGTTTGAGCTAAAAGAAGTGAGGATTTCCACTATGGAAGCAGTGCCAGGAACAGCTAATGTGGCCAACAAATCTCAGTTTCAAAGTTGGTCAGTTTGGATGGGAACCGACAGTAGGAGGTATTTCTTAGCTTCCATTTTAACTGTAGGGAATGATATTAAGAATGAAACGCTAGCGTTATTAGATGAACTATTTGAAAATTAATTTACCAAATAAACTCAAAGTAATATTAAGTTAAAAGTAAACATTAAGTTAAAAAACATAAGTAATATATTTTGAAAATAAGGGAGACTTAAGGATTGTAATTGAAAATAAAATTAGCAGTTTTTTTTTTGTTTGGCATATTGCTAGTTCAAAATAAAATATTATTAAGAACATGATTAATAACTAAAGATCAGGAAATAAGTGGTGCAGTCTTAATATACAAAGGGGTCAAGAACTCACTCTTTGATAATCAATAATCTTGGGAACAAAATGACATAGACTTATAATTCTTGTGCCATAGTGTAGTTCAATAATTGAGGACCTCTATGGAAAAAGGGGGGGGGGTTGAAGAGGTACTATGTGGTCCTGTGGGTGCACTTCTTGCTGGTGGAAATGCACTATTAAAACACAGGAAATGCCATTTATTCCTACCCAGTCTGATGCCTGCATGTCCACGTCATGACCCCTGGGCAACAGGTACACTCAGTGTGCACAGCTAAGTCATGTAAGGGTAAAATAGCGAATTCCCGACGCTTAAAATGGAGACCAATCAGCTAAGGGAGACAACCCTAACAGAAAACATTGGTCCACCAGGATTGCTGGGGGTTGTGTGCCAGGGCTAACAACCCAGTCATTTGAAAAACACCTTGTTATGAGACACACCTACAGAAATAGTTGGATGGAAAATTTGATGATGACTAGGAAAGGAAAAGGAAAACAAGATGTTATTTTTGGAACCTGGAATGTGTTGAGCCTGTACCATGAGGAAGCCTTCAGAAACCTGAAGGAGGTTTTAAAGAATTATAAAGTGCCAATAGCTGCACTGCAAGAAATTAGGTGATAAGGTGCTGATATCATGGACTTGAGATGTTACACCATATTGTACAGTGGGGGTGTGAAAAAGCAGTTGGGAACAGGATTCATGGTAGCTGGAGACCTGAAACAAGCAGTCCTGAGATTCAAACCAATGAACGAGAGGCTGTGTTCCCTACGGCTTAACTTCTCCCTGTTTAATGTGACGGTTTTCTGTGCTCCAATGGAAGATTCAGAGGAGGAAATGAAAGACAAATTCTGTGCTATCCTGGAGAAAGAATATGATGATGCTCCTAGACATGACGTTAAGATTGTTCTCAGAGACATGAATGCCAAAGTAGGGAGAGAGGAAACATTCAGACCAGCGATTGAAATACATAGTGCCCATTTGGGTAGCAATGATAACGGCCTTAGGCTGGTAGACTTTGCAATAGGGCACAAGATGGTCATCTCCAGTACGTTTTTCCCACGAAAAGACATACATAAGGATGACATGGAAATCCCCCGATGGAGTCGCTGAGAACCAAATAGACCACGTCCTTACAGATAGAAGACATGGATCAGACGTCATGGACATCAAGACAAGGAGACTCAGACCACTATCTTGTAATAATAAAGTACAGGCAGAGGATATCCAATGTGAGGAAGATACAGGGGAAGAAGTCCTTCAAGTTCAATGTACAGGCACTGCACAAGGATAATAAGAAACAAGAAAGCTATAGAGCAGTGGTTGCTGAAAAGCTCTGAGATCAAGAACAAGAACTAGAAGGGGCTACAGTGACACAACAGTGGAAAGTATTACCACTGAAGGATATATTGATGAGTGCGGCCACAGAAGTTGTGGGATTTCAGAGAACTGTTAGAAGGCAATGGCCACATGAGTCATTGTAGGTGTTCAAAGTGACCACCATCAATGGCAATACAGCGTCGATGGTGCTCAACTCCTGAGCAAACTATGGATGTCAGCTTGCCCCGTGTGATGGCTCAATGGCACCTCTGCAACCTACCCATCATCCAGGTACAGTGGCATCCAAGTACGCCCTGACATTGCGATGTCAGCACCATCTTGCTGTCGGTAAAATACCTTGTTGCCAAACATCTCTCGAATGGCAGGGAAAATCGATGTTTGCAGCATATGGAGATATGTCTCATCACTTAACAGTAGCTTCCAAAGAAAGGGCCAATCAATCTGCGAGGTGAAAGACCACACATTAACACATGGTAGATTCACTTCCCTGTCTACGTAAACATGTGTATTGACAGGAGCCCAGTACACATAATTGTGACAATTTGCAGTACCGTTGAGTTTGAACTGTGCCTCGTCAGACCAGATGAATTTCCCTGCAAAATCCTCATCATTGAACTACACTATGGCTCAAGAATTGTACGTCTGTCATTTTGTTCCTGAGATATTGATTATCAAAGAGTGAGTACATAGTTCTGGACCCCTCTGTATATTAATGGTGTCTTATCCAGCATTTCTTCTAATCAGGTGAATTCCTGAATAAAAGCTGCTTCAGTTACCTTATGTGCTGTGTTTTGTAGGAATTTCTCAATTATCATTTCTTTTGAATTCTGATATTCTAAAAGCTTTATAATTTTAGTTTCAGGTTGGATTTCTTTCTTATTTTCAAAGATACTAAACATCTTTCTGACTATGAATGATAGTGTGTTTAAAACGGCAAAATAAAACAAACAAACAATAAAACAAATAATAAAAAAAAACATTGTTAACAAGTGACATAAAATTTAATTATTAACTATTTGGTTTTTTTTTTTGGATAATATTGAAGAAACTAATGATGTGTTTCAAATTACAAATTGAAATTTGCTTTTCAATGATTCTGTTCTCTTTCAGAATTCTAATCTATTCTGCTACGGATCCTGAGCATCGAGAGAATTTAGGATTTGCATCAGTAGCAGCACCTGTTCTTCAGCTCAAGTATTATTTAGGTCAAGTGTATGCAGCCCTTGTCAATGGCAATGTGCTTATTTTTCGAAGGGATCAAGGTAATATTCTTGCATTGCTTGCTTATTGTTTTATCCTATTTAGTCATTATGTTAACTACTTGTATATCTATTAAGGTTGGCCCATAAGTTCTGGCGTTTTTTTTTAAAGTGAAAATTTTGTGTGAAAAATAAAATGTTTTGGCAATGCGTTTTATGTTATTCGATAGAGAATTACGTGCTCTACAAAAATAGCGTGTTTAGTTTTGTTATGCTGATATACTGTTTGTTCATTGCAGGTCATTAAAATGGAGTGTCAAGACGACAAAAAAGAGCATTGTCAACACCTGCTTTTTGTGTTTAATCGAGGTCAAAAGTTACAGAAGCTGCTCAAGAAATTTGTGAAGTGTATGGTGAAGAAGTGATGCCTCGTAGGACGGCTGAAAATTGGTTTAAGCGATTCAAAGACGGCAATTTCAATCTCGAAGACATGCATTGCACTGGACGCTCCGTTCAGTTCACTGGGGAGCGACTGAATCAGCTTCTTCACGAAGATCCATGCCAAAACGACGAGGGAATTGGCAGAGATAATGGAATGCTCCCACAGTACTACAGAGAGTCACCTTCACTCGATGGGAAAGGTTCAAAAGACCAAAGTCGGGCAAGTAAACCAGCAGAGATGGTGGTTTGTTGATTTTTGTTGTTTTCGTTCAAAGCATGCGGAACCCATGCGCCCAACTTTTGAATCTTTCCCATTGAGTGAAGGTGATGCTCTATGGTACTGTGGGAGCATTCCATTATCTCTGCCAATTCCATCATAGTTTGGCATGGATCTTCGTGAAGAAGCTGATTCAGTCGCTCCTCATCAACTGAACGAAGCGTCCGATGCAATGCATGTCTTCGAGATCGAAATTGCCATCTTTGAATCGCTTAAACCAATTTTGAGCCGTCCTACGAGGCATTGCTTCTTTGCCATACACTTCACAAATCTCTCAAACAGCTTCTGTGACTTTTGACCTCGATTAAACGCAAAAAGCAGAAGATGTCGAAAATGCTCTGTTTTGTCGACTCCATTTTAATGCCCTGAAATGAACAAAAAGTATATCATCATAAAAAGACTTAAACACACTATTTTGTAGAGCACATAATTCTCTATCGAATAATATAAAACGCATTGCCAAAACATTTTTATTTTTCACGCCCAATTTTCACTTAAAAAAAAATGCCAGAACTTATGGGCCAACCCAATAGTTACCTATTTTTCTAGTTCCTTATGTATGGTTGTGTTTGGATTTGACAGTGGATGGTTGAGCTGCTGATGTCAACCTCTTGCAGATCATCTGAACACACCAGTTGACGTTCAAAATGGCTGACACTATTGTTAGATTGCTACTTTGGTTAAGTTCAATTGAAATAAGACTTTGAAAAGATGAAGAGCACGAGGAACAATTGATATGAGTAGTAGGCTATGCAAAAAATATTTATTCGGACAAGAATAGGCAATTACTCAGAGGATTTAGTCCCACACAATATAATAAAACAAATAATCGAGAAAAACACCCTCCCTTGAGTATCGCAACAACTCCAATATAAATATTTGTCATGTTTACGTTGTCATCTTGGTTGACGGGATGATTTTACACTCTTGACAGTTGATGTAGTTGACAACCAAGTTCATGTCAACTGATATTCTGAACAAAAGTGTAGTTCATGAACTGTAATACCTGTACGATCAGTTGATCAACTCGTCAACCTGTTGATGTTAACTGTGAATATCCAATCACAATGTATGTGGAGTGTGCTGAGTCTAAGCCATTGATGAGTTGAAAGCCATTTTTACTACGCACTCTACCTGGAAAATCATTTTTTGTCTGCTTACTCTATTAACAATTTTATTTTAACCAAAATGTCTTGTGATTTTAACAATTGTTGTTGTAGACCTCCTACTTTAGCAGAGTCAGTTCCCAATGATGGTTTTTTCTTTGTCTGCAGCCTACCTAAAGTTGAGACAAAATGTTGGGCATTTTTTTTATTAATATTTTGTTTCAATACTTAATTAGAAATTCCAGATCCCAACTCCTTCCATTACCACTCATTGCTAAATTTCATTACTTTTAATTTAATAAATTTCAGTACTTTGCTGTGAGTTCTGTCCTTCAGTTTTTAATTGGCTTGAAAGGAAACAATAGAGATTTTATTTCTTAAACAACATTAAATTTCTGATCGAAATACTTGTTAGCAATGGAACATTTTAAGTGTATGACATCAAAATTGATTCACTGAAATATTACTTTAATTGATGTTGTTCAATTTGCATTGAGAAAAGAATTATTTTCAACACTAAGAGATTAGAAGATGTCAATGTATTGGGGAAATAATGAAATGAAAAAATAAATATTAAAAAAAAAAAAAAAAAATCATAAAGCAAATGTATCCGCATTGGCCAAAAGAAAACTATGAACCTTTAAGATAAAACAGATATTGATAAGGTTTATCACTTTTTACCCTCTTTGTGTAGATAATAGTTGGTATTCTGTCCAAAGACAGGAGAATTTCAGTTGCTGCTGCTGCTAGCCAATGCCCACTCTTGGTATTGCTACCATTAAGTGCCGCGCTGACCAGTACAGTGATGACATCCACGGTAGATGTGGATGACTGCCTCACTTATAAATATAATTTCAGTTCTATTTATAATAATACATTTTTACTGAGTTATTAATAGGATTAGACTAATAGAATATCCTCTTCAATGAGGAATTTTCCCACTGAGTTTAACTCAATATTTCTGCTCGGTTCGTTGAGCCTTCTTCATTGAGATGATGAGAATTACATGAACTTTGCCGCTTCCACTTTGTCCATGTCTCGGACAAGCTGTTTTCATGACTTTCTTCCTACAGAAATTGCGATGACACTGGATCACTTTCTATCATGGCACACTTCTTCTTCAAAACTAAGTTTTATGATTAGACTAATGTTTTAAAAACCTTCCTGGTTTTAGTTATAAATTATATTTAAAATAAGAATTTTTAGTAAATTTATTAGAGATGTCCCAGATCTTGGGTTCTGCCATTTCATTGCAATGCAGATCACTTCAGTTGTGAATTTTGTATACATCATTCCTCCATTGGCACTGTGAAAGGAAACAACAAAGAAATAATTCCCTTATCAAAGAGATACTGGTTTTATGAATGACTCTGTTTAATAAAATATTTGTTTTACATTTTTGAGTATTTAGTGTTGTAATCTTATGTGTAACATTCAGGGCACTATTCTTTCTTACTTATGTGTAACATTCAGGGCACTATTCTTTCTTACTTATGTGCAACATTCAGGGCACTATTCTTTCTTACTTATGTGCAACATTCAGGGCACTATTCTTTCTTACTTATGTGCAACATTCAGGGCACTATTCTTTCTTACTTATGTGTAACATTCAGGGCACTATTCTTTCTTAATGTATTTGACTTTGATGATGAATCATCTTAGCTTATTTCCAATTTTTATAAAACACATTTTGTCTTTTTTTTTTTTAATATAGATTCCAATTGGAACTTAAGAGATTACCAGGTAGTTGTGTTGGGTTCTGAACCAGTCACTTCTCTGCTACCGTTTAAAAACTCCTTTTTCTGTGCATGTGGAAAGAAAGTGTGGGTACTGGATTGTTTTTCAGGGGAGACAGTTGTAAGTAGATAGTTTGATTTAAAAATTATTTTTTAATTACTTTAAGCACATTTAATAACCATATTAAAATATAAGAATTGCATTATGTAATTTGTATCCATGAATCTCTAAATTAATCATTCACATACTGGAGGGGAAAAGGAAAACTTTCCAACAGTTATTTAGTAGCAAACAAGTTACGGAAGTATAAAAGATATTTTATGGAAGCAAAAAATATCAAAATAATATGTGATCATTGCTAAAATATCTCATTGGTTTTTATATAAATTACTGATTGATTTAATCTGTTAGTAAAGTTTCCTTAAGATATACAGGGAACTCGATGTAATTTGTTTCAGTTTATAGTATTGACTTTATGTAAGAAGGTTTAACGTGCTTTAAATGTAATAGGAATGCATTTCTATATTTTTTTCCGTTTGCAGTATTGACTTTATTTCCTTTTTTTGATCTATAAAATCTATAAAATGCTCAAATTCAATGCGTTAAAAGCAAACAATTCTAACGAATTTGTGCATTTTATA
>JAFIDM010000004.1:1328097-1346453 GCA_023159025.1 Thereuonema tuberculata
CTTCCCTTTTCATATTACATTAATGCACGTTAAACCTTCTTTATTATATTTAATTCTACAGGTTTTCTTTATATTCAGAAATTTTTATATTGAAATGATAATGTTTAGTGATGATAAGTTAACTTTTAAGAATAAAAAACTTATTATTTCTTATTGTAGAAAAGCTACCAAGTGAAGCATGAGCATTTAGGCAATACTTATTTACTTGCACAGTCTGGAATAGGATTATGGATTAATCTTCGGAACACAGCTACCATATGCCTTTACCACTTGGAAACCTTTAAGCATCTACAGGACATTAATGTGACCGCTAGTGTTAGCAGGATTTTGTCAGGTTTGGGTATATATCAAATTAATATAAACGAATAGTCAATATTTTCTTTCTCCATTAATCAAAAGAGAATGGTATTATTGTTTTAATAGGTTTTAAGAAGCCAATTTTTATAATTTTTTTTTTATTATGTATCTGATCCAAAAGTAATATGTTTTTTGGTCTTCTAGCATTTATATTGTGCAATTGTTAACACTTGAGTGATCGCATATTGTATAGATGGTGTATTACGGACTTGTATATTTAGTATCCATCGGTGGTCACTGGCGGATTAAGGTGGGGGGTGGGAGACTGACTGGGCTGAAGTCAGAGCCCTCAAATTATAGAATTAAAAAATATATTACAAAGAGGAACTCACGTCGGTATGCATCATTTACATTACATTCAAATTTATATATTTGCTCAGTTGTACTTATTGCAATCGAGCATCACATTTAGTCACTCTTATATAAACAGTGCTTCTGAAATATGTTCAAATATAATGTTGAAAAATGCAATTATTTTTTTTTTAGTTCTCCAATTTTATTAATACTTTGTGTGGTGAACCCATTACATACATCTAACCAGAATACGCCCCCTTTTTACGAGTAAACGAAATCAGTTTGATTTCAAGGGCTGCGTCAAAATTTTCAGCCAGGGGTCCCATGCAACCTTGATCTGCCACTGTTGGTGGTATATACGTATGCTGTTTTAATGCCATCATTTAATTATGATAACGTTTATAATGGCTTGAATATGTTACAGATGAAACTCCATATAGCATTTATCTGAATGACTACATTAAAATTTCATAAGTCAACTTCTGATTAGATCTGTTTCTTTGGGATTGAAAGAAAAAAAAAAGAAACTATGTTAGAAAAATTTACTGATGAACTTCTTCTGCCTGTCTTTTTTTTGGTAATTTCGTTACCTCTTTATCAAGCAGTTTGAATTTACAAAATAAACCCATTATAAGTTTACCATTTAGGTTGCAAATAAAGTTTATTAAAATATAATCAGATATAATTGAAACATTATTTATATATATAATTATTAGGGGCAGTCAAATGAAAAGGGATCAGGCACAAAAAAGTGTCATTGGAAATTTATTACCTCAAAAGTAATCTGATAATACATTTACCCCCCTGGGAGACAGGACAGTCAGTTCCATTCTTGTAGAAGGTTTGAAGCTGCTGATGGATCTACAATCTTACCCAGTCGTGCCCGTCCTTGTTCATTTCAAATCGATGTCTACGAATGTCTCTTCAGGCTGCGAAAGATGTGGAAATCGCATGGGGATAGATCTGGGCTTAGGGATGATGTTTATCAGCCAAATCCCTGAATACAGATTTGACAGATAAGACCATCCATCTGTTCAATAACTTTAGGAATAATGACGTGATGTCCTGGGTGCGGATTGTCTTGCAGTGAAACACGTCCCTCTCGGAATTTCTTTGCCACCTCAGCACGTGGGAACGTGACATGCAGTGTTCAGAACAAACATGTGACGATGAATATCTCAGTACCCTCAGCAGTCAAAAAACAAACCACACCTCTGGTCTTCTTTACAGGTACTCCTCACTTTACGACTGAGTTCCGTTCTGACAACTACGTCGTTAAGCGAATTGGTCGATAAGCGAGGAGGTTGCGCTGGGATCGTTGTAAACTTATAAAATTATAAAAATTATGCAACAAACTTGAAATTTATTCATAAAAAGACATTTATGAATAAATGTCTTTTAATCTGTGCATTTGTACATATTATCATTTGTTTATTTGGTTATGTGGAGCTGTAGAGGGTCCAGGTAAGGGAGATGATGACGATGAAATAGAAGTTCTACCTTCAAGGGTGAGGTCGTAAGTGCGAGTGGTCGTTAAGCAGATAGATCATAAAGTGAGGAGTACATGTACTCACCTCCATTTCTGATTAGATGAATATACGTATTGTCAACCTTATTTCCACCACAATAAACAAAACAAATAGCACTCATTTAAGTTAGACTCTGCTGTTCTCATTCCTGACATTTGACTGCCCCTAATACAATGGTTTTAATGCATTAATTTTCCTTTATTTTATAATCTAAACTGCTTGATAAATGGTTATTAGAATTACCATGAAATTAGTAGTTGTAGAGTAGTAGTAACTTTCTTCACAGAGAAAGTGATGCTATTTTCACTCTCTCCTTGTAACCCCTATTTATTTGAATCATTCATTTCAACAAGGATTCATCTTCCATTACCAATTAAACGAGAGAAACCTCTTGATTTTGGAAGAAGCAATTAAATTCACCATCCCTTTCAGAAAGTCTCCGTAGACTTTTGTCAGTCTCTTCCAGTTTGTTATGTTTCCTTTTCTCCAGATTTATTAATTTTTTTTATTAATTTTTTATTATTTTTTTTAAAATAATGCTAATTTAATTTTAATAACTGAATTTTAGAGAGAGACCAAGCAACATCACCCAGATGCATTTTTGTTACGTCTTTGTTGGCCAGTCGAGGACTTTTATGGGTTGGCACCAACGTTGGCATCATATTGACAATTCCTCTACCTCGATTAGAAGGGGTTCCAATCGTCAGCGGCCGAGCATCGATATCCTACCACATGCTCGAAGGTCCTGTCACCACCTTAATTTCGTTATCATCACAGAACAGCTATTCGTCGTCTCGGCATCAGACTTCTCTGTTATCAGAAAATAACTCGCCAGAAGATCAGCAGAGGACAATGAAAGGAAATAACCAAGGAAGACGCCATTCTGCAACATTTAGTTCATCCACTCCAAGTAAGCAGCAATTATAAATTTAAAGTCATCCTAGTAATAGTTATTTAATAAGACTGTCATTAAAGAAATGGTAAGTGGGAATTATCTGCAATTTGCAGTCTGTGTAATTTGCTTGTTCACCAGTTTCAAGGGTGTTGTCTATGACATTATATAATTGAATTTTTCCCATATAGCCCAAGTTAAAGCCACTTTACTTTTTATTTATACAACACACATACATAAATAAAAATATAAAGGGTGAATGTAAAATAGGGGGACAAACTGCAGGGGTGGGTTCCCATACCAAATGAAGTAAAAAAGGTCAGACAAACATATGACCGGAAGTGCATGGTTTGCTGAGTTATTCCAATCCAATGAAACATGAACAGTATCTTTATTGGTATCATTACTGAATTACACTACACATTGTTGTGAACGGGCAACACAGAGCGACCAATAAATATACTGTTCATGTCCATTGTTTCTGTTGTAGTTTGACTTCGTTTCTTTGAATTGGAATAACTCAGCAACCAAATACTTCTGGTCGTATGTTTATCCGACCTTTTTTACTTCATTTGGTATGGGAAACCCGCCCCTGCAGTTTGTCCCTCTATTTTAGATTCAACCTATAAATAATATATATATATATATATTATTTTTGTCAATTAATAAAAATTTACAATTAGTCCTTTGTTATAGATGTGTATATTTTTGTCTTACAGGATCATCTGGCAGAGGATATACTTGTTCTCCTTCAAACTATGATTTGAAATCAAAATCTCCTGTTTCCACTCTAGATTATGATATCTATGGTTTGTACGGTGATCTTTTCAATGTGCAGTCCTACATGGAGGATAGCAGTACTGGTCTGTTTGAACCACTGCATCACAGTGAACCAGACATCCCCAACACAGTGAGTACGTTAGATAGAAGAGTCCGCCTGAAGGCAGGTAGGCCAAAATCTCTCGACCTCACAAATCTATTAGTGTCGGTTCCTCTAAGCAGGCGATCCCATTTAGAGCGCAGTCCTACTTCCTGCTCTTCGTCATCTTCCTCTTCAAGAGCATCTAGTGTGTCAATAAACGAACAGGCCACAAATTCTTCTGCAGTTCACAGTGCTCCTAATAATGTGGCAGCAAGTGACACCGTTCCCAGGACAGTAATAACATTAATAGGCGGTCGAGGATACCGGAACATTCAGCAGTCTCGAGGGTCCTTCGACAGTCCCAAATATCCCACGCTGAGTAGTAACCATGCGCACATTATGCTGTGGGAATTAAAACTTTGAAATCATGCTTTCTTTAATCCAAGTAAGCAAATTAGATTAGTATTTCATTCAGTAAAGTTTTAGCTAAATGAAATCATAAAAAGAGAAGGCCTATTGCATTAAGCACTTGTTATAAATACAAGGAAAATCCTAATAACATTTACACAATCAAGATATTTTGAATAAAAATATATAAACTAAATAACTGATCCTTCCACACGATTTATGTTTCTAACAAATAAGTAAAATGTATGGTTTTACTAGTTTCTATTTATAATACTATATGTAGGGCTGTTTTTCTTTGAGAGAAAATTGTGGCATCCAGTTTATATGAGGAGGATAGAATAATTTAAAATTTTGAAGAAAAGCAAATGTAAATCTATTTTAATATTTCAATGTTTTATTTACTAAAAAGTTAAAAAAAGAAAAAAAAATATAAAGTTAACAAAATTATGTTGTAAAAAATGCTTCTAGTAAATTCCAGAAAAAGATGGAAAATGTTGATTCCTCAGAAAAACAATCCTATGTGTGTATATTCATTGCATTTTATAAATATTATTGATAAAACAGAAAAAGGGGGAAAAGAAAGAAAGAAACTTTTAGAAATTAAAATTTAAAAATAGTTTAAGCCTTTAAAATAATGATTTTTTTTAACCCTATTTCAAATTATGTAGATCTTATATTTTTAAGTTTTACCTTAAAATCTTTACAATTTTCCTTGAGTTTGTTTGATCTTAAAAAGAAGCTCCTACACTATCAAGCAATAGTGCAAGTATTATTTTTTATAATGTTTTATGGTTATTATAGATGTTATTTATATTTAAAACCAGTACAGCCATTGTAACATAGTCCTCATAATCTCATATAGACATATTTAAAAATGTACAAATAGGTATTATTTTTCACTAATTTATTTATTTAATCTTGTAAAACACTAGTTTTTTTAAAGATTGAAATATTTCTTTCCATAAAACGAATTTAACAATACCAATTTACTTCTATTAACACATGATATATTTACCTTTTTGTGTGTGTGTGTGCAGCTTATTTTTTTGTTTTTTTATTTGGAAATTTTTTTTTTAAAAAAAAGTTATTATTGAATGATATTTTTCTCAAAATTAGATAATTTAATATAAATGCACATAAATTCTTCTCTGATTGAAGTTCTTAGTTCTTTATTTCATAATAACATGTATAAATAAATGATTTCTCCATTGGCACAGCATGAATAGAACATTACTTTGAATGCAGTATAACAAAATGTGCTGAAAGCTTTAAGGAAGTTTTGTTAACTGTATTTGTAGGGAGAATAATTTTGCAGTGTAGCTTGATTGCGTAGATGAGAGAGCACTAGATTATTTATTTCACTGAAAGATAATAATGGGAAATAGGTTTGGAAATAAACAATAATCAGATGCTGAGCAAGTTTGTGTGTGTGTCTTTATGGCCCAGTTAAATAACAGTAGAGGAAATTGTCAATACTAAAAAACTACAATAATACAAAACAAAACCAAATTATATAACATACTAACCAACAATTGTATCTAAAGCATTATAAGGTTAAGAAAATCACTTACTTCAACTCATTCTGAATCTATAGGACACAGTCATTTCATTTGGTATGCTTTCTTTAGCTAGAGTTACCCATTGGTTAATAAGTGAAAAAGCTTTAATTTTAAACATAATGATTCAGTATTGCCCTGGCTGATTGGATCTATTGCTACAATTGCCTCAAGAAAAGATGAACTAAAGATAAAGCTAATTGGTGATCGATTACGACTTTCAGGAATTCTCAGTGACATCTGTTGCGAAGCATCTTAACTATTTTCCACTTTCTACAAATTAAAGTTGAAAATAACAAAGATCTTCAATTTTTTTTTTAATCTTTTCATGTTAAATCTTTTTATCTTCCTTTTTTTATTACTATTATCTTTATATTATTCAGATTTTTTTAAAAATTTTATGTTATTCCAATTGAGAATGGAACGAAGCATGGCATAGTTTGTACTTCCCGCGTGGCCGCTGCATTTACAACTAAGCCATGTTTTTCTTTGTGAACATTCATTCAAGTCTCAGAGATAATCAATGCTTCCTTTCTCAACGTTGTCTAATTTGCCTTAAAGTATCTTTGTTACAACATCAGGCGTTCAATGTAAAATTTTCTCATTTCCACGTCGCCATATTACTCTGCAGGAAAGAATTCCAGAAACAACTAAGTGATCAGGATTTTTCCATATTTGGAAGTTTTTCTTTTTTGAGGCTACTTTAATTTAATTTTTCTTCATTTCAACATTTTCAATTCTTTTAGCTTTTTCTGTCATTTATACTGACTATATAAACATATTAACATTATAATACTTAACTAAATGCAGAATTTAGATATATTTATACAAACCTGTACTTAAAAATATATTATATTGGCTTTCAAAATAAATAAAAGCATACGAAATTAAATGATTCTATATGAGTTTTTCATATATCATACTTGGGAATTAATTCTCCCAAGTAAGCTTTTGTTTATAAACGGACTTATTTAAGAAAAACAGTTTAGAAGCTTTAGAGATGAGGATTAGAATAGTTATCCCATTAATTAATTTATTAAGTAATTTAGAGTTGATGGCAAATTAAATCGCAGTGACTTTTATTTTATACTGTTTTGATATTGAATTCTAGTGGACCACTAATAGGAGTAACCCTTTAAGGGATAACCATTTGAAATGCTTACACGTTAGAATCGTAGATGATAAAAATCATTTGAAATCCTATTCTCCATTCATTGTTACTGTAAATTGTTACTATATCTTGGCTGCCTTTGTTGCAGCTTTTTTTATAACCTCTAACAGAATCTCACAATTTGCAGATTTTACATTTATGCAGTTACAGTTATTATAAAATAAAGAGTAAGAGCTTGAATGTATTTTAAATAGGATTATATATTTTATTGTAACATTGATTCCATTTGGGGAAGTGCCATTGCAACATTAATTTTTTTTTAATTAATAAAGTAATGGTTTTTGTTATATTTTTGTTATTGAGTGAAATAATGGTTGCTATTATTTTATAAAGGATAAACAATGGTTGTTCTTTTGGGTTCAAGTTTGTTGTAGTGATGTTAGTTTCTCTGTTTTTATTGTGAAAAATTACTTTTACAAGGTTAGTTCTACGCTTAAGAAGAAGTGGTAGAAAATTTCAATTGGAAAAAAAAAAATCTCGTATCTTGTTATTTCTATTGGTAAAAGCTTGTGATTTAGATGAGTTTATATATAAAGGACAGTATACAAAACACATTTCATCATGAAGACGACCCGAGTGTTATCATCAAAATATCACCGATTATGTCAGTCATTATAAATACAAATTAAGCTCAAAGGAAAATTTCACCTATTGCTGAAAATATGAGAACAGTACATATAAAATAAACAGGGGAATAGTGAGAAATTCTGAGGCTTTTCTCTGTAATATAGCCCAGTTTAAAAATGTATATATTAAAAATATATATATATATATATATATTTCTCATCATCAATAAAGGAGCGGCAATATTATATATATATGTTAACAGATAAATAAGATTTATTCAGTATTGTTTTAAGTAGCCAAACACACTTAAGTTAGCAACTGTTTAGGATTTTTTTGGAATAGTAGTGCTGTTTTCTTATGTTTCAAGTAACATTGGGTGCCAAAATTTTGGTGCTGCTTTTAAAGATTTTTAACTTCGTAACAAGTGATATTGAAAATTATTTAAATGAAATGTTATTTTAAAATTATAAATGCTTGAGTATATTCATATCTGTTCTTTTTCCTATTTTTTTTTTTTAAACATTGTTTAAGAGATTCTGTTAAAACCTGACACATGTCCTATACAATCAGGGGGAAAAAAGTATATCTTTCTGATGATAACAAAAAACATTAAATTATCTTAATAGTAAATTTTTGTTTCTATTTTTGTAGTTTTTCTTCAATCGACTGGCATTTAATTTGTCTCAAAACACCTTTTTATTTTATTTTAATTTTTGCCATTGGATTTCATAAATACTCATTGATAGGTAATTGCAAAATAAGAACTGTATTATTCAGATAGATGTGAAAATTATGTTCACAAACTATATCTTGATTTTGCCCATTAATGACTTTGATTGAGTACAACCTTTAGAAGCTTTTAAATAAAATACCAACTGTAAATTTGTTTTAGTTAACGAATATATAGAGTTCATTTTATAATATTGCAGCCAAGACATACTTTAAAGTTGTTACTCATCTGCTATAAATGTAGGTTATAAAAAATATAATGCATTTCACCAAAATAAGAAATCATGCAACCGCTGGCATTGAAAGGATCATTCTAATACAATGCAGAAGGGATTATAATTCTGATTTGCAACCCTTTTACGTCATTTATTTTTCTTTTTATAATTAAGAGTTCTTTTTTTTTTTGGTAATTCCAATTGGAAACTAACTTTTACTATCTTCCGTAATCTCAATAACACTTTATTTATATAGAGGATAATTATTTTTTAATTCGAGCAGGAGGTAGACTGTAAAGAACGAATAAGATGTTGATAGAATCTTTAATTTGGAAAATGAAGTGTTTTCTTCTCCCTTCCTCCGCTCGTCTCATTATTGGGAAATCATCTGAAACATGAAAAATAAAATCATTGAAGGAAACGTTGTCATGCTTTCCCTTATCACTTAATCATGTTCTCATTTTTTGGGAATGAGGAAAAAAAAAAAAAAAAAAAACCTCTTCCACTTGGTTGAATGTTTTACTATTCTGCTTATTATTAAATTAATATAATTTTCTAATTGTTAACACTGTAAATAATAATTAATAGTAATAAACTGAGAAACTAGAAACCAAGGAGTTTCCTTTGACTTATGGAAAATACATCTTAATGGAACAGCTGCTATAATAGGTTTCATCGCAAGATTCCATTTCTATACAAGATTCTCCACCTGAGTGTTTTACTTGTTGTTGAGATTTGAGTTATTTTAACTTTGTGCAATAGATTAATTGTCCTAATCACTTATAAATAACTGAACTTGTATTTATACATTTTCTTCTTTTTATTGTTATACGTCGTCCATTTTTATTTTGTTGTTTAAAAGTAAGTAGGATTCTCAGCCATTAAATATTGAAATCAGCATTTAATCATGATTGTTTTAACTTCAACAATAATACAGGTTATTTTGATTGAAATGTTAGAAATTAAAGAAATTCTGGATCGAAAATTAAAAATGGTTATTTATTTTTTTTCTCTACTGTTTCGAGTGCTCATCTGGGAATGTTATGTTTAAAGAATGTTTACTATGATTACTTTTTGCTGCTAAATGTTAAAAGCTGTGACTCCTTTATCTACTGCCTTAGGAAAAGGGCTTTCTCGTGTACGATACTCAAAATAGGCTGGGTTGTTGTTATTCAGAAGTAATAAATATCAACACAGGAATGTTTCATTGCAAGCCCCACTTTTTATGTGGTTATGAGAATAGCATTAAATATCGGAACTATTCACTCAAAGGGAATAAACTGATTTTCTGGGATATTAGCAACATTCAAACACAGCCACCTTGAAAACTGGATTTAAGCCAACTTGAATTTATTTCTTAATTTACTTTAATTGATATCAAATCTAATATTATTATAAAAATGGCAATGAAATTCAAACTCTGGAGAATGTCAAAGGAAATGGCCTAAGTATTGGTCCTTTTTTTTGGACAGAAGTTGAGATTTTTCGCCACTGTTAAACAGTCCTTGCAATTCTCGATACTGAAGTGAAATTGCGAAGTCTAAATTAGAGTTCAGACCAGGTCTGTGAAAGAAGAACTTCTGATGAATGGCCAATGTACATTAAACTGCCAAAATGGTGTTCGACTTAGGTCTCCCTCTATCTTCAAAACTATTACAGAATTTTGCATTTCAGTTGACTGATCAGAATATTGCTTTTTTTGGTTAGTAAAGATAAGTAACCAAAGTAACTCAGATATGTTGTTCCTCATCTGCCATCAAAGGGCCACTGACTAATGTTAGAAGCTGTTTCAAAGGATGTAGGGGATTTTAATTTGTATATTTGTTATTTATAAAATTAAAAACTTTTGAATTGCAATAAAATAGCTAAATTTTGTTATCTAATTCATAAATTTAACATCTTTTAATTTTAAATATAGCAGCAAAAAGTAAAATTGACTTTCCCATTAATTTACTTTAGAAAAAATTAAATAAAAATGCAGATAGGTTAAAAAATGATGAAACGGATTTCCTTTATCCATTCCAAGTGCCTTAAACAGAAAAAAATAAATAAATGGAAGAGCCAATGAACAACATTTTAACAAACAGTATTTTCAAGATCTTGTTTTGTACATATTTTTCGAATCGGTCAGTTATTTTTTTTCAGTCGGTCTGGTCTGTTATATAAATTGGTGCTGAGAATGTTGTTATAACAGATAACTAAAAAAAATACATGTAAAAGAAGTTTAAAGAAATGAAAACCTATTAGTTTTCTCGTAATTTTTGGTTGTGAAATGTTGACTTTATGCCACACTATTTTTTAAAAACATTTATGGATATTATTGTTTAAGTATTAGTAATGGAAAATTTATTGTCGCTTTTTGAATATATAGTTTAAAAATCATACATTGTTTAAAGTATACTTTACATTCTGTTTCAATATTTTGTTTCGTATATATCATTTATGTAAGATTGCTCTTTTAACATTCATTAATAACTGCTTAAAACAAGTTAAAAAATGTATTGTGAACTTAACTGAAGATGAATTATCCACTTCTTTTTTTGATACGAGTGATATTTACACTGCTTCTTTTTCATTTTTGAAACTGGTTAAAGATTGGAAAAAAATATAAAAAATTTGCATTCCATTATTACTATTTGAACCATCTTAACATTTGCTTTTGTTTTCCATTTTTCGTAATTTATTCAGTTAAAGCTTTCATTGATTCAAATGTTTGTTGACGATAGGGATCGGAATGAATTGCAGTACAAAGACGACATGTATATTTTCAAACTTCATTTATTTGAAATAGTAATCCATTAATAATAATAACTATCAGAAATTGAAATACAATATACTCTCAATATCTCGAAAACCTTATTAGGTCAAAAAATTATTTTTCCCCTTGATATTACATATTCATCTAATGTTAATTTTAATTCTTATGTCGAAGAGTTTTCACTCAAAACCTTGTTATGTCGAATATTTTTCAAAGTAAAAAATGAATTTTTCCGGAAAAATCGCCGTTCAGTTGTGTCAAAGCAAATAGAGGTATTTTTTAAGAAATTCTAGCAATGTAAGTTCATTGTATTTTACTAATTCTTTTCAATTTGATGTAATTATTTTCGACTACTTTTAAAAATTAAAATTATCATTGCTGTATTTAGACTTCTTTTCAACTATCATTGCATATTTAGACTTATTCTCATCTATCAAGACTAATTTCTAGAATATTATTCCGTATCTTGTGTTTTTATGTGAATTTTTATGTTTTGGTTATGACATTGTTATCTCGAAAATTCACTATCTCGAATTTTTTTTAGTGTCCCTTCGACTTCGAAATATCGAGAGTATACTGTAGAACAAATGCTATGATCAAATCAAGCTGTTTGATTGGTATTTTTTTTTTTTTAATACTAAAAGGAATAGAATTGAAGGACTATCTCTTGCCATGATGAAATGTGTGCCATTCCTGTTGGTTCTTACATTTTTAGTTAAATTTCCTTATTTTATTCATAATTTTTTAATAGTGACATTTTATTCATGATCTCTTGTGAATAAAACAATTAACTATACGCTGCACTTCATCTTCGCTATTTGCTTTTTATTTGTCTGCTGATAAATTTTGCTTTTTATTTTCCTAGCTAGCAAATATATGTTCTTGATCTCTATATCTTCCTTTTTTTTATTAACTGCTGCTCAAAGTAAAGGCTTTGTCCTGAAATAAACCAATTCTGTATCTTTGATCTCCAAAACAAATTTAAGTGTATTATTTTTTATTTACTGTTGTAGGGATAAACATTGTCTACGATTTTGATGATGTCTGTAATTTTCTAATTATTAAACTTCATAAGCTGATTATGACTTGCAATGCATTGTAGTTTTTTTTTCCTGGCAAAGCTTTATTTAAAGCCATTTTACAATGCTATAAAAGCATATCAGCATGTGTGTTATTATACATATATGTAATATGTAATTACATAAGATATAGAATATATTATTATTAATTTTTATCGTATAAAGTATTTTACAACTCAATGACTGAATATTTTTTGTTTCAGTTGGAGTTCCTGATTAAAACGAACAATAATAAATGCATTTTATAAAATGATTGTTGAACAAGTACTATGAAGAAACCTTAAACAAACTAATAGGATTAATTAATCAAAAATATTTTTTTGAAGCTTTCTTTATAGTATTACATTAGCAATGCCACGTAAGCAGGAGTGCTTTATTTTATTCAATTGAATAAAATAGAGTGGCAGAAGTAACAAAAAAATGTTGACTTTTCTATATATTTGAAATTATTCTAAATAGGAAAGAGAAAACACCGCAACAGACTTTGTAAGACCATATTACAGTTTATGCATTTGAGAATTTTGTATTGCTTTTGTTAGATCGCAGTTTGAAAGTTGATGATGGAAAAGTATTAAAATTTAAAAGATTTATAGTATTTTTGTAAAGAAAAAAATATTATCTTAAAGTGCAGAAACCTAATCGAAGAAATGTACTGTAATATCGTAATGTTTTAGAGACTTGTATGTATGTATGTTAATCTGGATCAATTTTGAAGATTAAGGATTATTTTCTTTGTACTGGATTAGTGTTCAATTTAAAAATAATTAATAAAAAAAAAATCATGTTTTTCTATTTATTACTTTAATTGTAGAGATTTTACCAAAGATGTAAACTGTGTCATAATTATTTTTTTTTCTTGTATATTAATTCATGAATTGTTTTGTAATAAAGCTGTCTACAAATGATTTAATAAATCATTAAATTCCTTTATTTGAGATTTTCTAAGTTTCAGTTATTTATTTCATTTTTCTTGTGGCTTCACAAGAGCCTTTTTAGCAACCCTGTACATAACGCACGGATGATTGAGACAGATAAAATTTTTAAAACATGTTTGGGGAATGTTACCATGGAATGTTGTCGTGTTACCGAGCTAAGCTTTTCTTCCACCAATGATGCTGCTCGATATGACGACCATGGTTATGGATAATTGCTCAGCATCTGTTCTTCATTGCAGGAGGCTTCTGGATAGGTATTCCTGGGGATTATGTTGCACACATCTAAATGGACTTATAAAGGCCAGCCAGTGTACTTGTTGCTGTCCCAGATTTGAAAAACTCGAAACCACAAAAGTCTATTGGGGCAACATCAGGTGAGTTAACAGGTATGCACGTAAAGGTTATGAATCCCAGTCTCACATGCCTTTGGCTCATAGTATTGGACTGAGGAACATGTGTTATGATTGAAGGCCTTGTCCGTGTTAATGGAGCTTTGTTCCATAAACCTGGGGGACATGAGTGACATAGGTTGGTTCCATCACAGTATCTTAGAAGCATTTACTTTGGCATTAATGGCCAATTTGATTGGTTAGAGACCATCACAAGCAAAATATCTTGTGACAATCTTAAGCCTTTGGAGAAGTTCTCTTTGCATTCCTGCACAGAGTATGTTCGTCCTTTCTCTCCGATGTGCTGGCAACAAATCGCCCTGGATTAGTTGGCAATGTCCAGATACACCCATGCTTCATCCAGTGTGGGGACATACTGCCAGCAGTCACTCGCGAGGTACCTTTTGCACAGTTTTCTTGCATTGGGGAATTTTTCTGGATGTGCTGTTCAGATTTGTGACTGTGTTTTGTGGAAACAACCCTGCATGCCAAGGTTGTTTCAGTTGACACATCGTCTGGTCTGTTCCTAACTTATTGGCCATGCAACTATTGGTGGGCAGGTTTTCTCGTGTGGCAATCCCTTGATCTGTTGTCTGATAGCAGGTGGTTGACTGACTTGTCTTCATCTGCATCTGTTTTGTCAGTACCTTTGGCCTGAGGTCAATTGACGGTTTCGGCAGATTATGTGGCTGATGGTACTATTACTGATCATCAAATCTTCATCATGACACTGCTTTGCAATCACACTGTAGGACATTTTGATGTTGGAAAGGGAAAAGGTGGATTCTTTCCAGACATTATTCAGTCTATTCAACAATTGACATATCACTGTTCTAGAATAACAATGGCTGCATATGAACTGCACAGGTGCATTGATACATTGTCTCATGATGGGTAGTAGGCAAGTTCGAAATTGTTTAATTTTATTTGTCTCAATCCTCCAAATAAAGAGGTGATGAAAGTTATAAAGAAGGTTCTGTCCGTCCATCCATCAGCTGCCTTCTATATAGCCCAAATTGTAAGTCTTAAAAATATGAATAATGCCTTATTGGAAAGCTTATGATTTGTAGATGTGGGAAAAGTGCCAATCTGCAGTCAATTCCTGTTTCACAGGAAGTGGAGGTGGTCGAAAATAAAACAGTCACCAATTCTGCAGCGCAAAACACAAGTCGGAAAGATATGAGTGATACCTTATTGGAACTCTTATGACTTGTAGGATTTGGGAAAAATAAAAGTTTTGATCACTTCTATCTTACAGGAACTGGCCAAAAATGAAACAAGGGCTTGTCATTAAGATTTCAGATAAGATAGGATACCAGTTTTCTCCTCGTTTACCTAATGCCTGGATAAGATACGATACCAGTTTTTTTCTTGTTTATCTAATGCCTGGATAAGATATGAAACCAGTTTTTTTCTTATCTAATGTATGGTTAAGATACGATACCAGTTTTTTCCTTGTTATCTAATTTCTGGATAAGATATGATACTAGTTTTTTCCTTGTTTATCTAATGCCTGGATAAGATATGATACCAGTTTTTTCCTTGTTTATCTAATGCCTGAATAAGATATGATGCCAGGTTTTTGCTTGTTTATCTAATGCTTGGATAAGATATGAAAGTTTTAACCAGGTGAAAAAGTGGCGCTGTGCGAAAAGTGCAATGCGTCTGAACGACCAATCATCAGAAATCGCCATGCCATTGGAAAAGAAAGAACATGCGCTCTTGGTGAAGCTGTATTACCAGAACAGCAGCAATAGTATATCAGCACTGCGAGAATATCTTCGTTAGAGAGATTGCGAACAGGACCCATGATGACAAGGCGTATACAAAAGATGATGCAGAAATTCGAAGAGACAGGGAAGTTATGTGTGCTGCCAGGAAGAGGATGCCGTCCGATGGTGGAGGACGTTGTCCACGAAGGGGCAGTCACAGTTGCTGACAGAGCGTCAATGGCCCGGTACTCAGCGACCAGTGCATGAGCAATAGCACGTGAATTAACAATTCCATGGTCCACGGTGCGAAAGGTTTTGCGGTCCATTCTTCACTGGTTCTCGTATAAGATCCAGATATTGCATCAGTAACAGCCGCAAGATCCACAAACACGGTCAGACTTCGCATTTCGTTTCTTGGCTAAAATGGCTTTCGACGATGAATGGCCCTGCAACATTCTGTAGACAGATGAGGCACATTTTACGCTTAACAGCGCTGTGAACAGGCAGAATTGTCGCATATGGGGTTCCTCAAACCCCCATGTGGTGCATTCCCAACCATTGCATTCCCAGTACGTGACTGCATGGTGTGGATTCACCACGGATTTCATTCTGAGTCCATATTTTTTTGAGAAGATGACACTTGCAGGTCCTGTCCGATGCACTGTTACAAGTGCACGTTACTGTCAACTCTTGTCACGGAATGTAGTTTCAGCCTTTGCAAGAATGCGGGTGTTTAGAGTCAACAGTTTTCATGCAAGATGGTGCAGCACGTATATTGGTCGCCCAGTAAAGGAACTTCTTTGTGCTCACTTCGGCGATGATCGTGTTCTGTCGAGACACTTTCCAGAATGTGCTCCCATTCACCAGACCATAATCCATGTGACTTCTGGCTGGGGGAATTCTGAAAGATCGTGTTTATGAAGGACGCATACGGACCTTGCCTGAACTTAAAACCAATATCATTCGTCATGTTGCAGTCATGTCACGAGACATTCTTTGTGCTACTGTTGAACATGCTGTCCTGCGCTTCCAGCATGTCATCGACGCAGACGGTGGGCATATTGAACAGTCACTCTGAAGACCGTTTTACATGTACCATTTCACATGCCATAATGCAGGCAATGTCAGGGTAGATTGCCAGTGCATTGGAAGCATTTAGGGTACCGTCTGACACGTACCATATCGCCTTCCATCACATGGAAAATTTACACTTCTCAGTTGTCATCATACGTACGTCTTATTTACGAATAAAATAGCATTGATTTATATAAAAATCATTTATTCAATGCATCGAATAAATGAAAGAATGTTTTTAATTGATTAAAATAGGAAATATTCATTTAAATATTCATTTTTCATCGTTTTGTATTTCTTTGTTTTTCAGTTTCGATAGTTCTCGTTAAATCTCGACCATCCCATGATATGTTTTCGAGATTCTAATCGCTTGCCGATTCAAATTTATAGGCCAAAATTCTGTAATGATTTTGATTCCAAATGTAACATTTCCTGAAAGCATCCACGAAAACATAAGGAAAACATGACCTCCGTACGTGCATATCGTTTTTGTAATCGGTAATTTCGAATAAATAATTACAAATCGATTGGACTTTAAGTTCTACAATTCGTCACGAGGAGCGCTAGTGTCAGATAGCCAGCCATCCCATCGCTCACCATCTCTTCGAAAATAGCGCAGGGTCTGTATGTGGCAATGTGGTCGCCATCACTCATGGCGAGCTTATGGCCTGTGAAATGATGCATGTAAAACGGCCTTTTTTAAAGCATTAAAATATTGCATTCCCACCGTCTGTTTATGATCTTGCAGCGTCACTTTTTCACCTGGTGGCAACTTTTTGAACTAATTTTTTTCCGTTGGAATTCTCTTCCCATGCTCTACATAGCTTATATACAAAGTTGCATTACTAACCGTGCAATAATGCGGTCTCCAGACCGCCCAGAAGTGGGGAACTTTAATTATAACCACCCGGTATATGGGAAAGTTTGGCTCTTGGTAGGGTGCATCCAATACATACAGAGTGTCCCAGCAGGAAAAAATCAATATTTTGGGAAGTGATAGTATTGGTTATTTTAAGCCGAAAATGTCATATGAACAAGTGTCCTCTTCCGAATAGTTTCCGAGATGATTGAAATTTGTTATGTAATTGTTACTGTGGCTGCTGTCCGTTGTTTTCCTTCTCTTCCACTGCAAGATCTCTAGACCTATCCCCCTTGGATTTCTGTTTATGGCGTTGAATGAAAAGTGAAGTGCGCAGACGTAGAGTGAATACACGAGTTGCTTTTGCGCTCATAAAGGAACGTCACGATGAACTCAGACAAGCAACACGTCATGTTCTCACAAGAGTTAAGAAATGCATTGATGTTGGTGGTGGAATTTTTGAAACTTTATTATAAACTGTAAGAAATGTGTAACTTGACCTGCAAATATTAGAAACAGTAAGTAGAATCTCTTTGTTATCATTTCTTTTGAAACGGTACATTTAAATAGCTCTACCTTGGAAACCAGTCGGAATAGGATATTTGTTCATATGACATTTATTGCTTAAAATAACCAATTTTGATCTTTCCTCCTGGAACACCTTGTATGCGAACCTCTTTTTCTTCCAAGAAATCGCTTCCCCTGATTTCATAACTTAAAAGCTTAAAAGTTTTTAATTCCTTAAAGATTTGTCTTTAAAGATCAAAAGCTAACAGAAAACAAGTTATCATCGTCCCATTCTTAAAGCATTTGTAACATCATCATCAGAAAGTGCATCTGGATTCAACAAGAGATAAATTCATCTGTTTACATCTGGATTCTGTTTTAGTCTCAATCTAAATGTCGTTCGTGATAAGAATAAGGGAGTTTTAAGAGATTCACTATCAACAGTTACTTACTAATAGTATTT
>JAFIDM010000004.1:1363858-1389999 GCA_023159025.1 Thereuonema tuberculata
ATACGTAGGGAAAAATTACCGACATGAGATGAGCAAAGAAAGGAATTTATCTCGATGTTCAACAGTCCCATTAAAGTTCTAAATAAAGTTCTTTACCTTTTCTTGTTTGATGATCTTTATCCACAGAATGGCTGCCAATGAAATCTTATGTGTTATCCAAAATAATTTTCAAACTGTAAGCATATTCTGTTTATAATACTTTTATAATAACGGTTTAATATACTTAGATGTTGCATATCGCTATCACTTGTGTGTGAAGGCTATTTTATTCCTTATAAATTCTATTCGCCACCATTTGTTTTCGTTGGCCTCTTCACTTGTTGAGAATTTCTTTTTCTCTGTCATATCAACCTTCTCCCGTTTCCAAGGTTCCTCATTGTTTCGCTTTCCTTGCTTTTCACTTTCTTTTTTTTTTTTTAATTATTTTATTTTGGCATTAGTGTACAAGTCAATTCTCTAAAGAATTTCTAACACATTATTCACATATTGAACTACATATTTCTCATAATTTTCATATTCGCATTCAAATATCTTCTCTATCATTCCAATTTTAGAATATGTACGGTACTGCCGAAGAAGCAATGCATTATGAATACCAACTCACTTGTTTATTTACACGAAAGCGAATTCACCGATGACCCAATGGTATCTCTTGACGATAATTTGAACGCCATCACTATATTTTACATATAAATTCATACTTAAGAATATAATTAAATGTATTACTGCTTGGGAAATGCAAAGGCCCTACTTGCTTCATCCAAAACTGTGCGGGATTTTATTCAAAAAAGAACAATCAATTCTTAAGAGATTTTTGCAGGAAAACATGCAGCTTACCTGAAAATTTAAATAATTAATTCCTGCATAACGAAACAACTTATCTGTAATAATTTTGCATCAAAGTGTGCATTGTCATCCACAATGAGTGTGTGTGTGCCAATTTGCAGCTCATCGCAAAGTGGGTGAAATATCGATTACAAATTTTTGACTAGTGATCGCTAGAGGAAGCAAGGCAAATAAAAGTCTTTAAAAAATAGATATTTTTTCTTACAATATGAGTTACATTCATCAGTTAGAATCATTTTTTGATTCTAACAATGTACCTTTACTGCTTTGAATTTCCGCACAACATTCAATGCAGTTAACAAAATGGACATTCTGAGGGAATACAATTCGTTGAATCTTTATTTGTCAGCGATGATAATCAGTTTTATTCCTTTTTTTCTCCATTTCAGTTGTGGTGCTTTTAAAAATATGAAATGAATTTACAGGAAGGAATCAACATTGGATGATCTTATGTGAGACAAGGCTTCTACTTACTATATCTGATCTTCAAGCAGAATTTATAAGTGGTATTTTGGTTTTCTTAACCATCTATTAAATAAGGTTGTAAGATATAATAAAATATTAAATTTTTTCTTTTCAAAATTCTATATCAACAGTGGCTTTAATTTAGATATACTCCTTTAAATGACATGTTTAAGCCTATTTATTTCAATCGAGTAAGAAGATGAGTGATAAAAATGGGGCTTTAAGCTTACAAGTGGCATCCTAAGACAGCTGTTTCTTGCGCTCATTAATCAACATCTGTATACTGTATGGAGGAAGTAGATTTAAAGGAAGAAACAGTAATTTTCAATTAATTAATTTAATAACTTGGGCCCGGTAGCCGAGTGGTCAGGTGCTTTGGCTGCGGGTTAGATTCTTGGCGGAGGGCGGAGACTTCTCCATTCTCCTCCAAACGGTTCCTAGGGTCTACCACGCCCTCTGTAGAATGAGTACTGGGATTCTTTCTCGGGGATAAATGCGGACGAGCGCAGGACTGACCACCCGATCTCATCTCAGTTCTTTTGGACTAAGAAACATTGGATCCTTACCTCCAGTGTGAAATAAACCTAATCTAATTTAATAAATTAATTAAAAAATTAAGAAAACAAAATTCAAGTGTGAAAGTGAAGTACATAATTCTTATACTTGTATTTATATCAGTCGTAAATGACTTTATACTAAAGATACTTTTTTTTTTATTTCCATCATTTAATTCATTATGTGACAGAATTACTGATACGAATATATTATTTTCATAATATATCTTTTCCTTTTCTAATTTTTTTTTAAATTTTTTATTTTATTTTTGGAGGTCTGATTTTCATTCCTATATATCTAGATATTTTTTTAGTAAAGGATATTTTTAAAGAGATTATCATGAATAATTATTTAATTTATATAAAATGAAAGAAATATGAACATAATAACAAACACCTAATGAAACAATGAAATAACTTTCCCAATACTTCCATTTGTAGGAGGCGGAATTTACAGCTACGATAAAAAAAATTGATCGTATTCCATATAATTGATGTTTTTACTAATTTAGCCTTAAAATTAGCTAAGATTAAAAAGAAATAATAAACAAAGAAAATGAAAAGAAAGCGAGAAAATACTAAGAATTCCTAATTTCCTAGGTCCGTCTGTTTCAGTTATTTCGCCTGAAACTGTTCGCTTCAGAAGTGTGGAATTCTAATTAGGTTAGTTGCGAGTTATCGGTGAATTAAGACGAAGCTATCGCTGCATTGGGCGACCTGAACATAGCGTCCTTCAAGTACATTGTCATTTAAGTTATTAGTAGGTTGAACCCTGGCATTTAAAAGTAACAGTATTTGACATGAAGTATAAAATCACTTCATTGTTGTCGTAGATTTCAATTACATTGATTGAAACATTTGGATTATTCCACTCATATTCCACTGAAATTCTACAAGAAAATGAGACAGAATTGTTGAATTCTCTGTTTCGAAGACTATATTAACTCCTTGATCTAAGCATCGTTTAGTGACGAAAAGAATCTATTTGCATAGCCTTAAATGGAAGGAACTTTGTGACTGGTGATATTTAGACAGTTAACTATCTGATTATCCGTCATAACAGACAATCGAATAGATGGATAATAGAATAGGTAATTAAAAACATGATACATATACCGTATTTTATGGACTATAAGACGCACTTTTTTCTTCGAAAAATTGCCTCCAAAATTCAGGTGCGTCTTAAACTCGAATGTATTTTAATGTACTTTTTTAAAAAAATTGCTTAAAATTAAGGTGCGTCTTACAGTCCGTCAAATAAGGTAATAGACCGGTTCATCTAATTTGTTTATTTTATTACGTAATACATTATCTAATGAATTTTTATTTAAGCTTTAATTATTATTTATGTTTTATGGTTGAGTCACCCAAAAATCATAATACACGTTCCTATAGAGACTGATGGTAAATAGGGTTATGTTCTAATGTATATTATTGCATGTTCTTAAATGAAATTAATTTAAACTGAAGAAAAAAAAGTTAAGACAAATAGCAACAACAAATTATTTTCTAAATTACATAATTTCTTAGGTTTCTCCTTCTTTACTAGTAACTGGATGAAATGACTGCAAAAAAATGAAATCACTTACATCAGTGGTGCCCAACCTATGGCCCGCGGGCCATATCCGGCCCGCGAAGGTGTTACATGTGGCCCGCTGTTTTATTCCGGTTTTTTTACATGTGGCCCGCTGTTTTATTCCGGTTTTTTTTTTTTGGTCGTTGAACCTGGAGATTCCTTTTTTTTTTTGGTTGTTGAACCTGGAGATGCCTTTCGTTTTTTTTTTTAGGTTCAATTTAGGAAAATAAAATATTCGATTTAAGGATATACTTCATAATACTAGTTTATATCTAAAGTAAAAAAACATATTAACATATTATTAAAGATAACATAATAATATTATCTCATTGTTACAACAATTAGCAGAAAAGAATTATAACAATTATGTTAAAAAAGGACATCGAGTCAATTGTTGAAAAATTGAATAAAAAGGCTGTCTATTTGATACTTTTAAATCAAATATTCTAATAAGGTTGGGTGAGGCGGGTATCCCTATGGGAATTCAAGATTAAAGTCATAATCTTGAATGATGATCATAGTGGGTAAAGATCTGTCCTCACGGACAGATGAGCAGAAGAAGCTGGAAAACAAACTTGACAAACAGTATTTAGTGAATAAAATTTTATTCATTAAATACTACGTTTGTCAAGTTTGTTAAGTAATGGAGATGAAGAGGAGGAAGACGTACAAAAAAAGAAAATAAATTTATAGAGGTATTGGTAGTAATTATAGAATAATATAAAACACATCTTCTTTTTATCTTCGCAATATTTCGCAATTTATTGTCTTTTAACTGCTTCATCAGGCTTAAATATATGGAAAAACTTTTCGTAAGATACAGTAACGAATCTGGTATTAATATATACGAGATTCCCTGTTTTTTTTTTTTTTTTTGGTTGTTGAACCTGGAGATTCCTTTTTTTTTTTTGGGTTGTGGCCCGCGAGATTCACAGCAAAGTCAATTTTGGCCCCCAGATTACAAAAGGTTGGGCACCACTGACTTACATAATAACTTCCAGTGTTTTAACAAACTGATTTTTTTTTTTTTTGTAAATGAGGGATTTTACAACTAGGTCTTATAATAGGAAATAGAAAACGATACATGTTTGATGGCTTGAGGGCCATCAATTGGTGAAATAATGGACCAATTAATTGAAAATATTAGATGATTTATGGACCTTTATTTGTTTTGATGGAGATCGGCTGGTGATTGATGAGTGATTAATCAATTGAATCGATGGTAATTTAAGCTTCTGTACTGATAAGTAGTTATCTATTTTACTTCCGTTGATAACGGATCTACAACGACACTCTTCGCGAGCCAACGCTGCTGTCTATAAGTTGTTCCATTTTCACTCGAACCTTAATTTATTTCTTCTTTATTTTTATTAAGAATGTATCCGTTGGCAAGAATTGACCGAAACTTTCCAAATTATCAAATTTCATGAAAATCACCCAATTACGATCTAAGTTAAACCCTGATAAAAATAAGTTCGCGAATGAAACATCCTGTTTATTTTATTTTTATAAGTTTCGTTTTCCAATTTTGCTTCATTTATTTAAAATTATTTAATTTATTTATTCTATTTTTTTTATGACTTTTATCTTGCTTAGCGTATCGCGCTTCCTATTCTTGTAATTAAAAAACAAACAAACAAATAAACAAAAAAAAGTCTCTTGAAAGCTTTGATCTTAGTAGGACCAAAGATGGCGGCCATAGGAAATCCAAGAGGCAGACATCAGTGTCCCTCTATTGTCCATATGGAAGTGGCCGCCATTTTAATAGGCCCTGTGGCTAAAAACGTATAAATTTACTTGATTGACAAAGCAATGTTGTTTTTAGGAAAAGGCGATAAAAAAAGCTGTATAGAAAAAGAAGAGAAAGAGTCGTTAACCTCATTCCAAGCCAAAATAAACATATAAATAATCCGCGATATCAGTCACTTCAAAATGTATTATCTCTTCATTTTTTTTTTTTTTGAATGCTATTTTCTTTTATCTTAAAAAGCAATTAATAAAACACTTGGATTTTGCTGAATCCTCTCAGTGGTTTTTGGTTGCTAGATTTTTAATCGAATTAAAGTAAACAAATCAATGTTTCTTTTTTGTTTTTGTAAGTAGCGTAATGTACTATTTTCTATTTTGAATTTCACCTCGCATAGGTTATATTATTTTTAATTTTGTTTGTTAAAGACGTCTGTATCCAAATTCAAAGGAATATACGAGATTCATGAACATTTTTTTAAGTAAAAATTATATTAAATATTACAAGAATGTATTAATGATAATAAATAATCACAGATTAAATGTTGCAAAGATAACTTCTGAAGCTCTTTTGAAGGAAGATCATTGAGTTTCATAATCTCAGAAACACTTAATATTATGTAACATTAGCGATCCAGTTGGGGTCTTTATTTCTGCCTATCCGGAAAAATGCGGACACAGTCGACTGTTTGTTTCCGCAAGTTTGGGAATTTTTGCTCGACAACTTCTGACCCGATCGACTTGAAATTTGGATAGGTTTAAAGTTTATACTATACAATCTATATTTTTATTCGACTTTATCTATAACATTTTGCGGACACAGTCGCATTTTTCCGGATAGGCAGAAATAAAAAAAAAATAATGTATAGCAGACATTCTAAACTAAAGCATATCCAAATTTCATGTCAATCGAGTCAGTAGTTGTCCAGGAAAAAATTCCCAAATTTTACTTTTTTCCAGTGGACAGTCAGCTGTCGTTGCGCGACAGATAACCCTCCAACGCTCCTTTGGTGAAGTTTAGGTTTTAATGGATCGCCCTTAAATTTGGGCTTTAGCACAAAATTTTTTTACTTGTTTTTTTTTTTGATCATTTATAACTACAAAGGTGATGTTCCACTAGCCAAGGACGTCATGCTATCCTCAATTTATTCTAAATATTTTTTTGTTCCTTCGATCGTAAACATACTTCAGCTATTTTTTTAAATAGAGCGAGAGGCTACGCTGCGCCAGACACAAGATATGAAATTGAGAACAAGACGTTGATAGGAAGGAAATAGAAGAATGAAGGAAACATCAAGTCCCTGCCGGGATTGGAAGTAAAGTACGACAGGCCGCCCTCTTGAACACCCGGCTTGCGAAATATTAACTGCAGAATAATGATTATCAGTTAACAGTATTGAGGCAAGGTACAGAAAACGCTGAATCACGCCTATTCAAAAACAGTTTTACTCATCTCAATAAAACTTAAATAATGTGCGGGCTTCTGATAAGACATTGACTAACGTTTGAAATAAAAATATGTATAAAAAGAGGACATAGAAATACATATAGTAAAAGTAAGGTTTACGTGGGACATTCTACAACGAAGCCAAAAGACAATCACCCCAAGTCAAAAAAGAAGGACAGTGATATAATATTCTCTGGTGAAATTCAAAATAAACCAAGCATTAGACTATCAAAACAAAAGATATTTAAGTCTGAAACACTCAATTATTGTTGGCGTGTCATTTTCGTGATAAACATTCTCATGAGGAAGTTTAGGCGGGTTTTGATCCTAGCTTTCTTAGCAACGGATCAATTTGTACGAAAATCAATAGGGACCTTACAAGGACTAGCCTAAGTCTATCATTTCGATTTCATCTGCGAAGGATAAATAGTTGTTACAGAAACAGAATCAACTCTTCCAATTATTTTCTGAAGTAAGGGGCTGTTCAAGGATTACGTGAGCATTCAAAGGGGGGGGGGGGAAGGGGATTCAAGATTTGTTTATTTTTGTTGACAAGGGGGAGGGAGGGGGGATCAGAGCAATGCTTGCATAAGATAGACATTTGTTTCCTTCAATATTTCAGGATTATTTCAGTGCTATTTACTATTAATGATTTGGCTAATCTTAACATAAACACAAGGGGGGGGGGGTAAAATGATTGAAAATGTGTTTACGTAATACATTACAACCTCGTTTATCCGGACTAACTGGGACCAAAGGCAATCCGGAAAATCGAAAATCCGGATAATATGGGTAATAAGCGAAACAAATCCTTAAATAAGCAGACTTACCGTTTATTACGATAAAAAACTATGTTTTGTAACAAAATTACTCTAGCTTTCTTAAACTCGATAAAAACATTTTATTATCATAATTTATTGTACAATCTATGCAGGAACTGTACATTTAATCAAAATAAAAAATGTTTGGCGTACTTGTAGTTATATTCTTGTTATCATAGTTAAAATTATTACAGTCGGACCTCGATATAAGGTCACCCCTTGGGACCTCGCGAAAGTGACCTTATAAGCGGGATGACCTTCTAACCGATTCATACGCATTTGTCAACAAATAAGCATTATATAAATACAGTATAATTCTTTGTAAAATTTAATATGTACAAAAATATCAGTTTATTAGGTTATAATTTTTTAATTTAGTTGAACCAATTAAAATTAATGGAATCAGAAAGAAATTATTTTTTAAAAATTTTAATTCGGAATAAAGTTGTATACAAATAGTACTAATAGGCTCAAGCAAAATACTGATGTACAACTGACCTTACTTAAAATAATTCGTAATACAGGACTGTCGCGATTTTGGTTTCATCTTTTGTACAATGTTTTCTAAGTTTTATAGTTTCTGAAAATGTTCTTCAGCTCCATCATGGCTCATAAAAAATGTCTTACGACATTTAATGCTCTGAGCGCTTCTGCTTGTGTCACCGCTTCATTTTCAGTATCACTGTCGTTATCCTCACTTTCTACTGCATTGGAATCTAAAACTTGCGAAACAATTTCGGAAATCGAAGCTTGAGAAGTGGTAGCAATTTCATCATCAATTCTCACATATTCACTTTCCCTCTATAGCACAGCCGCGATTTCTGACATCTTGTATTAACACAGCTAAAGGAATATCGTCTTCATCATCTTTTTTCCTTTTTTTTTTTGAGGGGATGAAGTGCTTTGTGAAAAAGCTGTCCCCTCCTTCGGTAGGAGAAATGACGCCGATAACCACGGAAAAATTCTTGGAATTGAATCAGTGTGGCACTGAAATCACAGACAAAAGTGACCTTATATGCGATTACGGTATTTAAGACTTGACCATATATCCAATAATCCATATCAAAGAATTCCTATTCAATGAGCCGTGACTTTAGAAAAGTGACCTTATATGCGGGGTGACCTTATATCGAGGTCCGACTGTATCGATGTGAACATTAAATAAAAAAAAAATGTCCTCAAATCTGATCCGGATTATCCGGAGATCCGGATCAACGAGGGCCGGATAAACAAGGTTGTAGTGTACTTGAACGGCCCCTAACAATGCAAGGGGGAATAGTATCTGTTTTTCACAGCTGAAAGGATTAATATGAATACTTCGATTTAAGTTTGTATTCTAAAACTGTTCTCACTCCTTTAGCCTTTTTTCCATAGGAAAATGATATCCCTCCTCCCAGTAGCTTTTGAACAAAATCTTGTTGAATCTTAGGGGACTGTTTCCTATTCGAGGATAACTTTTGCATCTGAAATCTTTTTGTATTGGATCCTTATCGAGACAAAAACCCCCACAGACAAGCCTTGGAATCTAAACAATGGATTTATTTCTCATTTTCTTCGTCGTAGCTAATCCATTAGAATAATAGGATCCGATTTAAGTTAATCTGAACGTTTGAAGTAAAAAATGCGGATTTAGTTTTTACATTTTTCAGAAAAATGGAGAAATTTCTACTGTTTGTAATGAGTAGATGTTATAATAAAATTGAAATACAAATATAAGGTTTTCGTTTTTGTAGTTTTCGCGACTTAAACAAACAAAAGAAGGAAAAAAAAAAAGTATTTTAGAAAAGTAGGCTTTACGATCTTTCAAACTTTTCTTTGTCATTCCGATGTATTATATATTAATAGTTATAAACTTACAGAAGTTATAACAGCCTGTGCTGACTAGCTGTCATGGCGGATCTAAAAATGGCGGCCGATGGAAAACGTTCTTATTGCTCACGACATCAGATTTGCATTAACAAAGGTTTCTTCCAATGAAGAGTACGTCTATTAAAAGCCAGTTTGATCCTTCAGGTTAAAAAAGCTTCTTATTTGTGCAGCCGAATCTAAAGCCAACAGAGAGAGAAACGCTAATACAGTCACATTGTGGGCTTGAGTAATTTTATAAACAACGGAGCAGACGAACTGTGGTTAAAGAAATAAACCAACCATTACACTTGGTAAATGGACGTGCTGAAAGAGGCAAGAATGGACGACGTCTTACTCAATAACAAAGACCAGATGCGAAGAAAAGATGCCAGAAGCATTAAGCTTTATTTACGGAAGCCACTAGACTGGCGCGGCAGCAACTCCAGGGCTATTTTCGGCGACGGATTTTCGTTACGATTTACACCAGGTCTTAGAGTTTCCTCCCTGCCTCTCGTAAGAACGACAAATTGAGACAATAAAGTTCGTTGCATCCATTCCCCCTTTTATTAATCAAACGATAACGAATATTATTGTTATTTCATTATTATTATTAGTTTAGTGTTCATTGTCCTTAACCAGCAGTGGATCAAGAACATATATATATCCGAAAATTAAAAACAAAACAAACTTAATAATTATTTAGTTTCCTATTTCTTAAACACGAGGCCAGTGATCTTAAGTTCTTAAGACAAATATAGGTCTATATTTCTTATTGAATAAAAATTATCAAACGAACGTAAGTTTTCATTATTAAAAGTAATTTATTCAAAATATTGAAAAAAAATAAAGAAATCCTTCGACAGTCATTGGCAGTTGTTTTTCGTATCCCCTTACAATGATGTCTTCTCGTTTTTCAGGTTGAATCTCACTGCAATAGGAGACCCATTGAATACGTTTACCAAATAAATAGAAATCGGATATTATAATTCTAATAATAAAATGATCAGATTTTATAATTTTACCTTGTAATTATAAGATTTTGAATTTTTGTTCATTTAAGTATTTCTGTTTCTATTCGATCAAAATGGGTGACGAATAACTGCGGTTCATCCCTTCATGAATTTTCAGGCAATCACCGCTTTTGTATTTTGCCGCCATAGAAAATAGATCCAACTTTCCAGCTTAGCAAAGTATTGTCAGATGCGAAATAAAACGTTCTAAATGTGAAATTTCATTTTTCTAAAGGAATTCGATAGCAATCTGCCTTTTCGTTAGACAATAATATTTTGTATTTATTCTCCGCCAATCAAAATGCGTTAAAATCAAAACAAACAAGATGGAGACAAGCGAAAGTTATAAGCTATGTTCACCGGACTTTTGTCGGATTTGTCCCCAGGGGAAACATCTTTCAGGTCAGAAGAAGTACATACTAATGCATATTTAAGGAAAACTTCGTGAAACTAATAAAAAGAAAAGTCAAAGAAGATGTAATAGAAATGATTAGTGAGTTAACTGGAATCAGTGTGAGAACGGTGTATTCAATGAAGTCGGAGTTCAAGAAAAGGGGAGAATTCAAATCTCCAGTAAAGAAAAAGATTCGTTGTTCGCTAAACTTCTGCCAATCGAGTAAGTTGTCTTCTCATTCACGGTATGATGATTTTGTAAAAACAGCTGTTGGACGGATAATACATTCATTTTTCTTCCGAAATGAAGTTCCAACTGTAAATAAAATTATGAGGGAAGTACATAACAATCCAGAGTTGCCAGAAATCCCCTGAGTAACATTACATCGAATGATGAGAGATATTGGATTCAGATACACTTACTGGATTCAGAAGAAAGAATTACTCAGCTTTCCCAGAACGAGATGATCTTATTGCTTGGCTATAACGTTATCTTCGCAAGATAAAAAAGTATAAGGGACAAATATCATTTATTTAGATGAAACATGGATTAATTTCGGTCACAAAACATCAAAAATATGGCGAGAGAAAACAGTCCTCAGTATTCTGAAAGGTTTATCATCAGGGCTGAAAAATCCCAATGGTAAAGGAAGACGGCTTATTATTGTTCATGCTGGAGGAGAGAACGGATTTATTCCCGTATTTGAAGGAAAGAAGACTGAGGGAGATTAATTTCGAAAAATGGATTACTGAAAAGCTGCTTCCCAATATTGAAGAGAAGAGCGTTATTGTGTTGACAATGCACAGTGCTCATGTAGAAAAATTATCCACATTAAACACCAAAAAGTCAGAAATTCTTAGTTGGTTAATGGAAAAATCCCTATTATCAAATTACAACCCTAAATCAGTTATAGAAGCAGAGTTGCTGAAGAGAGAGAGAGAAGAGTGAAGAGAGAGAAACATAAATACTCAGTCTACAAAGTTGACATGAAACTGGATTCACTGTTCTATGACTCCCACCATATCATTGTGAGCTAAATCCAATAGAGCTAATGGAGTCAAATCAAAATAATAAAACATTCAAGAGGGAGAAGGTTAAATGTTTGCTCAATGAGGGAATTAGCAAAGTCAACAAAGAGATGTGGAAAAATTTCCTAAAGCACACTACTACAGAGGAGGAAATTTTTGGAAAAATTGATAATATAATAGAGGATGAAATCCAAACATTTTTAATAGAAATTGGCAACCACTCAGATAAATCTAAACAATATAATTTCAATAAAAATTCAATATCAGCAGTTCTTTTCAGAGATACAATCTCATTGAGTCACCTTATGAAAAAAAAAAAAGGCTTCCATTCCTACTTTACATCAACAGTTTATTTCATATCCCCAGTGATGAGAACTTACAAAAATAAAAAATGACCATATTGACTGATGTTAATTTTATATCCCAAAACTTACAAAAACAACTGTGAACTTATAAAAACAAAATTATAATTTTCTCGGAATATCAATACCACATTTCCCCACTCATGTGAACTGAAAACAATAAAATTTTGATTTTTACTGAATATCAATAGTTCATTCCAAATATCCCTCTCATTTGGACTTAAAAAAAAAAATCAATGAAATTATGATTGTCACTGAATATCAATAGTTCATTTCAGAAGTGGAGAATAAACTTAAAGAAAAAAAAAAGTTAAAATCTATTACACAAGAAAAAAAAAATAAAGATATAAATATACTCTACCAACAACTCTTCAGGCCGGTAGGGACAGTGTCATGGTGTGGGGGATGTTTTCCTGGCACACGTTGTGTTTATTGATATCTCTGGAGGCACATCAGGATGCTAGAGCATACTTAAACATCGTAGCTGACCAAGTGCAACTGTAGATGTTAATAGTTTTTCCTCATGCAAATGGCTACTTCTAGCAGGATAATGCGCCAGTGCACAAAGCCCGCATCACTATGGGATGGTTTGAGGAACATGACGATGACTTTTCCTTGCTGCAGTGACCCGCTCAGTCCCCAGATCTCAGCCCGATTGAAAATTTTGTGGGATGAGCTGGAACGGGCTGTTCGCTCCGGGCCTATACCTCCATCAAATCGTGGGATGGGTATGTCTGCATGGTACACAATACCTCAATAACGTTTTTGCATCTTGTGGAATCCATGCCTCGACGAATTCAGACTGTTTTGAGTCTGAAGCCCAACACGCTATTTTAGATAGGTGTATCTAATAATGTGGCCGGACAGTATATATATATATATATATATATATATATATATAATAAAGCTGAAGAGTTTGTGTGTTTGAATGCGCTAATCTCAGGAACTACAAGTCCGATTTGAAAATTCTTTCTCACTTAGATAGTCCGTTTATTGAGAAGGTTACAGGCTATATAACATCACGCTACGACGTATAGGAGCGGAGCAGTAAACATAAACGTTAACCAGCGGCGGCGGCGACGGCGCGCTGGATCGGGAGCTGGTTGGCCGCACTACGAGAACCGAATATTACCGAGAAGGGCCGAACTGTGAATGCCCAGGTCAGCGAGCGAGGTTCCATGCCGTAAGGCTCAGTCATTTGGTCGGCTCCTTATGCTACAGTTGTGCTTCAACGAACTAATTTTTGTGGATGCTTTTGGTTAATTTAATTAGATATGTACAATCACAATTTAACGCGGGTGAAATGCTGGGCACGGTTAGTGTATATATATATATATATATATATATATATGTAAATGTGTAAATAGATATTGAGTGTGTAGGTATAACATGTCTTTACAAATAATTTTAATGTAACTTCTCTAAAGTAATATATTCAAAAGTTTTTGATATAAAGATTTCTAGGCAAATATATATTTACAAGCCGGGTACCGTAGCTTCGCTCTTGCGTATATAGCATTAAAAAAAAAAAAAAATATATTTATTTAGCAAATTAATATTGAGATCGGAGAATGTACGACTTTCCAGCCCGTTGTGCCCTTCTCCACTTAACTCAGGTGTATTGCGGGTTGGCGCCACACACCTGGGGTTGCCGCCCTACACTTCATCGTGAGTTTGCCAGATTATTCCCTATCCCGAATTTCGAAAAATCCGGCCTTATGAAATCCGGCCTTGTCTACATCATAAAGGAAACCTCTGTGCAAAATTTCAGCTTTCTAGATCCAAGGGTTTGGGGTGAGCGTTGATGAGTCAGTGAGTGAGTGAGTCAGGACTTTTCTTTTTATATATGTAGATTTTCATGAATTTTGTTTTGTTAACATCATTGATTAGTTCTTTATAGATTATATTTGAATGTGTTATTTTCTCATTTTCAACTGTTATTCGATTCGTTCTTTACATATTATTCCTGGTGTTTTGATATCATGTTTATTTATGAAAATATGATCGATATTTGTTTTCGTATTTCCATGAATTGTACAGTTTCTTGTTGTTCCGTAAAGACGATTTTTGAAACCATTATTGCACATAAGTTTTACGTATTTCTATACTACATTGTTTTTATTCATTTTGAAAATATCTATATTTATGTCGCCAATCAGTATAGTTGGACAGTTGTTTAATATATTTTCATTTTTTATGAAGATTCTCTATTTCAGTAATATTTTAGTAATTTGTAATTTAGCATTTTGCTTACAGAATGACAGACAGAATAACGTTTTATAATATACGTTTTTATAATATATAATAATAATAGCCGGGTACCGTCGCTTCGCTCCGGAACCCTTGCATTTATAGCATTCAAAAAAAAAAACTTTATTTATTTAGCAAATTAATGTTGTGATCGTCGGAGAATATATAACTTCCCAGCCCGTTGTGGCTTCTCCGAATAACTCGGATGTATTGCGGGTCGGCGTCACACACCGAAAATTCACATTTTTGCATGTATCTTGCAAACGCTGAAGCGTTTGTGAATAAGTGATATATCGTTCGATAGAACTTTCAAATACCAACATTTTTTCAATTTAATGTTCTCTTCCATCTTTTATACTTTTCGTTTAAATTGAGAAAAAGTCAAAATTTGACCCTTTAAAAGGCGCCATCTTGGAAACCAAAAACTTTTTTCGAAAGATTTTTGTAGCATTTTGTTTGTCTTAAAAAGATCTACATTTTATCCATTTACATGACCACTCTATCTCTTATAGTTTGGTCACAAAATTGGAAAAACGTAAAGTCTTATGACAGACAAAATAACGCTTTTATAATATATAATAATATGTGTGTGTATAATGAATCTGTGCAGTAATGAACAACACAACACAAATATTAGGAACTAATAAAAAAAGGAATATTCTACCTTAATGACAAACCATAATTTTATTTCTGGGTTTCTGTTTATAATTTGATATTTTAAAGAAAAGCTTCATAAAAATTCTTAAAAAAATTACCTAGATATTTAAAAAAAATTAAAACGAAATTTTGATATTTTTTTCCCCTAAAATTTTTTAACACTACCGTCTTGAATTCGGCTAACTTCCATTTTAAAGGCAAAATATGGATACTGACATCTTGTGCTCCTTCTGGCGGAAGGATACATTACGTCATCTTATACTCCTTCTGGCGGAACGATACATTACGTCATCTTGTAAGCCGTCTGCAAAATAGAAACGGGATAAAATCTACCAGTTGCTCTAAATAAAACAAGTTCTAAATTCAGACAAATAATATCCTGTAAATGAAAGTAATTTAATTTTTCACAAAATTTCATTCAGTGATTTAAGGGCTTTTGGCGAATTTCTTGTGACTTAAGCAAATTCATCGGAGGAAAACAGGATTCAAAGGAATCATCCTAAATTCCCAAATACTATTTGCTAAGTGAAGAGTCCTAGAGGTGAAAAGACATCGAATTACAGCAACACTAACACGACAACAAAGTGTGTATGTGTGATGGGGGATGTGAATTAAAAAGTTGAAGAGCATCGACGAATTAGGAGGAAAAGTAGAATGAAGGGGTGATGGAAACAACTACGATGACGCAAAACGCGTCAATGGACAGAAAGTGAATGAAATGAGAATCTAATCCTGCAAAGATGTAACTGAGAGGAAATAGCCAACTGACCTAATAACTGCCATCTATCAATTTCCTAATAGCTGATCACTTCAGCACGTTGGATTCCTCGTTACATTGACTCCCGATCTTCCGGGATCTTATTCCAGATCTGAAAACAACAGTCCTTCTGAAAAGAATGACTATTAATCATTTTATTTCGCTTCTCAGATATTTTTTTTTACAAATTGAAGATTTGTGGCAACCATGTGTCTTTGGGCGCCATTCATCATTAACATTGCCTCCGTTTCACATTTCAATGATTCTCGCAATATTTAAAACATTGTCATTATTATTATATTACGCTAGATGATGGCTAGCATAATTTGGCAATAGACTATTTTTTAGTTAAGATATTCACCTTCTTTTTTTTTTAAGGCATAAAGCCACTTAAAAGACACTTAATAGACTACAGTATAGTGTCAACATAACTTTTATATGCACTAGAAAACCAAAAAAATTCATGTGAATTTTTTATTGCTCGCTACATTCGTTTTTATCAGATGGTCATTTGCTTAAATACTCCATTACTCCAATACTCCATTACTTTCTTAAAATTAGAAAATTTGCAGTATTAGATAGCCGTTGTGGCAATGCCGAGTGTTTACGGCTTCTAGGCTGCTAATACAGAAGCTGGTTTCGAACCCCGGAGGGGACTTCTTTGTGTGTTATGTTATGTTCTGTAGTGAATGTGGGTGGCAGAGAAGCCAAGCACTGCGACCGGAGGTCTATTTTCTTTGTGTGTTACTCTTCCTTTCAACGACGTGTTCTCAATTTCACTTCTTGTTCTTGGCGCAGCTTAGCCTCTGCCACTAATAAACAAAAATGGCACTGAAATATGTGTGCCATCAAAGAAATAAACAAACAAGTGTTAACTAATTAAAATTAAAAGTTTTTATAACATCAAATATAGATTCAGCAATAAACTAATGTGAAAAATATTTCTTTTTTTTTCGGTATCACTAAACTGTGACAGAAATACAGCATCTTTATTAGAGTAAATACTCAAAAATACTTCTATACAAGTTGGTAAGATATGAGATTAATCATTCTCTGTTCAAAAAGGGAAGACGGAAGCTTAACCCAAAAACAAAAAATACAAAACATAAAAAAAAGAAAAAAGAAAAAAGAAAGAAGGAAGACAGAAACAACCTTCAAAGGTCAAGAGAATATCAGAGGGAAAAAAAAATCACTCCTATTGTCTCTGACGAGTTATGTGCTGTGTGTAGATGTCACGAGACCACCTTATGACATCAGACACACATAATCTTCGATTTAAACGGCCATAAGAAAGAGAACAAAGCAGCTGCAGAAAGGAATCATTGCCAGGGTCCCAAGATCCAAGGGAACCCACGATGAAAAAAACAATCTTCACCTCAGCATAATTCCTCGGCAAAGAAGTCGCTAAAGACTCATACTTCGCAATCTTGGCCTCTCGGGCCTGTGCGAAGGCTTCCAACCAGTTATCGAAGGGAACTGTTACATCAACGATCAGGACGGACTGTTGACGCATCAGTATAAGATCTGGACATAGCCGAGAACCTTCAACAACAGCTTGGTTGTCACCAACGACGCTTTACGAATCCGATCTACAAGGGCATTGTGGCGTCGTTGGAAGGCAGCTGCATAAGACATGCAGTGGTTAAGGACATGCGGCAGAGTCTCCTCCCTATAGTTATATCGACGGCAGGTCTTCATTCCTCCGGCGTTCCACCGCCTATTGGCATTGAGGGGAACCAAATTTAGGCGGGCGCGGTGGATGAAACACCAGTCGGTAAATCTAGTGAAGGACCAACTCATAAGAAAGTGAGTGCTCGCTCGGCTCACTCCTACACATTCCATCGCCTTGCATTGGTTCGGCAGTGAACAAAGCCGCTGACAACGGGTAGTGCGAATGTTGCCCCGAATAATCCTTACAAGCACTTGGCGCTGCTTTTCTAGGGTAACGGTGTCCTTAAGGGAAATCAGGATGGCACCGTTCTCGAAGCGCCACTCACACTGTAGGCGACCCGAAGCTTTGCGAGCTGTAGTCCACATGTTACAGCGTTCGTTAGTTGTCAATGTAAAGTCCTCACGAGCGACACAGGACAGGTAGTCAGACAGGTCGTGTGTTTCAACAGGTCGTCCAAGCCTACTCGACACAGTCGAATCAATATCAGAGCGATCAAGATCCCTAACGGCACGATCGTGCGAGGACTGGAGCTTGAAAGCGCCGTCAACAGCCAGGACGTCGCTGTCGTCAGCAGCATTTGGGATGCCACAAGCTCTAGAAGCACGACTTCCGTAGCGATAATCATTGCTCGCTTCCTGGGGCAACTTGAGAATCCGCCATAAACCATTAACAGAAATACATTGTTTTTAATCTTAGGACTTTTGTAATATGAAAAACTATTAACTTCCTCAAAAATGTATATGATAAAATTTTATTTATTAAAAAGGAATTTCTTATTCTACTTCTATGAATTCTCACTGAATTTATTGTTTTCCTCTATTAATTCTGCTTTTCACATTACTTTCTAATATTCAAATGATTCCTCGTCCTTCTCTATTTTCTTTTTCTTTTTTTACCCTCTGTTGTCGGAGCCTATATCTTCGCTGTCCCATAAACATACTACTTATCTGTTGCATATTAGATTTCTTAAATAAATAAAAAAACACATTTATAAATAAATAAAATATTAAGATTTAAATCAAATTGGTTCATAAACAAATACATTAAAAACTCGTTTATCCGAATCGCGTTTATCGAAAATCTGGTTCATCCGAAACGATTTTTAGCATATTTTAAAAAAATTACAAAAACATTTTTCCGTTCCAGTAATCAATATGTAATAGCATACACAAGCGATTATGTACTCGTGTACTCGTGTGTGTGTGTATATATATATATATATATATATATATATATATATAAGCCGTGCCTGCTTGGCCGAGTGGTGTGTAGACGGCGGTCTGCCCTATGTGGCCAGTATGGTATTTGAAGACCATTTCCCGTAATTTACACTTTCCCTCAATTTACAGCATTTTTTTCAGTTCCTTGAAAACTGTAAAAGCGGGGTTCGACTGTATATTTAAATACATACCTGTATTCAAAAATTTATTAAATGGCGTTTAATCAGTATAGGATTTATAGGCAAAGTAAATACTAATAACAAAAAAATTATAAATGGAGAGCGAAATATTAACATTCTTAGATATTTGCAATAATCCATTGTCCGAATTACTTTTTAAAATAGAGATATTTCCATAATTTTGAAATATATTTATATTTATATTATCTATGAAACTTTCTATAATGTAATTATATTTTTTAATCCATAGCTATAATTTGTATATGATAAATTAATTTTATATTTCTTTCAATATTAATTTGTATTCAGTGTATTTATTATTTTTTATTGTTCCATACTTCATAATAATTTTGAAGTATTACATTGCAAATCAACTTTTGTTTTGTAAATAAATTCCATATTTACTTAAAATAATAATAATAATAAACAGTTTATTCATGGGAATATAGCTTGCTTTATCTTCTACTCTAATAGTAAGATAAAAATGAAAGATACTGATCCTCTATTTATATTCGAAAAAACATCCCTAGGATAAGAGTGGACGTAGACCATCTGTGTACTTTCGCTTTGTTAACAGTGGCGCCCTCTTCATATCTTCCCCACAACACTGAATAAATCAAACGACAGGCCAAGAAGAAGAAGTCACTGCCAAAAAGTGTGACGTTGAATCAACTCATTTGAGGCCCATTTGGCAAAGGTTAAGTGTTGGGTAATATTGACACCAAATATAAATTCCCAAAACATTTCTAAATATGGAGACATTGAATATATAAATGTCAAACAAACCGTGCAGCTGGGGATGCTATTATGAAGTGCTTAGGATATTTGGATGGTAAATAAGCACTACCTTAGAAGGACAACAGAGGAGGAGACAGTTCTCCGGCAGCCATGTTTGATCCATTGTTTGTTATTATTTGCTTATTAAAAGCCTAATTACCTAAATGTGATAACTAGGAACACTTGGAATGAAAGATTTGCGACAAAATACTAGTCCTGCCAAATAGTATCAACAGTCCTTGGAGGTCTTGGAACCGCTCCAATAGGATTACAAAATTATTTCAAACACCTGAACTTCCCTGACATTACACAAAAAAGCAAAAAACAAGTGAATATAATTTTGTGCTAAAGCGTAAATTTAATAATGATATAATACTAATACAAAAATTTAAAAATAATAATAAAAAAGAAAGTACATTAACGTAGGGAAAAATAAAAAAAAGAGTTAGGAAAATAAGAAGAAAAAAAAGTAGATATACAGATTTGAATCGACAACCCTCAGTATGAATTCGAGACGTTAAGCATCAAGTTACAGCTGATAACTGAAATGAGATGGTTGCATTTCTAACATTGAAGCTAATAGAGGAAATCCAATGAAAACAATGACAAATATCTCCAACAACCTTCAGTATATGAGTCAGAGACCTTAAGCATTAAGCTATAGCTGACAACTGAAATGAGATGGTTGCATTTCTAACATTTAAGCTAATAGCGGAAATCCAATGAGTCTGAGACCTTAAGCATTAAGCTATAGCTGACAACTGAAATGAGATGGTTGCATTTCTAACATTTAAACTAACGGAGGAAATCCAATGAAAACAATGCCAAATATCTCGAACAACCTTCAGTATATGAGTCTGAGACCTTAAGCATTAAGCTACAGCTGACAACTGAAATGAGATGGTTGCATTTCTAACATTTAAACTAATAGCGGAAATCAAATAAAAAAATGCCAAATATCTCGAACAAATGGGGCCTCGTACCCTGAAAATTCCTTATTCCTACGTTGTTTGGACCTCTGAACACGATGATGAAATCCGTTGTCGATCCGACGTTCCGTTCGAGGAGTTGTTAGGGGTGGACAGACACAGACCGACGGACAGGACAACTGCAATAGCTAATGATTTTGATCGCTATCAGAATAGCTCCTAAATGGATGCTAAAAAAAAAACTGACAAAAAAAATAGGGCAAGTCCATATTTTGAGAATCATTATTGATGGATTCCTCTGGATAAAATCTGGATTTGCCAAATAATTCCAGTCCAATTACGGCCTTTGACTTAATAACAGAGAAAACCTTACGTTTTGAGCATCTTTTATTGATAGCCGAAGAATAAAAACAGAATGTTACGTTTTCTGGAATAATTTTTAATTAAATTTATATCTTTTGATTATTGATTTTTAGAATTATTATCTCAACCAAAATCAAGAGGTTTTAAACTAAACCTAAGAAATTTCAGCAACCTAGGATAAGTTGTGTCAGTTGCCCTCGTTAAAAACCTTAAGAATTATTTTGTTTTCACACTCTACATAACTGCTAGTAAGGATTTTAGAAATGTTAAATCACACCTCGAACGACGTAATGTATCCTTCCGCATTGAGCAACATTCGCATCGGATTGAAATTAGTGTAATTTAGATACAAAATTACAATTAATAAAAGCAAACAAATGTTTATTCTAATAAAATAAAGTTAAGTAAAGTTATCGTTGAATTAAAACTCAAATATTCAATGCGGGATTTCATTTTTATTTACTGTTTTATCTCCAATCAATAAAAGTGAATCCGAAGAAAAAAATTAAGAATTTTTTTGAATTCTAATGTGATTCTGTTGTTAATTATTTTAGAATTTATTCTTTATTTAAGTTTTGTATAGTTTTGGAAATCTGTAAAACTATGAAGAGAATGAGTTGCTTGGAAGGAGTCTTGATCGTCAATTCACCAAAAATTAGGTTTACTTTTAAACCAGTGATAAACAAAAACCACTTACTATTTCTTCATCATAATGTACAAGAGAGAATGTATAATAATCTCTATATATAAACAGAAAAGTCCTGACTCACTCACTCACTCACTGACTCATCAACGCCCAACCCAAACCCTTGGACCTAGAAAGCTGAAATGTTGCACAGAGGTTCCCTTTATGATGTAGACAAGGAATAAGGCCGGAATTTTTTCGAAATTCCAACGGGATAGGAATTAAGAGGATTTTATTTTCGCTTTAAAATGACCATTAAGTGTGTGGCGGCCAACCCGCAATACATCTGAGTTTCCGGAGAAGGCCACATCGGGCTGCGAACTTGTGTATTTTCCGATCTCGATATTAATTTGCTACATAAATCAAGGTTTTTTTTTTTTTGCTATGTATGCAAGGGTTCCGGAGCGAAGCGACGATACCCAGCTAGTAATATATATAAAGGAGAATGTTGGTTGTGTGTTTGTTGGTTTGTTCGCTAAACACTCCTAGGCCCTTTGACCTATCAGGACCAAATTTTGCAGAATTACTCTTTAGGACTCTGCGGAAAAACGGGCTACCTTGGAACTTGGACACACCAACCCCAGGGATTGAAAAGGGGTGAAATCTTTCAAATAGCGCCATAAATACACCTGGTGACAATGAGAACTACTTAAATATTGTTGTATAATAATTGGAGCTAAAATATTGTTGTGCAAAATAGCGCCGAGGTTCTCGGGATATAGATAGACTCAATAGATAGATTTGTATTGGTCAGATGATTTTTACGAAATGGGGAAGGCTTGAAGCGATAGCGTTACAAAATTCAAATAATCTGGAACAATGGGTGTACACGGGAGTACGGTGAGTGGATGGGCAAACATGGTTCAAGGATACTTCTACGGGCTTTTCGGGATAGATGTAGATTTGTAATTAGATCAAACCTTTTGAGTTGTTATTTTTTTATACCAACCGGTAAAGTTTCGAAGTGATCTCGCAATTGCAATTTCTTTATCATCCACATTAGGACATTGGTTTTTTGAGTTAATTTCCCTGAATGAAGAGTTGTAGTTGAGGAAAACAAATTCCATTGTTATCACCTACTGAAGAATAGACTATTACTCCTTTTATTTTTACTAATCACCACAAATAAAAACAAATCGTTTTTACAACTTTTAATTCATATTTAACAATTCTTTTAAGTTCCACAAAATGAAATCTATTTTCTTTGGCAGCAGAGGACAGAGCGATAATGTTCTGAAGAAGGAGACTGAAATTATATCTCTTTAAGAGTAATGGATGCTTTAAAAGATCTCGAAAATTTGTCTAAAACTCGTTAAAATATTTGCTCTTTGTCAGTTGGATAAATACGAGTAGGAATCTCGTTTTGCTCTCGTTGAGATCGGGATTAAAAAGGCCGTTCGGCGAAGCGACAAAGAAATTGTTTTTGCAGCTTTAGTTTTGTTAATTCTCAATTCATTTTTCAACAGAGTTAAAGAAAAAAGGAAAAAAAAAATACCTGAAGAAGAGAAGGTGGTGGATGAAGTCGTGGATGGTGAATGAAACCCTGAACAAAGGGCATCCAGATTTCAGCGTTAACTTAGCATTATCGTAGCTTTTCAATAAACGTTTCTCGCCGCTAAGCGCACTGGTGTCAATTTGCTTCTAAAACCTGTCTGGAATTAGAGTATGCTGTAATTAGAGCAAGTAATAGATTTTTCGAGCAACTTGTCGATTTGATGCAAGTTTTCGAGCGCGTGTAAAGCAGCCATTAGGCTTCTTTTAACCTACACTGTCCGGCCACTGTATTAGGTACACCCCTGCTGTGCCACAAATACTGTGTCTCACAACAACTCTTCAAGCCGATGGGGGCAGTGTCATGGTGTTTTCTTGGCACATATTGGGTCCATTGATACCTCTGGAGGCACGTCAGGATGCTAGAGCATAATTAAACATCGTAGCTGACCAAGTGCAACCGTACATGTTACCAATTTATTATCGTGCAGTTGGCTGTTTTCATCAGGATAATGTGCTGGTGCACAAAGCCCGCATCACTATGGGATGGTTTGAGGAACATGACGATGACTTTTCCTTGCTGCAGTGGCCCACTCAGTTCCCGGATCTCAGCCCGATTGAAAATTTGAGAGATGAGCTGGTACGGGCTCTTCGTTCCAGGCCTGCACCTCCATCAAATCTTCAGGAACTGCGTGACACACCTCAATAACGTTTTCAGCATCTTGTGGAATCCATGCCTCGGCGAATTCAGGCTGTTTTGAGGGCTAAAGGAGGCCCAACACGCTACTAAGTATACCTAACAAAGTGGCCGGACAGTGTGTATTATATAAAAAAAAAATCAAAGCTTTCTATTAGTCAAAAGAATAATACATTTTACTTCTTTATTTCTTAGCTCTCACTGTACGATTTCTTACCAAGAGGTACATTGGTGAATATGATCATCAAACAGGTAAAGTAAACATTCTATTATTAATAACGTCTTACCTAAATGATCAAATCATGAGAATTACATGAAAACAATAAATCAGTAGGAGAAAACATGAAAAAAAAAATGAAATTTGATTGTAAAACCAATAGTTTGACTGTTAAAACAATTTTATTTTAGGACGTATTTTTAAGAGCTTTTTTTTTTTTTTTTTTTCATTTACAAGACTTGATGTACTCTTTTTTACTTCATTTTATATTTAGTCAATTAAGTCATTTTTATATTAGTTAATTTGTAATGTAAATTTTAGATATTTGAATTAGATAATTTAGCTGTTATATTGGGTAGTTTCATTTTTTAATTTTTTTAATTTTAATTTTAAATTCAGTTTTAAATAATTTAGTTATTAGTTTCTTTTTGATAGTTCAGATTTAAAATTGGATAATTTAGCTATTATATAGAGTATTTTTATTTTAAATTTAGATTTAATATTGTTATTTAGATAAATTTTATTTTTTAAATTTAATTTTAAATTTTGAAAGAACAGATTGTGTCAGATCTTGATTGTGTTGCGTTTTAGTCTAAATTATTTCCAAATTTCGCCGCTGACGAAGTGGAGACTGATTATATCTCCATGGAAACAGTGATTTGTTTTTTGATCGGCATTTCGAAAGCAGTGATTTGTTTTTTTGATATTGGAAGTTTCAAATCACAAATCATTGTCCAGCTCTCTTATATATATATATTTATATTGGAGCCAACGCCCTACAGATTTCGAGATATTCGGCGTTATTTTCGCCGATTTTCAAGTATTGCTTAATTAGCTCACTGCTATCAGCAGAAAGTAATTTTTACTGTAGCGTAACGGTATGTTATTGAGCTACAAATCGGAGAGTCCGGAGTTCAAATCCCATGTAGTTTTTTTTTTTTAATTTCATTTTTATTTTTTTACTTTCTTTTTTATTTTTTCTCTATTTTTTATTTTTTTATGTTTTTGCTTTTATGATAACCTAATGTAAGTTTTTTTCCGTTTATGTTATGAATATTAGACAGAAAACCAATTTACGATTAGAAGTAAATAAATAATATTTTCGTTAACTTTGGTTCTAAATTAATTAGTTACTTAATTATCTAAACTTTTTTTTCTTATCATATTGTGATGATACTCTTTTACTATTTGTATTTAAAATTATTTCAGTTGTGCTTTTATTTTAGGAAAATTTAAGTTTTTTGTAAGAGTTCTAAATCTAATACTTCACTAACTGAATTTTAGTTTTTTTTTATTATAAAAAAAACAAAACAAAGTTAGTATTCTCGTTAATTTTGGTTTTTAATTAGAAGTACTTTGATTCAGAAAAATAAAGTAAAACATATACTGTATATAATTACTTAAAAATTATCTTTTCTTTTCTTTTAATATGAGTAATAGCATATTAGAAAAAAAGATTAGTTACTTAAGTAATTAAATAAAGAAAAAATAAAACTCAGTGAGGAATTCCCAGGGTTGTAAGGAGCAACTCCTTATTGACTCTGTAATTCTGCGGAAGGAGAACGCGAAGAATAGAATATAGCGTACATTGACTACAAGAAGGCATTTGATTCTGTCCCTCATTCCTGGCTCCTACACACACACTTCATCTCTACAAAATACCCCAAGATCACGGCATTCTTAGATGCCACGATGAAGAGTTGGAACACAACATTACACCTACGCACCTCCAACACCTCCATCACTACAGATCCCATTCCCATAAGGAGAGGTATTTTCCAGGGAGACTCCTTGAGTCCTCTTCGGTTCTGCCTCGCCTTGAATCCATTGAGCCATATACTAGACAACACAAAACACGGTTATAGGCTTACCTCAGGCACTGTGATACTTTACAAAATTGCACACTTACTCTACATGGATGATATTAATCCCTACGTCACAAACAACGCAAAACTTATTACTTTACTATATCACCACTGTATCACCACACAGTTCACCAAAGACATTGGAATGGGATTTGGAATCGATAAATGCCGCAAGCTACATATAACAAGCGGGAAAACTACGAATTTGGAGAGTTTTGAACTGGACCATGGGTTCGCCATCCAATCCATGGAAGAGGGAGAGACCTACAAGTATCTGGGCTTCCA
>JAFIDM010000004.1:1404999-1421499 GCA_023159025.1 Thereuonema tuberculata
CGACTTCTTTAATTATTAAAAGTTCATCCTGCTTTCCATGAATAATTCGTCTGAATTGTTTCAGGTTTTATTAACTTCCTTCAGTTAGTTTATAATTCCCACTTGAACTTCTTCGTCTTCCGGCAATCGTTAATTCTTCCTTAATGATTAATGTTACTTCTCCTTTACTAAATTCCGTTTCAAATAATAGTTCTTCCAGTAATATTAATTCTTCCTTAATGAATAATATATTTTCTTCATTGCCGTAATTCGTCTTGGAATCGTCGATAATGAATATGGAAAGTTCTCCCCTTACTGTCAGGAATTGAATGGTCCTATTCAATTATTAGAAACGAATCACTTTTAATTATTCTTTATAATTTCTGGATTCAAAGTATCAATAGTTATTCTTAACTTCGATTTATCCTATTTCAGAATTTATCGTTGTAACTGGAATTAAATAACGCAAGTTTTCTCAGTCTCTTCTATTTGGCTTCACCTTCTTTCAGAATGAAATCTTCCAAAGCAAATACTCTTAATTATTCGTGTTACAATAATAGTTCTCTGAATCTCCTCGATTCAATGGATTAATTTTACTTTTAGCTTTGATAATTCTTGCGCAAATATTATAATAATCTTCAAGTAGAAAACTTAATCATAGTTCTATTTCTGTATCAGCCGTTCCATAGTAATTCCAGGGTTATTTCCACTCCAACGGGTAACCATAATTTAACACCCGTTAAGGACGGTTTTCCCGATCAAACCTTCCCGGTTGAATTCTAGTTTACTTCTCACTCAGACACCTAACTGACTTCTCTCACTTGAGACTACGTCATCATCTCATTTGCATAATGACGTCATTAACTAATATTTATTTCATTAATAAAAAAATATCTTATTACCTAAATTTCTTTTCAAGCACACAATTAAAAATAAATTAATTTTTCCTTTTCACTCCAACTAATTAAATTTTACTAAAAGTCAATATTAAAATTTAATATTCATACCAGTTTCCCACGTAGAAACAATCATATTTCATGCAATGAATTAAATACACACAAACTTTTTTGTTCTTGTCTAATGCTTTATTAGTATTACTGTGTAAGGGATAGGTTAATTTATTTTTTAACTGCTATCTTACTATAATATCAGTATTTCGAAAAATTTGTTGTAATCTTATAGATGTTGGAATGATAAGAAAATGCTTTCATATTCCTCAATAAATTCCTTCCTTTTCAATATTCCTGATATATTTCATTTAAATAACTTTGCACACAACATATTTAGTATTTAAAATTGCTTTATGAAATACTATTTTCCGAAATTAGCATAGTATTTAATAAAGCAATTTTAAATACTAAATATGTTGTGTGCAGAGTTTTTGATACAGAAATGATGTCCATATCTTACTATCAGTTATTATTTTTGCTTTGGATTATAAATGCGATCCTAACTTTGCTGTTTAGTATAGGAAACAAATTTCACAGGGTAACCATTATAAATAAACTTACTTTTTGTTTTCGTAAAATAATTAAAAAATAAATTAACCTACCCATACACAGTAATACTAATAAAGCATTAGACATGAACAAAGAAGGTTGTATGTATTTAATTCCTTGCATGAAATATGATTGTTTCTACATGGGAAATACTGGACAAAGTATAAAAAAACGGATGGCTGGAAACAGAATTTGTATAAAAACCGGTAACAGTAATGATTCCGGGATTCCGTATCATACCTACAATACAGACCATGTTAGTGAATTTTATAAGTTTTTAAGGTTAGGCAACAATAATAAAAAAAGACACCAGAGAAATGTTAGAATCTTAATACATTGACAATTGTAAGTTTCAGGTACATTCATCTAGACACAGGAGACAAATTCAAGAGCGTATCAATAAACGACGAGCTGTAACATGATGGACGACGTGATGATGACTGAATCCCAATTCTTCCGACAGATGGCAGTCAACCAATCACCTCTTCCACAACCAATGATGTGGCTTCAAGTTGGCACCAATTAGAAGATGATTATTTAATTATCAATTTTATTGGTTGTTTTGAGTTGAAATTATGTATATATTTAGAACCTATGTCTTTCATTGTGTTGAAGAGGAGTTCCTTGGAGGAACTCGAAAGGCTCCTATGTATTTTTTAAATGTTTTTATAAATCTTTTTTAAAAATTTTGTATGTGCTGTTTTTTGTTATTTTTAGTTATTATTTTCGCTCATGTTAAAAGTATTTTAATCCGTATATCTACTTTGTTTTTTGTTTTTTTATCTCTTAATCTTTTTTTCTCAATGTCCGCATGGTTTTTTTGTTTTTCTTATTTTCCTAATTGTTTTTTTTTTTTTTTCCTAATTTTTTTTTATATTTTTCCTGACATTAATGTACTTCCTTCATTTTATTATTATTTTTAAATTTTTTATTATTGTGGGTTAAATTTATGTTTTAGCACAAAATTCTATTCACTTGTTTTATTATTATTTATTATTTAGAAAACCGATACAAAAGTGAAATTATGGTCGATGGCGAACCAGTTATTTACGAACTCCTGGACACATGTTCAACGGTAATTATACTTTATTTTTCAATTTTTTTTAATACACAATTTTAACCGAGAATTTAAACAATGTGCAAATCAATTTTCGTAATATTAATTCCCGTAGTGAAGCAAAAAGAATCGTTATCTAAGCAAAACATCCAAATCCAATTACAAATTACACAATGCAGTGAACGCAAATGTAAGTACAAACTCCGCTATGCATCGCTTAGTGGCTGAAAATTTGATGTCATTTACTTTGGCGTTCGAAAATCGCCTTCCTTAAAAAAAAAAATAAAAAAAATTATGATTCTTAGGAGCCGAAGCGATAAATATTTTCAATTAGGTAATAATTGTTTTAATTTTATTTCGTAAATACTTCTGTTACTTTTATTTACGTGATAAATTTATTTTGAGGTTGCCCATTAATTCTAACTGTTAGTAGTCAGCCGTTGAGTCATTGCCTTCTGGTCAAGGTGGCAGATGTGTCTGAACCTGGGTTCGAACCCCGGCACCGGCATGGATGTTTACTGCTTGTCCAAGCGATAAAGACTGGGTTTGGCGCACTGCCAAAAAAATGGAACAAACCGAAGAGGAGAATTACATTCTAAAAGTTTATTATACATGTATTTCTTATTATGTGTGTACTTTATTCTCGCGTTAATTTTAAACTAAATTTTGTGCAGTAATTTTTCACTTTATGCATCTATCCTTTATACGAAGTTTGTTTCTGTTCTTGTCGGCACATACTCATCTCCCCTATTTTCACGCCGAGAAAGAGATCGGAGCGACCAGTAAATCACGTGACCAGTCTCTTTCGTCTGGCTAAGCAGTACTTCCTTTCCTATGTTTGTCTGCTTCTTCTTCACTTTCTCTTCAAAAAGCCATTTCATAATGGTTTCATGAGGAAGACAGGGTCCCCCACCCCCAAATATCTATTCCAAGATAAGAAGGAAAACTCCCAACCCTACGCTTTGTTCTTGGGGGCCCTTGCATAGTATTTGCCCCAGAGTACGTATTTCCATGGCAACATATCTCCGTATCGAGAACGCACTTCAACAACAACATCAGCTTACAATGATCAATAATTTGTTTTGAGGGAAATTTAAATTGACATTAAATAAAAATTGCATTAAATATTAAGAAAATCGGTCAAGCCGTTTTAGGGTTAGGGACTCTTAAAAAACTGACTCCATCAATAAAAGTCTTACGCAATCTAAATAAGCAAGATTAAAGAAATTATGCGTAAAATGGGATTCCAAATAAGCCTAATGGAAAGATGTCTTATCATAGTTGAACTGCTGTTTATTTCTCTTAATTTATCCGTGATGAACTAAAATTCCGGTTGAAAATATGTTTTAAGAATTTGTTTCTATAAATGTTTAAATAAATACAAATAGAAAATTTCTTACATCATGTGTTATTTCTTCGAATAAAAACTTAAGCGTTTATTTCATTTGTCCAATAGGAAGAAGCGGAATTACCACGTGATGAAATCGTCCAATGGGCAGATGGATTTATGCTTGTATATTCCATTACGGACCGAAGTACCTTCAATCATGCGAAAACTCTTCGCCAACACATCTACGACAATAAAGTGGTTCCAAAAGATATCCCGCAAGGTGCACCTGTTCAATTCCCCATCATAATTGTGGCCAACAAATCAGATCTAATGCATTTACGTCAGGTCAGCTCTGATGAAGGTAAATTGTTACCTATGAAAAGTCTATTTTAATAAATGTTTTATTTATTTAATTATGTAAATTAAAGATATTACGATCAGGGTATTAATAAGGTGATAAAGCTCAAATAACGCATTTTTTCACCCTATACTGAAAAAAAACATTGCATGAATAAGTCACAGATTTCAACTAAATTATACTGTAATTATGTACAAGATCGAATCAGTGGAACTAAGACAAATTTTCTTTATTTTGGAACCAAACGATTCTGAAATGTAATAGTAGTAGATCGATGCACAACTCTTTTTTTTTTAAGAAAATAAGAAGTTTAAGTAACATCCTTTGCAAAAGCATTCCTATAAAATAAAAATAAAAATAAAAAATACTGGCAGTGCTTTTGAAGTATTTTGAGAATGGCGGCTAATTTACAAAATACAGGGTCATTCCGAAATGAAAGTATGTTTGTTTTTCTTTTGTATTTCCAAAGAAAACATCCTGGAAACGGTGACACCTCAATTAGCCTAACCTATTGTTAATTAAAAGGGAATTTTTTTCCCAAAGGAAACATCGTAGAAGGGATCTTACGAATTTCTCGCCAGGTGGGTTTCTTGCTGGTTTCATAACGAGGCTACAAGTTCTTCTCTTCAAAATGTGCACATCCACTGCACGAGAAAGAGTTCCGACTATATCTCGAATTTTCTTAAAAACTATAAAAAAAAAAAAAAAAAAAAATAATAATTCAAGAAATCTCACCTGCGGAATTAAAGGTAATTTAATTTTTTTTCAAGAAAACTATTCGCAAAAACATACTAGGAATGAAAGTGTTGGAAAAGTCCGGTTTTGTTGTGTATTTTTTAAGAAAATTAGAAATTTAAGTGGGACTCTTTTGCCGAAGCAGTCTTTCAAAATAAGGGAAATGGCGGTCTTCGAACCATTGCAAAATGGAGTATCCGACCGAAACGGAAAGTATATTTTTTTGTGGTTTTTCCAAACGATGCATCCTGGAAACTATCATACCTCACTTTACCTAACCTACAGTTAACTGCACGGAAAAAGTTTTTCCTTTTTTTTATGTTTTATTTACAAACAACAGCGATGCTACAACCTCTTGTCTTAAAAGTGTGCACATCCACCGACCGCGAAAGAGTTCCACGAAAATTTCTAATTTTCATAAAATGTACAAAAAAAAAGTCTGAGTTTTCCTTCATGCCTGATGTATATTTATAAATCGTTTCTTTCACAAAAAAAAAAAAAAAAAAAAATTAACGCTTATTCCACTATGAGTGTTATTTTTAACAAAAGTGGAAAACATAAAAGTTTTTTTTCGTAATATTTTGTAATTTACATTTTTTTCTCACCAAAGCATTATTGCAATTCTTCTGATTGGCTGTTGCTGAAATTATTATAGGCTTATTTAAATGCTGTAGAATCGTGCAGATTTGTCAATTATTTATTATGGATTATAAAGCTTTTACAAAATGTTGAATAACATTTTTTTAAAGTAATATAACAATTGTGTGGGCCCGATAGCCAAGTGGGTAAGAGCGCTTGGCTGCGGGTTGGAGGTAGCGGGTTCGATTCCCGGCCTGCGCGGAGGACGGGAATTTTACCACGCTCCTTTCTCCTCCAAACGGGTCCTAAGATCCACTTTCTATACCGAGTACCGGGTTTCTTTCCCGGGAGTTAAAGGCGGACGAGCGGCGGGCCGTCCTCATCTTTGTCCCGTAGGTTATGATTACTTCTCGCGCGGTCCTCTGGGCCTGATCGCGTCTTTAACTTTAACGAGAGAATATTAAAATTTAATATTAAATCTCAACTTTTTTCTTTTTTTTTTTTTTTGTGTTTCGCAATTTCTATAAAGCTTTGGTCCAGTGCTCACAAGATCAATGTGGAATCTTAGGTGGTTTATTGTTTTTTTTTTTTTAACATTTTCGAAACCATATGGCTTTTACAAATTTACTTCCTAGTCCTCACAATAGCATTTTTTCGAATTAATTAAACTGTTTTGATGTCAGGTAATTAATTAAGCATAGAAACCACAATGCACCTTTACACATAAAATATATTAACAATTAAAATTAAAACAAGGCGACGTTTCAAAGTTCCAGTAGTCGAACTTTATCGTCAATCAAAGAAAACAAAAATGAATACAAAACCGTTCCTTTTTGTTTTCTTTGTCTGACGAAAAAGTTCGAATACTGGAACTTTGCAACGTAGCTTTGTTTGAAATGTTAACATATGTGTAAAAGGAGCATTAGGGTTTCTATGCTTAATTACAATTTAATCGATTTCTTATTCCTAGCGGACGCTTTAATAGAAGGGACCCGTAAGAATGTTTGTCCCTGCTTTCAACTGATATCAGAATACGAACTTAAAATCGGTTAAATTTTATACATATTCGTATTTAGGTAAAGATATTTCATTGTTGAAACACAATTTTAATGCTTGTCGGAACGAATGTAGTCCTATTAACATCTTTATCATTACTTTGTAAAACATTTAACTAATTCTGACTCCACACATTCTCCTCATTTCCATATCTCAGTTTTATTCACTGAATATTTAATTTAAATCCAATTTAACTGTTGATCACTTAAAAAAATAAGGATTTGTCATATGTTCAAATTACATAGTTCGTTTTACAACGAAATTATTTCAAATTTTTGTAAATTTTACTAATTTTTTAATTTATTATTCTCTTTAGGTGAAATTCTGTCTAAGGATCTCGATTCCCTGTTTACTGAACTGTCCGCAGCAGAACATGTGGCGCAAGTAGCCGAAGCCTTCCATGATCTATGTCGGGAAGTGCACGCTATTCGTAGACGCTCCAAACAGTCCCTACTGGACAGAATGCTAGGGAAAAAGTGAAAATAATAATAATAATAATAAACAAATGAAGTTCTGACTTTGCAAAACAGTTGTGCATGTTATTACGACATTTAAGTGACGAAACTGAAAACCAGATGAAATAATAAACAAACTAGGATTACAATAGAACATTTTACTCAACAACAACGAGAAGATTAAAAAAAAGGTGATTTTAAATTTGAACTAGCTTCACCTAGTTTTTTTTTTCTTCGAACTTTTAAAGATCCAGTTATTGTAAAAATAACAGATATTTTTCTATAATGAGTGATTATCATTTTCAGGACCAATAAAGGTTTCCATACCATCTGTTAATTTAGAGTTAATATCTTAATTTTAAAAGTTTTTTCACATTTGATTAAACTAAAATATATCATCACAATAAAGAAGATTGCATGTAATAACAAAAATGAAAACCACCCACCCGCACATAGAAATTAAACTGCCATGAATTTCACAAAAAATAAATAAATAAATAACTAAATAAAAAATAAATAAATAAAACCAAAATCGCTCGGTAGGTGGCACCACTTAACAAAATGAAAATTACTACACTCTACTAGATTACAATTCAGGCACAGATGACCTGCTATGTCTGAATCACGGCATGGGGCTCAGATGCTTCTTTCTCTTTGTTTAAAGCTACGCGAACACCATTCCCAACTTAGTTGGCTGATTTCAAATGGGTCCGATTTTGTCAGGCGCGAACACCAGCCAACTCGCAAATGAAGTCGGCCGCGATAGCAGCAATCCCACAATTCCATGCGTTTTGCAGCTGTGGAAAATCCGAAAAAAAATCGAGGTTTTGAAACCTCTGATAAATTCTGCCGCATACAATTACTACTTTTCAGTATAAACTTTATTTATGCATGAAGGAAACTCACAATACTCTGATATTCATTGTGTACTCGCTCGCCGTCGATTCGAATCGGTGATAATCGTTTATGGACGCCATTTCTTTCCATAGGCGTGACGTCATGACTGACGTGTTCCAGCGCTGCCCTGTGGTTGGTAATTCCGACCAACTTTCCCGAGTTGGTCCCGCACAACCGACTCGAGTCGGCGGACTACATCGGCGCAAAGTTGCTGAAAAACATGCTCAAAGTCCGCTCTAGCAACTCGAAGACTGGAAGTTGGCCAATTAAGTTGGTCGAAAATCGGATTGGGTTCACGGGGCTTAAAGGAACGACAAACTCTCTCACCTAGCGATGCCTGCTACATTGTTATCCAACGACATCATCATTGTTTACCTTTCATAGAATGCAATTCCAAAACTAACACTCTCAGGAATAAGTCATATTTACACATAACGTTACTAGTTCACTATGTATTCAAGAATTTTTTACTGGAAAAAAATTCAAATATAAAATAAGTTTCATTATGAATTATCATTCCTCACGATTATGGTTATATTTGATATCAGATTCAGAATCACTGATCTCGATTTGATAACATCAGACAAAGCTATATTTTAATTATAAATACTTGTAGTTTTTTAGCGAAATGGAAAGAAGTAAAAATAAGATGCTTGCCTGATTAATATTACTCCCTCCGTCCGAAAATATGGTATACATTATAAAACACGCTGAACATTCCCAGGCTGCCCTGGAGAATTCTAGATCCCACTTCAATTAAAATAATTTTGTATTTTGAATTTTATGAATAAATGCTGTCAATAAACTTAACCTACTTAACTGAAATTGCAAAATGTATGCCATATATCCGAATAAAAATACAGTAAAACCTCGTTAAGTCGTCACTCAAGGGACCAAGCATTTTTGACGACTTAAGCGGAGTGACGACTTAGGCGGAGTGGGAATTTTTGAAAAAAAAAACCCCAATGAAATACAGTATTTTCATGAATTGCTGTAGGATTCGGTGAGAAAAACAAGATTTTCAGAATACAATACATGCAAATGAATGAGTGGAAAATAATAAAAAAAAAAAACACTTTTTGTAGTTATCACATTTTAATCGTTTTAAAAGAAAGGTAATGTCTGTCTTTGAAACGTTCCAGCCAACTATTACTGCCGCCGAAATCAACTCCTTAGCAATTTCCATGGCTTTTTCTTTGAGAATCACGGCTGAAATCGGCACATTTCGCGATCTGGCATGTTTTAGCCATCGAACTAAAACCTCCTCGATCTCGTCAAACTTCGATTTCCTCATTCTCTTTCTTTTGTCTTTGCAGTCAGCTTCTTCAATTACTTGTTTCGATGAAAAAATATCGTTTAATGTAGTCCTGGGAATATGGTGTTCTTTGGCAAAAGCTGTTTCCGAAACATTTGATTTTTCAAAAAGGTGCAATTAAGTTTTTTTTTCTTTAAAAGATAACGAGGTAAGTTTTCGTTTCCCTGGCATGTTAAAAATGTAATCGAACCACGAAATTGCAAGAGAAAAAATAGCCCTTACAGCGGGGCTTACTCGCTATGAAATGAAGTCACACTCAGGAGCGGTCAAGAAAAACGTCTACACTCGACAGCGAGAGGTCAAGAAAATGCAGCGAGATTCTAAGAACCCAAATCCTCCGAAGGGATAGGAATGATGTGACAGGCATGGTCGAAAATTACCCGTAAAGGCTTGGCTTTCTTAAAGTGAAGAGGCGGGGCTGAAAAGACAAAATGATGGCATGCAAATGGAGAAGAAAGATGCTTTTTTCCATTTTTGAGGGTGACGAGTTATCCGGAGTAGCATTAAATTTGGTGACGAGTAAAGGAGGTTTATTTTACATTATTGTGTATGAGACCTTGTCGGGATCAAAGGACTTATCCGGGTGACGACTTAACGAGGTTTTACTGTAATTTTAAAATAAATAAAGCATTTAACGTGCTGTACAAATTGATTAAAAAAGGGGAAACAAGAACTAAATCAGCACATGAATAAATTAAAATTGCCTTTCTGTTTCAATTATAGGGAGGAGTTGGGAACAGCTGTTTCTTCCTGCTACAGACTCATCAGCCCAACCACGCCTCCCTGATAAAAGAACCAGAAATGCAAGATCATCATATGAATTTATTTATTTATTTTCTATATTATTTATTTTGTTGCCTGTCTTGTTTTCGGGGGTCACTGCCAGGTGTGGCTGTGACCTTCATATGATGATCTTGCCTTTCTGGTTCTTTTATCAGGGACGCAGGGTTGGGCTGATGAGTCCGTAGCAGGACGAAACAGCTGTTGCCAACTCCTCCCTATAATTGAAACAGAAAGGCAATTTTAATTTATTAAAATTGAATGTGCTGATTTAGTTCTTGTTTCCCCCTTTTTAATAATTTTAAAATGTTTACCCATATTTTCGGACGGAGGGAGTATATAAAAAAAAATATACGAAGTTCACATACTGGTAATATGGCTTAACAGAAATTTGCTGAAAACTTAAAATTAACTAAAAACACTTCTTTGAAAGACAAAGACTGATTTATAAACACTCGTAGGTTTGTTCGTTCTTCAAAGGATTGTAGACTGGGAAATGGGAGTTAAATGTAGTAACTTAGACGCTGTTGTGTGCTAATCATTTTGAATGAACTCTTGAGCACAAACATAAAATGGAACACAAATGAGTGTTAACTTAAAATTAACTTTTCTTTGAATAAACCAATGTTTTCACTGACAAATGTTTCGACACCGAATCCATACGAAGCCATTGTTAAATACATTTGGTTGTTGTACTTAAATACATTTGGCAAGTGTTCGATTTGTTTAAAAGTTATCTGCGGAGACAAAGTGATTTCCTTAGGAAAATAAGCCCTTATTGGAATGCACTTTTTAATTAGTAATCTAAAAATAAATCGATATAAAAAAGAGTTTTTCTGATATACAGAAAACTTTCTTTTTTAGAAAAGTTCAGGGTTCAATACTTGAAATAACTTATCTTCTCCTTGAACTGATTTTTTTTTTAAACTCAGTTTATAAGAGAACATCATTTAACCGAAAACCCATGTAACGAATAATTCTCTTAGTTTCACTGCAGCTTTTGTTCCAGACGTAATTAATAATGACCTTTCTTAAAAAAAATCACTACGCTACAGTAAAATAACATTACTTTAAATTATAAAGAAATAATTGTAAATAATGATTTAAATTTACAATTTATTTATTTTGATTATTTTGAAAGGTTTACAATTCAGTTATCATTTACTTGAAGCTCTTTATTTAGTTACAGTTTGAGTAAATAACAATTTTGCCTCAAACTTAAAAGCGTCATAAAATTCAAATCTTTTAAACTGATACTGCTTTGAAATATCATTTCTCTCTCGTCCACTAGGATCGCTATCTCTGAGTTTCAAAATACCACTGACAATATTCCAGACTGATGCCGTCGAATCGAGTCACAAGAACACTTTCTTGAAATCGAACAACAGGATTATTATAAGCTAATACTCAAAAAATCGATGAAAGAAAAGTCCAATATTTCGAAATTGGTTGAGTGTTGGCCCCACAACCTATTTACTTTCGAAGTACTCCTTCAGCTGGCACTGATTTTGACGATATACAGGATGTGCCCTCTCCTTGTGAGTTACTAATAATTAGTTTCCAATCTTTTGAGTTATTTCCAGATGAAGAGAATTGAAGCCTAAAAAAAAAAGTTATTCTGGAAAACATTCATCATCAATCCCTTTTATATAGAAAGTAAAAATTAAAAGTAAATAAAGGACAGGTGAATTAAGCTACTGCTTAGCTAGACGAAAGAGACTGGTCACGTGATTTACTGGTCGCTGCGACCTCTTTCTCGGCGTGGAAATAGGGGAGATGAGTATGTGCCGACAAGAACAGAAACAAACGACGTATAAAGGAGAGATGCATATAGTGAAAAATTACTGCACAAAATTCAGTTTAAAATTAATGCGAGAATAAAATACACACACACACACACATACACACACACAGAAGAAATACATGTATAATAAACTTTTAGAATGTAATTCTCCCCGTCGGCTTGTTCCATTATTTTGGCAGTGTGCCAAATGCAGTCTTTATCGCTTGGGCAAGCAGTAATAGTATGAACTATTATATGAAGAACTAGCAGAGGTCTCAATGGTCAATTACAAGAACGCTTTAAAACGACGATTTTTTTTAATTCGTTAAAATAAAAGGACATTAGGAAGACTTCTTAAATAAACATAAAAAAAAAAAAATACATCTAAGACAGAAGTCCAACCTTCAACCTTCTCATCCGAAGTCAAACGTCTTAACCATTAGGTCACAGGGAGTACATTAACATTATTGTTAAGTACCACTTTGTGTGTGACGCAATGAGAGAAGAGCCAGAGAAATAAAGCTCAGAATATATCGATGTTATTTGCACACAAGAAAAAAAAAAAGTGAAATTTGGCAAGTTTTTCCTGGACAACTACTGACCCCATCGACTTGACATTTGGTTATGCTTCAGTTTAGAGTTCCTGCTACACAACGAATATTTTTTTATTTCTGTCTATCCGGAAACATTCGACTGTGCCTCAAACAGTTATAGATACGGTCGAATAAAAATATTCATTGTATAATAGACACTCGAAATTAAAGCTTTATCCAAATTTCAAGTCGTTCGGGTCAGTAGTTGTCGAGAAAAAAATTCCCAAATTTGAGGAAACAGTAGACTCCGCATTTTTCGGATAGGGGAAAATAAATACTACATTACTAGGGTGTCAGAATCTCTGAATACGATGGTGAAGTCTGTTTGCCAATCCGACCTTCCGTTCGGGAGTTGTTATGGAGAGACAGACACGGACAGACAGGACAAATGCAATAGCTCTCAAATGGGTCGCTGAAAAGGACATACAAAACGTGATCGAATTACTGCGGACAATCTCGAAATTGATTAAATGATCTACGAAGAGGCTTAAGTACACGAAGTTGGCCACAAAAACCTGCAAGAATCCAAGTACAGTTTAAAATAAATCCTATAAGAATTGCATCAATTAAATTATGGATAAAGTCTAACCTAATGATCTATTGTTTGAATAAAGAACTAAAGATACAGATCTAAAGAAGTGAAGTTAAACATTTCCTGTCTTACATGTAAAAGAAAACTACTCAACTCAGATGTCAGTCCTGTAGTGGAGAGCAGTATTATAAATGCACAAAAAATGCAGCTGAATTCAAACTCCGTCAAAAAAGAAAAAAATGGAAATGCAGTAATTGTGAAAAAGTAACTGTAAGAAAGAATAAAAATGACGACTTCAGACTGATAACGAGGATCTCTAAAATAAATGTAACAAAAGACGACAACGGAAGTGGCGCTTTTTCAAGTCATTTGGGAGAGGCCATTTTAACAGAACTCAAGGAGATTAAACAAGGTATGAACTACAGTATAATATTAATATAAAAATACATAATAAAAAAATGTAAGAGTATCAAAAATACAAATTTAGAATGTAATTGTGGAAGAATTGAAAGTGTAAATGTATATAAATACTTGGGAATTTATGTTGACAACAAATTAAACTGGAATAACCATTACATATTTATTATTAAAAAGTTAAACTCATTTATGTATATGTTTCGACATATTAAAGATTTGTTTCCACAAAAACATAAGATTATGATATACAAAGCATTTATTGACTCTTTCCTGTGTTATGGTTTCATGAATTGGATTTTTCTGAACAAATGTCAAATCAAAAACATTGATAGAATAATTAATATACTTAAATATACTTAATACTTAATATTAATATTAATACTTAATATGATTATTAAAAATTATAAAATGTTAAATACAGAATAAAAAAAACAACTTTAAAATATTGAATAAAATTCTGCTACTGCAGGAAAGGGTCGTGTACGTTTGTTACAGACAATTTTTTTTCAATGACTACCCTTTGAAAAAAAATAGAACAAGAAATGTTTGGAAAAGTCTAATGAAATTAGATGAACCGAAAAATAATTGTGGATTAAGAGTAAAGGAAAGAATTTTGAATAAAATTTTTAGTCAATTAGATAAACATATTTATAACTGTAATTCATATAAAAAAGTCAAACATTACTTAAGATGCGATTTAATTCATGGTAAAATAAAGTGGAAAAAGTATTTTTTTTTCTTCCTTCTTTCTTTTGTCAGTATGTAGTTATCCACATATGTTTATTCTAATAAAAAAAAATATTCTTGATGTTTTTCAAATGTTATAATAGATTTGTACTAATAAAGATTAAATGTATTGATTATTCTGGTTTGACTTTTGGTTGACATTGGTTTAAGGTAAATGGTTGTCATTTATGTCATTAAAACTGAAATCATTATGTTTGTTTTCTTTTAATATTGTTTTACTTATTTATTCATTCACATTTGAGTATTATTAATTTCTAATTTCTATTGTATTATAGAAGGGATAACATTATTGTTCTATATTTTGCATTGTCATTTTTTATCTTGATTTATTCAACTATTTTATTGTTAATTTAATTTAGTTTGATTTTGTATTAATGTAATGTAATTATTATGTAACTTCAACACAGGATCTACAAGTAGAACCTAGCAGGACTGTAATTTCTTTGTATTATTTTTTTTTAAACAATTTTCAAATAACTTTTAAATAATAATAATTTTTGCTTCAAAATAATAACACCAGTATCACAAATAAATAAATAAATAAATAAATAAATAAATAAATAATAAAGTCATTATATTTTATGTTATAATTATGATTGAATTCTTATCGAAACTATTTAAGGAATGTTTTGGCTTCGGTCACATTCATCTAAACTAATTCTGTGGGTAGTAAATTGGTCAGAAACTAGATTAAAACATTAGATTATCACTTTTACTGATAATTCTTGTCATTTGGTGACCTCTGTGGAATTCAGGCTCTTCTTTTCGAGTTGCAACGCAGTGATGGCGGCTTCAAGAAATCTTATTCTGATTCTTTTTGCTGTTGTATTCGCTCCTGTATTTACAGGTCCACTCTTTCAATTATATATTAATTTCAATACTCTATATTTCTTATAGATTTTATTATTATCTTGTTATTTCTTCTTTTTTTAATCGAGTGTCATGATACATTTTTGGAGGGTGTTTTTAATGCGTAAAACGATAAAAACAAGAATTAAGTGTATTTATTAACTTTTTGTTAAGAATATTTTAGAATATCCGTGGAAGGGATTAAAAAATCCCTTTAATTCATCAGTTCAATAAGAATATCTCATTGTTAACTATAATTCTAAAGCATACATACAAGATATTCTATATAAACTAAAAATATAATTTTTAACTTTAAAAAGACTTGGACTGAAAATGGATAAAAATGGCGATGCATTTTCTTATTCTGATTTTCTTAATTTATTTTTTTAAAAAGAAGAAATTTTCAAGGCTATTTTCTATCTTAAAAAAAACAAAAACAAAAAAAAAAAAAACACAACTTGCATTTTGTTCTATCTTTTTTCTCCAACAACATTTTGAATTTGTTAAGGGAATTTTATTCCATTGTATTCAGAGGCTCTTAATTTCATTGAATATAATTACTGAATTTCCTCACAATTCATTAATATCTTATTTTCTTTGGAATTCGTTCTTGTTTCTCTGGAATTTTGCTGTTACAGTGTTCTTTCGATGCTGTATATTCTTCGATCCTCAATGTATTTTCTGAATCAAAATTTATTATTCAGTTTCTTATCGTTTATTTCAATTGTTTCTTCCTTTTGATGATTAATAATCCTATTTTTTTTTCTAATCTTAATACTTAACTATTTTCATTGAATCTTTTTATTTTAATGGATGAACCCATTATATTTTACCTTTACTTTTTGGTTTCACTATCGTTTTTCACTTTTATATTAACTACGCTTTGCATTTGTAGAGTTTTGTAAAATACTGTAGATATATTTATTTTCATTAGTTTTTCTTACTGTATATAGGCTTACAGTAATATACTTACTTCCGGTGAGAGACCATTTGACACGATATTAATAAGCCTATTTCTGAATTTTATTTATACGTCTTCTAGTAGTTTTCTAGTTCCGTACATTCGTTTGTGAATAGCTTACCATTCTTTGTTTGTTTATGGCTCTTTAATTTTGATATCTCGCTTTAATTTAGGCTTAACGTGAGACAGCAAAAATGGAAATGATTGTATACTCTCGCACCAGATTATTTATTGACTCTTGGATTTGTTTAACTGCAATTGTTAAATAGCAATTTTTTTTTTTTATTTTTATTAATGTTGTTTTTAGGAATCTCCATTTTAAAACAAATGAATAATATTTACGTTTTTCTTTTTTTTTTTAATATTAATTTTGCTATACAACTACAACAAATATTATGTGGGCAATATATTACATATTATTTTATTTCACGTTAAAAGTGTATCTTGTAAACAAAAATTAATCGATATTTAAGATATTTGAACAAAATTTTACTCATATATATGTTTAACTTTAAATCTCGTTCACCAAACAGAATTCGATATTTGAAGCTAACTTATGGAACCTTGTTTTAATTCAC
>JAFIDM010000004.1:1421509-1437069 GCA_023159025.1 Thereuonema tuberculata
TCGAAATATCGTAATATGGAGACGTTAGTTATAATAAAAGAAGTTTTATAAGTTAATGGTATTCTTTGTATAACAATAAATGTACGTTTTTTCACGAACGTGTATTTTTAAGTTAAAAAAATCGGTATTTTTTCTGAACTCTGTTCGAAATAGGCGGATTTTCGGAATAGCGTGGTTCGGAATAAGGGGTTCTACTGTATTGTAGATATTTCAGAATACATTGACGATCCAATTCATTTATTAGTGGTTTACGATTATTTACTCAAATCAAATAATTATGGTTGAAAACTTATCTTTCTATTATTTTTTTTCGAAAAGAAATAATCCAGTTTTGATTGATAAGAAATTGCTAACTTGAATTGTTTTAAAATAAAAGTTTAAGTAAATTATTTATATTTATTTTTCAATAAAATATATTCAATGTAGTATATATTTTCAAAACTAGTTTATTACTTAAAACTTCCTTCTAATAACATCAGCAATATTTCGCAGGATGGCTTTTCCTACTTCATCAGGCTTACATTTTGGAAAAATAAAACGAAGCAAATCAACACAGAAAAACAAATTAGATGTTTAATTTTGTTAATCAGAATTACATCACTTTTGCTATAAGCTTTAAAACAACTTTTATAATCCTGAAGATTAAAAAAAAATCAAAACCTACAAACTCGATTCAATAATTTTAAAAACAACAATTATTGGATAAGGATAAGGATAAAGAAGGGTCGTTAGTCACTCAGACCTCGTAATTGGATTCATTGTGATTCCCTCATGATAAACTCTATGTCAAAGACAAATTCTCAAAACTAAGATGAGATTCAGTGGTCAAAAAAAGTCCTGTGGATTTACAAAAGGATAAAATGACCTTAATCTTAAAAGTGGAGATAATATCAATAGTAAGAGGAATCTTACCAAAGATCTCCCATCTATTCCTAGCCAAAACTGGACAAACATAAAATGTGTTCGGGAGTTTCTGATCCATATATTACTTTGGCATATGCCATGCAAATGTAAGTGTCCTATAAGAATTCCTGTAATCATTTCCCTATCTATCTAAATTTCGGATTGACATTGCAAAGCAATGGTCAGGCCTTGTAATAAATAATTTGGCCTGCCTCATATCATACGAGGCAATCCAATGCCTATGGAACTGTTTTCCCAAGACAGTCCCAAGTAATCGTTTGCCTAGATCAAAGGAGATTCCTAAGGAGGGTTCCGGACCAATCGGAGGCGAGGAGTAAACCCTACTGGTCAACGAATCTGCCTTCTCGTTCTATCAATGTCAAGATGTCCAGGAACCCAGTACAAATTAACCAAATCTGACCTTATCTGGCCAGACAAGATAAGGCTTCCCTTCAGTCATCAACAAGCTGCGAAGTACAAACAGAACTGCTCAGAGCATGCAATGTAGTCTGTCTATCTGAACAGATAAAAATATTGACATAATGACGGTTGAGGTTTTCATAAGCACAAGAAAGAATAGCCTAAACCTCAGCCTGAAATAGACACCAAGGGCATGAAAGAAATCCCCACTTGGTCTTAGTCCATCGGCTTCAGTCTTGTTCCGAATCTTGGAGCCGTCAGTAAACCAAGCCCGGAGGGAAAAAGATCATGTCCCTTGGCAAGCCTTTCCTCCCTACTGGGATAATGGATGATAAAGCTGGGCATCATGTTGAATTTAAAAGACAAACAATTCTGACAGAAAGCATAGGACAAAGTTTCTATGCCTTCTGTCAAATGCTGGAGTGAGGAAATACCGCCATTTGCCTTGATTACCAACCTGAAGGCGGGTTTTTCCTGGCTTGATCTTGGTAAAGAGATAACAGGTGGCAAATCCAAAAGTGCCTCCAAAGCAGCAGTAGGATCTGGTGATATCTAAACAGGCCAGATGTTGAACTTTGCTTAAAAGCTTCCTAACAGTCTGTAGCCTGGTTCTGATCCACCAAACAAATGCTGCATAACAAAATGCAGGTCTAACAAGGGTTACGTAAAGCCAATAAATAATTTTTGGCTGAGACCCCATGAACCGCCAAAAGTCCTTCTGCACATCCAAAAGGAGATAATGATCTTTTTGATTTTAAGATTCTAAATATTCTTTCCAGGTCAATTTGGAGTCAAGAATAACACCAAAATATTTGACACTATTGAAGAGATCAATTTGCTTATTAAATGGGTTTAAAGTTTTCCCTATCTTTCTCTTCTTAGTAAAGTTTACAATTGTAGCCTTGCTAGGATTAACCTTAAAATCTATATTGTTGCATCAGCTTTATAGCTAAGGCTGCTAAGAGCCCAAAAACTTACCAGGATCTAGGCCACTAATAAGAATAACAAGTTCATCAGCATAGGCTTGAATGCAGAAACCAAGTTCTTGCAGTTCCACAATAAGAGAGTCCTTTACCAAACACCAAAGCAGTGGTGAGATAACCCCTCCCTGTGGACATCCTCTCATAGCCTGAGTTGTGATTGTGTACAGAAATAGTATGAGTTGAAAACATGTTCCTAATCCATCTAATAACAGATGAGTCAATACCATGCTGTTCAGCTGCATCACAAATGGAGTCGTAAGATATATGATCAAATGCTCCTTCTATATCTAGAAAGGCGCCAAGAGCCATCTGTCCATGAGACAGAGAACACTCTATCCTGTGTACCACATGGTGTAAGGCTGTTTCAGTAGAAAGTCCTTTCTGATAAGGTTATTGCCTGATATATGCTTATCAGAAAGGACTTTATAACGAAACAGCCTTAACCATCTGCTTCACAGGATAGAGAATTCCCTGTCTCATGGGCAGATGACAATAAAGGGGATGTTTTAAAAAAGAAACATCCCTTATACCCTACCTGCTCAATTGAAAGTGGATACTTGTGGTATGGAACAGACGCTTTATTTACAGCGTGTCTAATAGCGCGTACTGTGGCCTTTTGCTCTAAGCACAGCATCCACACGCCGTGGCATGCTCTCCACCTGTTTCTGATCGCAAGCAATCGGTATTTTTTGCCCACTCCTCCTTCAAAGCCTGCACAAGTTGGATGCGTGTTTGCGGTCGCATCGGATGCACACGAATCCGGCGTTTGAATTCATCCCACAGATGTTCAATATGGTTGAGGTCCGGACTCTGGGCGGGCCACTAAAGTTCCTGAACATTATTCTCCGGAAACCAGGCGCAGATAAAACGGGCCTTATGGCACGGCGCATTGACGTGCTGGAACACAAATGGCCCTTCACCGAACTGCGACCACAACGTAGGAAGCATGGAATTGTCTAGAACGTCCAGATACTGTCTGGATGCCGTGTTCCCCTCGGCCACCAAGTGGCATTTCGGTAAGCAATTTCCGTAATCGAAGTTCTTCACTTTCTCCGAATCGTTGGATGAGTGCATTTTTTGAGAGCACCGTATTTGTCAATTTCAATAGCGGATTAGTCACTATATCGCAAACCTGATCAAGAACTTCTGAATCTAAGGCGGCAATCACATGATAAAACTTTCTATCGTCCTTGTTAACATCGTCCTTGTTGTGTCGTCCTTGAATCCAGTAAGAAATTGGATTCGAGAGCAACAAACCAGACCTCTGGTTTCCCTTTCCAAAACGATGGAATCTTTACAGACACTCGAGATAACGCGTTTCTATCACCTTCCGCCATAACGGCGATCGAAAGTTCTTCGCGCGTGGATACTAACATCAACGAGGGAGAATTTTATAGAAATTCACGCTTGTCACGGATATCACATCTGGGTCACCGCTGTTGAGAAGGAGTACCTTTATTTCGCTTCTCAAACATTTAAAATAAAATAACTTATGTGACAGCAAGAGTTCGTCGCCAACTAAGCCTTTTACAGCAAACAATCGACGCATTTGCTACTGGCTTTTTATCACAAGATTAAGCTACGGATTTTAAGCTGATAGAATGGAGTCGAAAGTAGTTCAACAATAAACAGACACAACACTACACTTTAAATTACGTTGCACTAAACTGTTGATTTACGTTGCCCTTTGAGTTCATTAAAAATTAAACAAAATCAATAAACAATATCTGGATAAAGTATGGGAATAAAACAGAATAATAATCTCGAACTGAATAAAATCACTGTTCGCTACTGACATTCAGAAACAAGACATTAAGCTTCCGTAGAGCGTAAGGTTGCAGAATTACAACAAATTCTGGTGAACCAATGCTATGGTTTGCCAATGGGTCAGAAAAAGGAAACAAACCATATGTTTAATTATTATCTAATGAGTGGTCTATGGATGGCTTATGGATGGTCTATGGATCGTTCGAAATCGACTTGTTCTGTCGTGAAATTGACAAATTATTTTGTGGAATAAGCACTCGCACACGACAAGTTGCAATGTTGCATCTCTCCATTGTCTTAGAATACGTTGTCATCAAGGTATAGTCTTGTTGTTGACTAGAACAAGTTGTATGAATTTCGTTCGCGAAATGCAAATGCTATAGTTCTCAGATATTACATAATAATAGTGATGGATCGGGCATCTACTAACTTGGCTAATACTGAGTTCACATCCCCGAATTAGCTTTGGTCCTCTTTACCTCCTCGCCTTTCTACCAACTTCTGGTTGACTTATAATCCAGTTACTATTATTATTTGGTTTGCACAATAAGCCTTATTTGACCACAGGAGCAGCAGCTGTTTCCAATGGTGTTAATAATCGTCAATCTATATATAGCAAATAATAAATAAACAAAGTGTTGCCGGTTTCCACTCTTTCGTTACAGTAGAATAATCGTAAACAGTGAAGTCCATTAAAGATGAGTTTTACTAACCACAATTCCTTACTTTATTTGTTCTTAGCTGTTGACAATTCTTGGCCATTCCCGAGACACAGAAATACCAAATACAACGAAGCATTTCTTCTACAACCTGTTGACAACATCAATCCTTCCGAATTCGAGCCTGGAAGAATCTATTCATGTAAGGCAAACTTACAATTTAACTTTTAATAGTCATCATCATATATTTTAATTTTGTAGTGTTTTAAATTTGGTTCTATTTTAATCCTAACTTTTTTTTAGGGAAATTAACTGGAACTCGAACAATGATGCGGTATGAAGTGATCTTTCGCACAGAACCTCAATACTGCGGAGGAGGTCTTTTACCTGTGGATGAAACATTCGAGGCAACTGAATACAAGAACAAGTTGGTCAGTCCCAAGAAGCAAAGTGCAAAGGAGGCTATATTTAAGTTCATGGCGCCCCAGTGCGGTTGCTTTGCCATTGTGTAAGGTTTCCTATTTCTCGTTATTTTTGACCTTTCATAATGTGATGTAGGAAAACCAATATTTTCTTTTCATTCCATATATATAAATATCATTTACAGCGATATTCCTATTATTGTCCTATATGTAACATCTTTGAGAACATCCATTTGGAAGGCTATCGCTTTCTTGTCATTTACTTTCAATCATTAATTTTATTAGTCAAAGATCGTAATTGCTGTTTTTATTTCTAAAATTATACTGGCAAATTTTATATTATACTATTGGAGACACAAAATAAGAAGAAAATCGTGGGGTAAACGATTTTCTAATTCCATGTATACACAGCGACATCTATTGCAAAGCATCGAAAGTATTTTCTACATTTCTGCAAAACAAAGTAGAAGAGAACAGGATTTTCGATTTTTTTTTAATTCTTGCATCTTTAATGTACTGTTATTATTAATATTTTTATATTATTCATATTTTTTTTAATACGCTGCTCACAAAATTTATGGGATATTGCGCAATTTAAAGTAATACACCCAAAAAACAAAGGCATTTGAGTTTATTTATTAAAGAACGTCATCAGAGAAGCAAATGACTCGAAAATGGAAATGAGGTGCAGAATTCATTTATCGGGATTGAACAGGATGTGACACATTGGACAGGTTAATATTTCCATGTCAAACGTGAAAAATGTGTAGCACATTGACTGTTCAATAGGATGTATGATCACCTGAGACTGCTACAACACACTGACAGCGATGAGGCATGGAGAGGATCTAAGTGTCCAGCAGTTCCTGTAGGATTCGTGGCCACTCGCCCACCAGGGCAACTTTCAGCTGAGGAAGTGTAAAGGTAAGTGATTGGTGACTGACAACACGTCTTTCTAGTGCATTCCAAGCGTGTTCGATGGATTCAGATCTGGAGAACGCGAATGCCTTCGATTCCAGCCTCTTCCAGCAAAGGAATGTCTTTCTCTTGCATGAAACGTGGATTCTTGAAACGTGTTCCATGTTCATGCCAGATCAGGGAACGACGATTGTCAGGCTGAATCTTGACTCGTCACTGAAGTGAACCGTGGATCACTCTTCACGGGTCAAAGAAATATGCATTTCAGTCCATCTTCTGCTGGTTCTGCGATGCTGAGCTGTTAACGGAGTGCATACCATTGTTCACCAGGCATACAGTCCACCGTGACAGAGTCGAATTCGCACGGTCTGAGTACACATCGTCATCCAGTAGCAGCGAGAAACTGTCCTCGCAGCTCAGTCGCAGTGCTTCGCCGGTTCCTTCGTACTATTAGCGTCAAGTAGGGATCATCTCTTGCAGTGGTGGCACGGGCGGCCCTGCCCTGGTCTTCTTCGTTCTGTGCCAGTCTCTCTGAAGCGATTCCAGAGTCTGCTAATCACGCTTTGGGAGGTTCCAACCGCTGCTGCCACTGTCATTTGTATTTGGCCAGTTTCAAGACCGCCTTATGACTCACCATGCTTCAGTTTCGGATAAATCACGTTGTAGGGGCATTTTCAGGTGACACTCAACGATTCTTCCACTTGTTGTTGATCCAGGGAAGGGGAGATAACCCAGCTGCGCCAGCCTATTTATACATGGTTGTGGGCAAACATCAAATTAACGTTTTGCATCACATTTGCACATTCAGACAACTTCCATTTTCGTGTCATTTGCTGCTCTGATGATGTTCTTTAATAAATAAACTCAAATGCCTCTGTTTTTATTGAGTGTATTAAATTCATTTCGCAATATCCCCTAAATTTTGTGAGCAGTGTATAATCCATATCCAAAAGTGGCTTCGGACAAGGAAAAGAAATTACCCGGGAGAGAAAAACGAACTGCGGTCTCATCGTTCCGCTTGCTGACAATTCTCTTTATCGTCAAATGGACAAATATACAGCAATAGCAGATCTTCCTAGTAATTCAGAAATAATATTCCATCACCCTCACTCTTAAAACAGTGGAAAACGTTTCAAATTATACCTTGGCTGTGCAGGCCTTACAGTAGCCTGGTCTTACGACGCCGCCATATTGCTTTTGCAGCAGTGAGTTCCAGGATCAACTAAGCGATTCGTTTTTCGCCATAAATGGGTGATTGGTTTTTTTTTCTCTGTCTGCACTTTAACAGCAATGCCAAATGTTTTGATTATTAAAACCAATTTATTAGCTTACTAAAAAAACACAAATAATGTTAAATATAAGAGAGAATATTTATTAAACTTAACGTTTTATTTATCCTTTTTTCTTTGTAGCGCTTTAGTAATTGATGAAGACCAGCGTTCCTACAGCTACTTCACTGAACCCGATCATAAACTAATGACAAATACCTGTTCTAAAGCGTCGTCCGTTAAAGAAACTGAAAGGGACTCTGTTTTGAAAGAGATCTCCAACGAAAAGACCAAATCCGATGTCACCCTACCAGAATTTGTAAGTTCAAGATAATTCAATGATCCAGATTTAAAGAAGAATAAAAACCTAATTTTCGTCAATTTTAAATTTTTTAATTTTTTCGGAAGGTTCGTAAACTTAATTTAGCTTTTTTTCTTTTCATTTTTTTCATTAGGAGAATGAAAATATGATGGAAGAAGTAAAAGACAGGGATTTGGAGCGAGAAAGGTCGTATCAAATGGTAAAGGATACTTGTTTTACTTGTTTTCTATAAAAAAAAAAACCCAATAAAAATAGCAGCAATAAAAGTCAAATCTAAGCATTGGAACTCATAGAAAAAATCGTTAATAATTTAATGAAAATAAAGCTAATTTTAAAATTATTAAAACAAATAACATTATCTTTTAAACAAATACGAAGAAAACAAGTTTAATAAAAGTAGCCCTGAATAACCAAATCTTACCCAATGTTAAGTTTTTCAAAACATATTAAAAAGAACTCAATGTCTACTTTCCTAAAATATTGTTTCTTTTTTTTTTTCTTTTTTTTTTCTAAAGTCGTTCAATTTTAAGCTTTTATTTAAAATAAAAAGAGTGTCCGAATTGCTTAGTCACAATATTTTGTGAATTCCTTAAGTTCTCCACTGATAATTGATTACAAATACGTATTTAGTCGCTTGTTGGTTTTTCGATCAATTTTTATCGATCCCATAGGAGCTTTTGTAATTTCCTTTGTGCTCCACAGTCCAAGCCGGGCCATGATGTACTGGACTCCAAGGCCTAGAGATTTGGGGGAAAACATTCCAACCTTCTGTCCAGACCACTTCCAGTTTTAGGTGGCTACTAAACAGAACAGGAAAATAATCATAATTGTACAAAATTGGGGTCTATAAATATACTATTCAACTAGGCTGAGAACCGAGTCTGGGCATTTCCGGTTCCGGTCACTGGGAATGCTTTGGAGACTCTTGAAAGTCCATTTGTATTCCAATGATCACTTTCAATGACGTAAGCGTTTGCTAATTGTAGGCGGTTGCTTGGTTTTATGTTTACAGAAATGACTTGTTTTTTTTTTTTATTTTCATGAACTCAAATACACACAAATATCACTTGTGCTGAGGATCTCCACAATATAGATCCCATTTCCATAAACCATAATTATACTATTTTCTTTTCTCTGTAATAGCAAAACCAGTCTAATTTAGAACATATTTGTTTTCACTGATGAATTTCTGCTAAGCAGACTTAAAAATGATCTAACTTTCCTTACATTTAGTCAATGAAAGTACCGTACATTTTACGTACATTTGATATTTAGAAAATAGTATTTCAGCATACTGTGCTTAATGTATCCGGCGTTGCTCGGGGAGGCGGCGACGGTGAGGGGTTGGTTTCCTTGTTCTCCACAATCCTATCACATCAAACCCTCACACATTGTTCGAGAACAATATTTGTTTAGTTCCCATTGTCGCCACCAGGTTCAATAATGGCGCTGTTTCAGAGATTTCACCGTTTTCATCCCCTTGGGGCAAATACAATATAGACTATATGGTATTTGCTTGGGGGTAGTTGGCCGGGTTCGAAGGTAGCCTGTATTTTCCTCAGGATAGTAGAGAGTATCTCCGGAAAGTTAATTCCGATCAGTCAAATGGTGTAAAATTGTATAGAGAACCTAGAAACATACAAAATACAAACATACAAACTTTCACTTATATATATTAACTTATATATATAACTTATACTATATATATATATAGACAATCAAAAAAACCATTATTTTCCTTTCCTTTTGATAGTAAAATGATTAAAACAGTAACATATCTAAATTGAAAGCTGTGTTAGTTCTTTTTCTAATTCGTTCATCTTCTGAAGTCCTTTTAACTCTTGTACTACTTATGTTATTATAAAACGAGTTTAACTTAATATATCAAACAAAACAGTGACGTGAATGAGAAACTCGTATGGCCTTAAAATCCTAAAATAGGTCACTAGATAATACTAAATATATTTACAAATACTAAATATAAAGTGAGTCGTTTCCTTCATTTTCATGTTTCGTATTTACATCGTGATAATGTTATTATTTACTATTATTTATTTTATTCAAAATTATTATAATTACTATTAATAAACTTCTCAATGAATGCTTGATTCATTTATATATTTTTTTTTCTTTGCCCGTATTGTTGTTGTCAAAGCGATCGACTGATGTTTTTTGAATTGTTTCTAGTTTTTGCAGAGGAAAAAATCCTACGAACAAAATAGAAGAAAGTGGAGAAGAAGGCAGGAGATGTTGTCCAAGGCTGGACCAAATTCAGACCTTGATGTAGAAACTACAATCATTCCAGAAGAGGAGATTCTGTGAGTTATGATATTTCTTTTCATTCTCTAAATTGAAAGGTCCAGTGCCAGAAAGAAGCTGATTGTCAACAACAAGTCAAAATGAGACAAGAATTATAGTTTGCATGCTAACTTTTTAATATCTACATAGAAAACTTTCAAATAATAAAAATTTTGACGTAACTATGATTTTTGATTTAACTTAGGTTGTTTTGAATCCAAAATTAATAAATCACATTAAGTCTATCATTTTATGCTAAAAATTTGCTCAAATTTTGTCTGAAGCTATGAAAGTTCTGGATTATTTCTGGCCTTAATTCTCGTTTTTCATGTTTTTAATTTATTTATTTGGGAATCACAGGATTCAGTCATCTGATAAGATATCTACTTATATTTGCTAGTAATCTAGATACAGTGCTGGAGTACACTGCAAGGTAAAAAAGTGGGGAGTCCTGGTTCTCACCTTCTCCACAATCAAATCACATCAAACCTTCCCCAATTGTTGCAAAACAATAGTTGTGTAGTTCCCATTGCCACCACCAGGTCCACAAGTGGCACTGTTTTTCAGTGATTTTACCCCTTTTCACCTCCTTGCGGGTGGTTAACCGGGTTTTAAGGTAGCCTATATTTTCCGCAGGGAAGTAGAGAGTGGTTCACTCAGTCAAACGGTGTAAAATTATATTGCGAACACATAAACATACATTCTAGCTTTGATTTTTATGTATGGTACATGTATAGATTTAGAATTTTTTGGCTTTGCAATCAGAGGAACGAACCCAGTCCAATGAAGATTAATGATTGCTCTTAATTGTCAATTTTTATTAAATATTTAATTTACCCAATGTCAGCTGTCTTAGAAATATATTTTCGAGTTTGTGGAATTCTTCCATTTAAAAGAAATAGAACAAATGAAACAAAAATATGGAGTTGAGAAATATCATTCGATACCAAAGATAAAACAGTATTTTTTATAATTAAAATAGATTTAAAGGAAATTAAATTGCTTTACTCAAGGATTGTTAGATTAAGTGACACTTGATTCCGTAGGAGACTTATCACTTCTTTAAAAGTAAGGACTATCGGGTGATCGACTGATAGAAAACCACTGGGTTTCATTTCCAATGGAGAGACTGCTTCATCTTTATACACTTCCTATGCATTTGTGTATTTTTGTGTTTTCAACTTTTTGGTTGGTGTGGAGACGATAGGTGTCGATGAGGCTGTAGATGTGACCAAAACCAGTGTATTTTAGTTCCTTTGAAAGTATTTGTATTTTCGTTGCTTTTTGTGGTGTTCTTAGGCTCAATAGTTTCAATTAAAGCAGTAAATTACCTTTCGGGAGACTTGATCCCATACACAGTCGGGAGACGTCATCAGGGATCCTCTTTCCCAACGTGAAGGACGGAGCGCAAAGGATGCAGAGTTCTAAATGACTCTCCTGAAAGGCAAGAATTTCTTTTTCAAAGGACAGAAAAGAGAACCAGGAGGGCTCCTGTTAAAAAAAAGGACGAAGACGGTTTTGAGGAGCGGAAGACGTGGGCGGAGGATTCTTCTGCTGAAGACAGTCGTAGTCTCCTCTGCTCTGACCTTGATATTGAGGCTGCCTCCGCAGACACTGAGGAAATCACAATGTTTACCTAGAACACAATGATTTTGTGGTTGTTCGGATAACAATCGAAACGACGTTGAATCTTAGCGCCGCACCAGTCGGATAGTTTGAGTTAGCGACGATACTGTAAAAGTAAGTCTATTAAAAAAAAAAGACAAACAGGAAACCAATTTTTTCTCCCAGACAAAGGAAATGAAAGGATTTTACAGAAAGAAGATCTAGTGGTGAAACTTCCGAGTCCTCTACATCACAAGTCTAAACGAAGAGTAGCAGAATTTCTTACTTTCCTTGAGGGAGTTACAACGAATACTTGAGGTTGTTTTGTATGAAGTCTGGGAAAATAAACCATTGAGTTCGAGGGGGCGGATTTGTGTTATTGATTTCCCTTTCAAAAGCATCCAGGAACACGTATCTAGCCATACGTGCCACGAGATCATGTCTCCTTCGCAAGACGATCAACTCTCCCAACTAGTAGGAAGACTTAACCCTCTTTGAATAAAAACGAAATAAGTGAGATTTAAGTGTCAGCGGTTTTCAAAGGCTGATGGTTAGTTTTGATACTAATATGGTTGGCCTTTGGGCAGCTACAACTGAAACACAGAGTAGGATCAAGTGTCTCCTCTATACTTCTGTTTAAATCTTAACTTATCATTCCAAATTTTCTTAGTTTATGCTTTAAGTGTTATTTAGGCCTATTAGAAATGGATAGCTATTAAAAATGGTTAAGTATATTTTTATTATTTTTTTTCTACTTACTTTTCATTTTCATTTTTTAATTTAAATAATTCAGCTAAATTCCTTCTTATTTGCAGGGAATTCTTTTATTTATTGTTTTGTTTTTGTCTTCCAGGTCCATCCAAGTAACTGAAGCCTCAAACGTTGAAAATGTTTTTGAAGAATCCAGAGTGGTAAAAAGTAAGTAAAAAGAAGGAAATGAATTAGTAAGTGATTTTTATCTTTAAAAGCCTAAAAAGAATGAATCCACAATTGAACAAGTAGATGAATAAGTTTTAGTTAGTTAATTTTTGATTTCGAACTTGCTTTTCCAAGACTAATAATAAAATTTTCAGTTTCAAAAATTAAAAAAAAAAAAAACCGCAACAAAAAACAAAACATTCGTTACTTTGTACAAAGCCATATAAATTGCAATTAACATTCACCGTTTTATTAAAGGACAGTTGGAAAAAAATGAAAATCATGGGTTATGGATTACTACTTCCATGTATTCTCAGTGACATCTATCGCAAAGCATCAGAACTAATTTCTAATTTGATTTCTGCAAATCAAAGTAGAAGAAAACAATATTTTCTTTTTTATTCTTTGCATCTTTAACATATCTATATACTGTTATTAGTATTTTTATATTAATTAACATTTTTTATAAATATCATCCATATCTAAAAGGCTTCGAACGTGGAAAATGAAATGCGCGGGCCAAGAAAAACGTCAGGACCCCTCGATTTTCGCTCGTTGATAATATTCTCTTCACCGTCAAATGGAACAAATCTGTGGCAATAGCAGGTCTTCCTAGTAATTCAGAAATACATTCCTCACTCTTAAAATAGTGGAAAACGTTCCAAGTTATACTTCTAGCTTGGCTGTGAAGATCTTACAGTAATCTGTTCTTATGACGCTGCCATATTGTTTTCTGCAGCAATGAGTTCCAGGATCAACTAAGAGATCCGTTTATTTCCTTATAAGGTAATTCGTCTTTCTCTGAGCGAATAATAGCAATGAAATGCCATTCCAAGGACCGTTGAATTTCAATAGATATTGTATTGATGTTTGTGGGAAAGTGATTGTCTTTGTCTAAAGACAAGGAGTCAAGTTCTGGAACTGAACTGATTTAAATTATTGAGCGAAAAACATTGGTTTTTACATAGTATGATTTGATTGGTTAAGTAATTAAAAATATACATAACGATTGGACAAGAACATAACGAATTTAATTAGTTCATTCAATGAATAACTCATTCAATGGCGTCACTTTTTCGCGCCAATGTCGACTGATAAAAACCTGCCCAAGTACTCGTACCAAATAAAAAAATGTAACAGACTTATTTCCCAACCCAAAATTTTTACTTTGCTTCCATTGCGCCCCTCGTCCCCTATCATGATCTACACGATTGAATTATTAATGTTGTTTCCGTAGAATGTCTTAATTCATGTTATTTTGTTTTGTTTTAGTTTTCGAAAACAAAAAGGAACGAAGGGAATTCTGTTGTCAGATTGGAAAACGTTCGGCTATTGAAGTGGGTGAAACTGATCAACCATCTTCTAAAATCTGTTCTAAATTAGTTCAGACAAGCTTGAGTAAATTAAACAAAACCCAGCAGAGACAATGCTCAGTACCATTCAAACGATGCTGCAACCAAAGCTTATCAAGGTAAATCATAGGCAAGATTACATTATTAAATGTACATTTTTACGTTTTATAAGTTATAAGACACAATAGACAAACACTGTCGAACATTTAAATTTGTTTAAAAAGTATAAGTATTAAAAATTCATTAAAAATACATTACAGTTTTGTTTTTTTGTTTTTCTTGAAACCAGAAACAGGATATAAAAGAATAAAAAAAATAAGTTTGCTAAATTCACCACCAGAGAGACCCCCGAACAATTTTTAACCAATACCACGATGGCATACCGACAAGTTTCCTAAGCAGCATTTTCATTGGACTACTAACAACACTTCTGTTAACAGTTTTTGTTACATTCAAAACTCAAATTGATTGATTTAAATTTGCCATTTCTGTTTTGTAGAAATTGGCTAAATTTTAATTGTGTCAACTGTTTGACAAGGACATCACGTAGGCTTCGAAAGCTCAAAAACAAATCCAATATTATAAAGTATTTTGGTGAAACCGGAGATGAGGGTACAAGCCTTCGAGGATTTTTTTTTGTCAAGTTGTAATGGCCGCTTTGGAACTATTTTCAGAACCGGAACCGGAAGTTGACTTCATGAAATCTGTTTGGAAGGCTAATGAATCGGAAAAAAATTTGAAAGGTCCAAAATTTTTTCGAAATTTACCAATAGATACATCCTGCAGCTGAGCAGACCTAACTTAACGGAACCTATAGCTAATCGGAATAAACGATTCGGTCCTTCGGACCTCATTAGCATGAAAGTTGTTTCTTAGGTTAATTAACGTCAATAACGGTTCGCTCCTCCGGAGCTCACACTTTGAAACGGAAAAAATTATAAAATGCTCGAAATTGATATGGAAATCATTAAAAGAAGCGCTTACCTTATGTTTCTTTGTCGGCAGATTGAGACAACCATTCATTTTGGCAGCGTCAAAAAAAAAAACACACCTCGAACCACCAAAGCCATACTCCAAAAGAACGAAAAACACAAGATTTGAAAAACACATGGTCTAAAAACCACATGGTGGTAAAACACAGATATCTATGTATCGCTCCGCGATGATGCAAGTGCAAAACGACACCCAGCCACGTATCCTTCCGAACACTGCGATTGGCTTGTACCCTGTTCTCCGGTTTAACCAGTATTTTTAATGAATTCTTAATTACATTTATAATCGTGTAAATTCTAAGTCAGTGATTCTCAAGCTTTTTCCCCCCTTGAAAAATAATGGTCATGTACTGAGGAATATCTCCAAGCAAAACATTCCTAAAACTCAAAAAAAAAAAATTGAAAATTTTTTCGAATACGGAATTTTACATTGATTTTTTGTTTTTGTTTTTACAGAAAAGGGTCCTAATTCTTATTTGATTCTGGAGGAGAAAAATCTCTTATCAACTCAAGTACAAGCATTCTGTGGAACAAGAAAGTTACAGGACTTTCTTGGTAACGCTGAGTTACCAAATAGTGTATCTTATATAAGTGTTATCAAGGTTATGAACATACTATCGCCATTCCTCCTCATATTCAGTTTTACATTTGTAAATGAAAGAATTAAATTAAAGCGATTAATGTAGTTAAAGAAAATAAATGTTTAATACAATATCATTGACGAAAAAGAGTA